>OZ023208.1:41737159-42142020 GCA_963995525.1 Escarpia spicata | reverse complement strand
TAAACATTCTACTCGTCATGGTGTTGGCTATGTTCAGTTTCACTGTGTATATCTACTCGGGTTTTCTGCATCATCAGTGGCGTCAGCTGACCGTATACAGAAAAAATATCGTGTTCTATGTTTCCCATAATTCGATACGTTTTTGTATTATGATGCAAAGCTTTGTTTCTGGCAGACTACATAGTGATGTAGTCGAGGGTGTGGTCGTCCATTCCCTGGCGAGCGCTCGGTCTCTGTCCGTGACGTCAAAACGTTAACGCTACAACATGTGGACGCAAGGCAAGGGCATGGGTATCGCGTTGCTGTTATCTTTAATTAAACTACCCATATTTTCTATTTGCATGTTGGAAACTGTTGAGCGTGTGTCGTGGCCAGACGTGACGTCGCATGGAAGGAGCTACGAGTAGCAATAACAGCAACCAAACAGGTAATCTTGTCACAACTCGTTCTAAACAGGGGAACTTGTCAAATACCTTTGTCATGTTGTTATAATCCAGAACATTTACTTTAGCTTTACATGTGTGTCGTGTACTGGCCGTGGGCTGTGCGTACAGCGACATTATAGAATGAAGATTCTCGTAGAGAAAGTACGAACACGTTTATTGTGACACATTGAGATGTAAAAGGAAAAGAGGATACGGGGCATGGTAAACGGTTCCGCGATCAAGGATCTAACATTCCTCCCCCTTTAAGAAGAACATAATTAGTATAATTATTAAAATGTAAACTTTTAACGCAAACAAGAGTCCCTTATACGTATCAATGTCATATCTAAGATAGCTAGTATGCCATTGTTTATAGTACTAATCTAGTGCTCTCGCGAATAGCCACATCTACCGAAACCTAGTCTATTCTGGCTATCTTGATCTATGCATTGTCCGTTATGACAAGTTCACAAGTTTACAAGTTCAATCTGTCCGGTGGCTTCACCACTCTGTGTGATCTTCTCAGCGGTACTACCACGTCTGGTACTACACAGGACTGCGACCGTTCAACTGTTGGTCTTGAGATCACCTCTCCTGTGGCGGTACCCGTAGTCACGTCCGAGTTGCCAGATGATAGTGGTGTCGATGTTGTTCGCTCGAACCAAGGTAGTACTTCACGTTCTGCAAGCCTCGGTGGAAGTTGAGGTTCTTCAACCCTCAATGGTACCAGACGCTCTTCCGTCGCCTCGATCGGCCTTCTCTCGCGCAAATGATCCTGGTGACGCTTCCACACTCTGTCATCCTGCAGACGTACCTCGAAGGTCAGCGGACCCAGCCGGTTCTCTATCACCGCAGCGACCCATTTCGGTTGTCCCTGAAAGTTAAACGCCCAGACACAGTCTCCTGTCATGAAACTTCGCTCCACTGCTCTCTGGTCGTGGCGTTCTTTGTCTTCTTCCTGTTTGCGCAAGACTCGGTTCTGAATGGATGGTCGTAGAACATCCAGTAGTGTGCTCGGTGGTGTCTTCAACACAAACTCTGTTGGAGCTCTGCCGGTTGTAGCTTGTGGAGTTACCCTGTAGCGTGCTAGGAAGGTGTAGAGACGATCTTCTAGGTTGCCATTTGTCTTCTTCAACCCTGCTTTTACAGTCTGAACGGCGCGTTCAGCTAAGCCATTACTGGATGGGTGATAAGGTGAAGACTTGATGTGTTTGATTCCGTTAGCTCGACAAAACTGTTCAAACTCCTCACTCGTGAAACAGCTTCCGTTATCTGATACCACTGTGCTTGGTAGACCCAAAATCGCAAACGTCTGTCTTAGCTTCGTGAGAGTTGCACTGGTTGTCGCAGCTGATACAACGTGTGCATCGATGTACTTGCTGTGAGCATCGACTATGATGAGTATCATACGTCCCTCGAACGGTCCCGCATAATCAATGTGTATTCGATGCCACGTTCGTCCCGGCCATTCCCATGGATGCAGTGGTGCCACTGGTGGTTGTTTGCTGTGTATTTGGCATGTCGTGCAGTCCTTAACACACATCTCGATTTCAGCGTCCAAACCTGGCCACCAGAGGTAGCTTCGGGCTAACGCCTTCATCTTCACTATGCCCGGATGCGTCTCGTGTAGTTCTTTCAACAACGTGTCACGACCCTTTGGTGGTACGATGACTCTTGCTCCCCACATCAGCACCCCGTGTTGGACACTCAGTTCGTCTTTCCTTCGAGAGTAACTCTCCCACTCGCGTGGTACATCGTTAGGCCATCCTCCTTCCACGAACCGTAGAACTTGTGACAGCATCGGATCGTTTGCTGTCACTGCTCAAGATGATCGGGAGTTCAGGGTTGTAGTGTACAAGCACATCTGAAGAAACAAGCAGTGCCTTAGACTCATCGAAAGCCTTTTGTTGCGCCGGACCCCACTTCCACTTTGTGTGTTGGCGTGTCATTTCATGCAGCGGAGCAAGCAGCGTACTGAGATTGCGCAAGAAGTTGTGATAGTAGTGAATGAGTCCTACATAACTCCTCAACTCCTGTACATTCTGTGGTGCAGGCGCGTTCTGTACTGCTCGCACTTTGTCTTCCGTAGGATGAATACCTTCAGCATCAATCGCATGACCTAGATAGGTGCACGATTTCTGACGAAATGCACATTTCTCCTTCTTCAGGCGTAACCCTGCGTCTTGTAGTCGCGTTAGCACAGTAGCCAGATTACGATCATGCTCTTCTGGCGTTCTTCCTGTGACCAGGATGTCGTCGAGGTAGACTACAGTCATGGGTATGTTCTGTAGTAACTGCTCCATGATTCTCTGGAAGATACCTGGAGAAGAACTCACACCGAAAGGCAGACGTTCGAATGCGAACAGCCCTTTCGACGTGTTGATTGTAGTCAACGGACGTGATTCTTCATCCAGTACGACCTGTTGATACGCATGGCTCATGTCCAGCGTTGTGTACAGTGTACCACCTGCTAATTTTGTAAACAGATCAGATACGTTCGGGATCGGGTACTTGTCTACCTTGACGGCTCTGTTGATGGTTACCTTATAGTCGCCACAGATTCTGACTGCGCCGGTAGACTTCAAGACCGGTACAATGGGCGCGGCCCACTCAGAATACTCCACAGGACGGATGATTCCGGCCTTCTGCATACGATCTAACTTGTCCTCTACTTTGGCTCGTAAAGCAAGAGGTACAGGTCGAGGTTTACAATACCTCGGTTTAACCGTGTCATCAACGTAGAACTTCGCAGTCAGCCCCTTTAGAGTGCCTAGTCCCTCACTGAACATTGATTCGTAAGGCTTTAGGAAGTCCTCTCTGTCTACCTGGTTCACGGTAGCCCAGTTCACTTTCAACACTGTTAGCCAGTCCCTTCCCAGCAGGTTAGGTCCCGACCCAGGCACTACGATTGCCTGCAGCCTGTGCTGTTGATTGTTGTGACAAACGTTCACCTGCGCTCGCCCTAAAGGCTCAATTGTGGTACCTGCGTACGTTCGCAACCTCGGAACGTTACGCGTGTCGAGAGTGAGCACAGATGTCTTGCAGATTTTAGCCCACTCATCTCCCGATATAAGCGAAACTGCTGCTCCGGTATCTATCTCCATAGCCACTTCACTTCCCTCTATCTGGACATTGCAAATGTACGGTGGTATGGTGTGGGTGGCACTTGCATGATACAGGCCAAGTGTGTATGTGTCTTCACATAACTTGTCATTGCGTTGCGAGTGTGTGTCATTTTCTACTAAGTGTGTCTGTTGAGTGTTTGCATTGCACACATTAGCAAAGTGATTTAGCTTTTGACACTTGTAGCATCTCCTGCCCCAAGCTTTGCACATTCGCCGATCGTCGTGTGGCGGTCCACCACAGCCTGCGCATGCTGGTGCTGCCCCCTTGTGACGTCTGTACCGCTGCTGACTACTCACGACTGGTCGATCGTCTCGACGTGGCGTCCCTTGGCGATCAGGCGGAAAACGCTTTCTTGGTGGATTGCTATCTCTGTGTGTCGCCACCTGGCGACCAAAGCTGAAACATCCACGTGAAGAGTTGCGCCGCCCCTCGTCATACGATACGGCGTGGACAGGCCTCGGTACGGTCGAAAAAGAGTTTCTCATGATTTTCGACTGCTGTAGCGTAGCTTCCAGTGTGCGCCCGAACGTCAGTAACTTCTCTAGCGTGATTGTAGGTTCACTTAACCCCTTGTCACGCACTTTTGACATGGCACATTTTTGGATGATTTGCGACTTCACTTCTCTGTCTTTCTCATGGAACTTACAGTTTTTGGCTAGTTGCTGCAATCGTGCATTGAATTGGTCCAGCGTCTCTGACGACGTCTGTTCAGCCTGTCGGAACTTGAATACTTCATATTCTTCATTGCACTGCGGCCTGAAGTAAGCAGTGAGCTTCCGCTTGGTTTCTGCGAAATCATCATTTTCTGTCACCCCCACTGCTTCACTCAATTCAAACACTGCCTCACCAGCATAATGAAGCAACATCGCTCTCATTCTTGTATCGTTCTGAATGTCTTTAGCCACCACAAAGTTCTCAAAGCGCCTCACCCAACGTTCCCAACGATGGCCTGCGCTGTCAGTCGGCTCCAGCGAAAAATGTGCGACGTCAGCGACAGTTTCCATTTTCACACAGAAATTAGACGTAGTCTAGTTCAAAGTAACTCGTAGAGTTGTCAGTTTACCTCGTCGCCAATTAATGTCGTGTACTGGCCGTGGGCTGTGCGTACAGCGACATTATAGAATGAAGATTCTCGTAGAGAAAGTACGAACACGTTTATTGAGACACATTGAGATGTAAAAGGAAAAGAGGAAACGGGGCATGGTAAACGGTTCCGCGATCAAGGATCTAACAATGTGATAAGGATATCTTTAGAGAGCAGCAATCCGGTTCTACCCAACTCCCGATAACGAATACGCCCACGGGTCAAAAGCCAAAATGGTGATGTTTTGATATACATTTTACCGCAAGTATAGCAAGGGCACGCGATGGGTTGGATCTACATTTTCGTTATTGGTTTTGTTGTTTGTTTAGGTCGGGAATAGACACAGAAACACCACCCGGAAAGGTTTCCTGCACCAGTAGAGTCACGGGCCAGGTTGTTGACGTTTCACGCCGCAATTGAAGCAGGTATGACGAAGCTTTCATTATTGCGGTGTTATTCTACGCTTCATTCGTTTTGTCTTCTTTCTGTTTTGTATGCGAAGCATAAGACGTGACGGTAGCCAACACCTCAAGATAACGCAACAAGCAAAAGCTACACCTGTAATTTAGATACAGGTCTCTACACGCAACAGTGTTATACCCTGCTTCAGTGTTCAGTGTTTCTACACATTTCTCAATAACGCAGGAATTACGAAAGGCACATGATCATAATTTTATTAGACATGCCTGTTTCATTATCCAGAATTGATATGACACCGAGTCGCCTGCTGGGTTGGTTTAAATGTAACGATTTATGTTTTTTATAGCGACGGCGGCGGCAAGGTGACGACACGCGGCAAGGTAACGACACGCGGCAAGTTGACGACAGGCGGCGAGGTGACGACAGGTGGCAAGGTGACGATAGGCGGCAAGGTGACGACAGGTGGCAAGATGACGATACAACAACAATTGGTCCAGCGCCTTACGGCATGGCGACAGGAGACACGCGGACAACAAACACCAATCTACAACCCACTTCGCAACCGGTGTGATAAAATCCCAAGTGTGCCGCTGTACTTCCTAAATCATTGGCAAAGTAACTGTTGCGTATACGGGTACTGAGAGAAACCGTAAAACGAAGCGATGGTTGCGTGAAAGAAAGACACTTCACTACTAAACACGCAGCTTGCCTTGATGAGGACTTCAGCAGTTACTTTATGCGGTTGCAGGAGCAGAACTTGAAAGGTTCCTCATAACATGTGTGCCATAGTTTGACAAGGTAACATTCGGTGATATGTATTACGAGGGTTGAGTAAAGTTGAAAATGTGCTGTGAAATAAAACAGCGTTGACAAGTACTATTCTATTAGTACTTGCTTGTATTACAGTATTTGATAATTATATTTTGCCCAATTATTAAAGTATTTTCTTAATTAATATAATGTTCTCAAGACTAAATAAATACGTTGAAGATACAGTGCCTGCCAAATTGCGTTTTATAAGAAGCCCAAACATGATTCGCTATTTGAGTTTTTACCTCACGTACTTGCATACAGTTTTAATTGGTTCATGGAAAAAGACGGGAAATTTGTGAAAATGGCGGGAATTCGGTGAAAATTACTGGAAAGCACGGCTAATTGGTCAAACTGGTAATAATACGGTTAGCAGGCATTTGTGACGTACTATACACAACTACCGACATGCAACACACAAATACCGAACTACGACACACAAATATTAACCTGCTTTAACATACTACCTTCCTACAACACGTAATCAGTGCTAAACACCATACAAACGCTGACCTACAACACAAAAACACTAACCTACAACACACAAACACCGACATACAAAACGTAAACACTGACCTGCAACATGTAAACAGTACTAAACACTGACCTTCAACACACAAACACTGAACTACAACGTACACACACTGACCTACAACGTACAAACACTGACCTACAACATGAAGGCATTGGGTGGTTTCATTAAGCCAAACAGATGGACGTAATTATCGCCTCAGCCGCATAGCTCAATACCCACACTAGGTCTGTCCTGGCTATTGCATAAAATACAGTATGCACTGCGTTCATACCTTCATTTAGTTAGGTTCTCCCTATACAAGGAAATTTACAATTGGTAGTCTCAAGTTACCAGGAATTTATTAGATAAAATGATAAATCCCTAATTTTGTGACTCGCGTTACATCAATTTCACCACCCGAGTCTAGAAGCCATTCCCGAAAAAAACAGAATAGACTTGCAATTTCTGTTTTCAAAATACATGAGACTAAGGCCTCGAGAAATAGTATCAATTAGTCAAACCCAGATTGAATTAGAAAATATGGCTGCAAGAGGCCCGTAATTATTGATATGTTGGATGAGTGAATTTTGCGAATTCTGCATGTAATGTTTGAATGATGCATATCCACATAATGCAGTGTGCAAACACTGAAAATGAAAATTGTTTTCTCCAACAACTTAAGTTATGTCCCACCATAAAAATTATATTCTTTGGAAATTCACCAAAATATTTTAAAGCCCATTTCCCCTGTTTTCATGGAAATACCCAGGTAATAGAGGACACTCTCCCAAATTATTTACGCAAAGAGCTAAGCTAAACCTAAGAAAATTGTATTCCCACTTAGAGTGGCAGAACCATGGAATAGTAGTCTCCCAGAAACAGTAATACCAGCTACAACATTAAAGACTAAGTGAAATTAAATAAAAAAATTCTTTGAAACTTTGTATACGTAAACGTAATACTCTTGTCAAGTAATATCCCAAATATGAAGCCTGTTCATTACAAACTCATGTCACAAAACCTGCTCAAACGCGGTCATTTGCATGTCACAAAGCAACCAGTCCATCAGATGATGGTGACATCACCAACAGGCAATGCCACTGAGCGCGCCGGGCCTATCCTTTAGCATGACGAGCGGCAGCGCGGCCTTTTGTTTCAGACCTTGCACTCGCGGAATTTAATATTTTTTATATTACCGTAAAGAAAATAATCTTATCTACAAGTTTGTTGCTTGGTGTACACAGGAATTGTTGTTGTTGCAGGAATTTTGTTTACTTTTTGAGTTATTGCCGTTTGAACATCGCGAATGCTTAACCAACTTGTCTTCTTCTTATGTTCAGCTCAGAACTCTGTATCAGCCACACATACGTAGCTAGAGCACTGTCGAGCTTGGGTGGGACGTCGCAATTAAGTAGCGGGTGGTGTAGTACTGGTTTAGGTCTATTGGTTATTTTGAGAAATTTAGACATATTAGAAGACCCTACAGTCGGTGTGCCTATAGCTTCGTGAGCGTAGATTACTTTAGGCAGGCAATGAGGAAGCTGCTTTCTAAATGAGTCCAATAAGTTTTTGCTAACTAGTTGTTGTATGCATTTGTTCCATGATTTGATGGTGCTTTGAAAGATTGAGTGCTTGTATGCGTCGATACGGGTGAATGTCTGGAAGTACCGATATGCGTTGCCTCTGGTACGAGTTGAAGCGGCGGTGAGTGAGGTCGTTGTTATGTCCACTAACTTGTTCCTGATGCGGTAGAGCATTATGAGCTTGGCATTAGCCCGCCTACTCGCAAGGGTCTCCCATTTCAGACTGTCGATCATGGTTGTCACACTGCTGCGTCGACGGTAGTCGCTCTTCACGAAGCGTGCAGCTTGTCGTTGAACATTCTCGACATATACTTGATGTTCTTCTCTGTGGAAGGATTCCACACTGTCGACGCATATTCCACGATGGGTCTGACGAACGTCTGATAGCATAATGCTTTGGTGGCTTGTGGGCATCTGCAGATTTTCCGCTGTAGGAAAGCTCTGGTGTTGTTAGCCTTCTTTGTCACGTTGTTGATGTGTTCACGCCATGTTAGTGTCCTGTCGATGGTTACTCCAAGGTACTTGGCTCCATTGACATCCTTAAATTGTTGTCCGTGGATAGAGTAATCGCTGACAATTATCTTCTTCCTTCTGTTGGAAATTCGGATAACTTCGCACTTGTCCGGATTAAACTCCATCTGCAGCTTGTCTATGGCATCTTGTAGTATATCTGCATCATCTTGTGAGTTGATGTTTCGGTACAGGAGACAGTCATCAGCAAACAGGCGTACAATGGAGGACACTTGGTAGGTCATTTATGTAGCAAAGGAAGAGGATGGGTCTAGGGACTGAACCCTGTGGGACTCCTGGGGTCACTGCAGCCGATGATGATCTTTTGCCTTCCAGAATCATGTCCTGGGTGCAGCTGCTCAGGAAGCCTTTGGTATCCAGTCCAACATCTTCCCTCGCACTCCGTAAAGGTGAAGTTTGGCAGCCAGATGATGGTGGGACACTTTGTCGAACGTCTTGGCGAAATCCAACAATGCAGTGTCGATTTGGCCACTCTCGTTGAGGCAATTCGCTAGGTCGTCGACAGCTTGGATGAGTTGAGCTTCACAGGACCTACGTTTACGAAACCCGTGCTAGTAGTCAGATAGGAAGTTACTGTGTATCATGTGTTCCAGTGTCTTGCAGGAGATGCTTTTGAAGGATATGGGTCTATAGTTTGAAGCAGTAGTTCTTGTTCCCTTCTTGTATACTGGTATGACCCAGGTGTGCTTCCAGTCTGCTGGTACAGTACCTTGGTTGAGTGATGCCTGGTAGATATGAGTGTTAGCACTGGTGCAAGTTTGGCAGCATAGTCTTTCAGGAGCCTGGCTGGGATCCCATCAGGTCCTGTGGCTTTGTGGGGGTTTGACTACTTCCAGTAATTGTCTTACTCCTGCTTCAGATACTCTGATAGGCGGAAAGTCACTGTATGGGGTCATTCCAAGGCTCGGTGCATTGCTCGTGTCTTCGTCGGTGAAGACTGATGAGTACTGCATATTAAGAATGTCAGCTTTAGTCTGGCTATCGCTGTGGACAATACCATTCTTCGTGAGTGGGGCTACTCCGCTGTTGTCCTTCTTTTTGTTTTTGATGAAGGACCTAAAGTTCTTTAGATTTCCCTCATTTTTATTGTTTTCGCCTATCATGGAATTTATATATCCGTAAAACGCCTTTCGGCACTGTGACTGGGCAAGTTTGTTTATTTCTCGATATTTTGCACATTTGGTACGCTGGGCCTTCTTGAAGTATTTCCTTTTCTTTCGTGACATCTTTCTTATTGTGCCATTGGCCCAGGGATGGTTGTAACGTTGGGAAGACAGTCTCGTAGGGACGTGATTGGACAATACGTTTTGGCACTTGGCAGTTTGCAACGCCCAATGTTTCTACAGGTGTTTCTGGATTCTGTTGGGTTTGCATTTCATCAGCAAATGTTGCTAGCTCTCCTTGAATCTGCTCGGTGTCTGCCTTCCTCGACATCTCGGTGTCTGCCTTCCTCGACATGTGGATCTTCCTCTTGATAGGTCTTTGTCTTTTGGTAATATGTCAGAATTTACATAGACGGGTGCATCGTGATCACTGACCTCTGGTAGTAGTTCGCATCTGTTGACGAGGGATGGTCGGTTCGTGCGGAAGGCATCTAGGATGTTATCAAGTCTTGTCGGGAAAGTGACTATCTGGGATAGGCCCAACATAGAGAAAGTGTCGAGGAAGAGTTCGTTTATCTGTTTTGCGTATTGTTTTTTTTATGTCCGGGAGGTTTGTGTCTCCTGTTGTCCATAGAGGGCTGTTTGGAAATGTCCTGGCTATGGCGTCACACAGAGGATGAGCAGTGTTTTTATCTGTGGGTCTGTAAATTCCAAGTACTTCTAGAAGAGTGTACGCGGTCTGGATTTTTACAGCAACCAAATCAGTCTTGCTGGCAATCATGATGCCACCATAGCTATCGGCTCGGTCTTACCTTAAAGGTGGGTCATATACAGGCGGCATGAATTCACTGCTATTGACAGCGGGCTTCAATCAAGTTTCGCATTCAACTATGACGTCAGGTTTTGCGTCGTCTATCATGAGGTGAAATTCTAGTTTCTTTGCGCTGCGCAGATTAACTGCGTATTGACATTAAGTAGGCTGATGCTGCGTTTGCTTGGGTGCTTTGACATTCGGTCCATAATTAAATATATGTATCGCGAGGTTCGTCGTAAGAATTAAAATCTAAATGGGCCCTCGACCAGCAAGGGCTTTATCTTAAATGGTAGACGTAAAATTGTAAGTATTAAAAAAATGATTTGACAGGCTTAGGTGCAAAATACATGTTTACTTAGCTAATTTAATCATTTGGTTTTAAAATTGTTCTCATCCAGTTCTTTGTGTCGTATATCATCTACGTATTGATTTATGGTTAAGGTAGGTAGTATGGATTCCAAGTGATTTTTGAATTTTTTTTGGAAAAGGACTTACTTTGCTATTTATGTACTTTCATATCCTTACCTCAATATGCAGTTAGTATATTAGCTGAAAAAGTAATAAAAAGTGGCAATATCGAGGTTTCTTCGGACGGCTTTTGGCAGAATTTGGTTATACAAAATTACCTTATCATCGTTTTCTCGGAATACCATTTTTGCTGCAAGTATTTAAAGTTGCTGCACTCTAATAGAATAAATACTGGGTATAACTGCAAAACATTTTGCACCGCAGTGCCTAATGAGTATATCTACTGCATGAATTAAAAGAAATCATAATATATTTAATGGTTTCTGAATTATAGGCGTTAATTATGTGAAAAAGTTACACAAAATAGTTTTTTTGGACAAAAAATCTTTTTTCACGTAAACAACACAACATATCTGATTTTTGTGATATTCATGCAGTAGATATGCATAACAGTAATCCCTGTGCTAAATTACAAGCTTGTAACTTGAATACGTTTTTTGTTAGAGCGCGGCAAAAAATACCTAATTTTCCCTATTATGGCGGCCATTTTGGATACCTAAAAACCTTAACTATGTTGGTATGTATCTGCATACCAAATATGGTTGATCTGTGTTGAAAACTAAAGATTTTTGGTGGAATCCATACTACCTACCTTAAGAAGACTGCCTGTAGGTTTGTAAAAGCAACAAATTATGCTGGAGACCAAAGCAACACCACCGCTTGCGCCACCTAGGGACATGCAGGTAAAGCAAACAATGCATCAGTTAATTACACTTTATTTCACAAACTTACAAATATATCATCGGCAATTAAGTAATTTCCGGAACCAAAATCCTACAATCGACAATTAATTACGTTTTATTTTCACAAAGAAGTCGACCAATTTTATTAGACAATATTTATTGACTTGTTTCCTGATGTTCATCAATTTCCTAAGCGGACATTGATCAGGACTGACAATGTTTTGTAAAATACACAGTAATGTCGTCTATATATCTAATGTCAGCATCATGCAACTATATTCTTCTTATTTATAAAATGTTCTCAGCTGTACAGTGTCGACAATGGACGAAAGACAGATCATACATTATTTTGATGACGTTGTAAAATGTGTGTGTGTGTGCATCTCAAACTTAACATCAGCAGCACATACTGGTAACTATACCTTAAATATACAAAAATAGTTGTAATAACAAAATACACTGAATTATCACCAGTGACATTGCGTCTACCGCCGTTCATTTATACACCGCAATATTCAGAAACAGAAAGTGCACCAGCCCATTTTTATTCCCTTGCTTCGCAAGTCTTGACTCTGCAACGACGTCTGCAAGAAGTACTAGATGTACGCGTTTTTTGGAGGGCTGCTAACTATGTATGGCTGTTTTGGAACACACCAAATCAACACAGCACCAGCGGAGAGGCGCCACATATAGTTAGACTTGTAGACTTTATAAAAAAGAACATACAAAAAGTGTCGCGAGATATAACCTATATACAAGTCTTGTTCATCGACACTTCTATGTTAGACTGCACGACATCGCTTATCTCGCTGTGTTCTATGCAGGTGATTAGTGACCAACACCAGTTAAACATTTGCAAAAAACAGTGCAGAATTTACTCGACAAATTTACAATATACATACATGCCAACTTCACATGTACTGGTAGAATGTGTGACTCATAAAACATATTTTAAACATATATCATAAATGGTAATTATTCCTTTCATTGATTTGAACACAAACACCCTTCAGAAGTAGCATTACATAACCAGATAACTTGAGCCGATGTCGTTCTTTGGCATTAACAGTTTAGATATTTGTTAGTACTCAGGAACATTATACAGCGTCATCTAAACACTGGGCTGGATACACAACGAAGACCAGATAGGATGAACACAGAATAGGAGGAGTACAGGACTATTATTACCGACCTTCTTAAATAAATCTAGACACATCATCATGAACACAACCAGTTAGTGGGGTGTATGGCAGCCCGCCTGAGCCCAAATATGATGTTTTAACATAAGGGGAGAAAAGCATCTACAAGACCACCAGTGCACGACTAACATTCAATTTGGTTAATTTCATGAATAAATCATGAATACTCCTTAAATTACTTAATTATGGCATGTTGGACTGAGCAGTGATTGTATTGCGGGCCCATTCGACCCCTACCTTTGGAGTGACCTTATTTAAACTATTCTAACATAGAAACTTGTTGCAAAAATGTTCTCAACATTTAGCAACGTGCTTCACAATTATTTATGCAATTTTAAGTGTCTTACATCAGTGTTACATGCAACAATGTTTTACAAAATGTCCTAGCATTGCAAAAACGAACATTACAGAGACATATTCATCAAACTGAGCAGAACTCCAGTGGGTGTTTGAAATGTCACTATCAAATGTTTTTGCCCTGGATTAACCAGTCGATAGAATATATATAGAACAAAACTGTTGACGGTTCCACGTATGCACCAGGTGTCTCATTGGCAATTAAATATAACATTTGCCAAAATCATCCGCCATAACGTATACAAAGTAGGAAAATATTGTGAAGATGCGAGACAAAATATCAATGCTGCTTTGATGTGTCTTACATCACGCCACCTGTGCTATACGCGTAGGTAACCACGAGTACAAAATTATGTAAAATATAACATAGTTTTGTGACGCTAAACACGCATGAAGACTTGCGACATATTGTGTATGGATTACTTTAGTATAGTTTTCTTAATAAAACATGTACTGCCCGCAAAATTGCGCTTACAAAACCTGAAACAGTGTTCGCTATTTGAATGTTGCTCCCACAACATGTACATACACCATTCAAATTGTAAAGACAGCTATTACAAAGACAGACAATGATGAAAATTAATTGCAAATTCTTGAAATTAGGTATGACCACTGCCTGGATTCTGCAGTTAAGACCATAATTAAACTGAGTCGGCAATCTTCCTGCTAATAATGACCAGCCTTGAGAATGAAACAGACAAGGTTCCTTTAAGCACGCTCACCATTACCAAGTACAAGAACCAAAAAGAGATCAACAACAAGGCTTCTCTGGCTCTAGACGATGGTACACAACAACATGTGGTTGCTCTTCTACGGGTCTTCTCCAATTTTAGACAGTTACATAACGTCTGGTTAGTTATCTACAAGTCTTCATGATCTTCAATGGCATGCAACACATGGTTATCTACAGTCCTGCCAGGTTTTAGGCCACATGTGGTTATCGACAAGTCTTCTCCATGTCTAGACATCAGGCAACGTGTGGTTATCTACAAGTCTGCTGTGACTCTAACGCAGTGTCATGCGACATGGTGTCTCCACTCTAGATTTCTCGCAGCGTGTCATTATCTACAAGTGTTCCTCAACTCTACGCAGCGTCACACGGGTGATGCAACTTGCAGCGGGCATCTGTACATTGCCGATGAAAGAAGAAATATACATGAACTTGCAGTGATCATCTGCTGCGAACATTTTTACCACCTGAGGGTGCCACTAGTCCATCTGTCAAACACCACCCAGTACTGCCTCGGCGAAGTCGTTGCACTGCATGCGGCGTCACGTCTCATCATTCTGTAACGCGTCGATCAGCTCAACGGTCTGACCGATAAATGTTCATCGGACTGGTCGATGGATGCAGCCGCACGCACGTGCACTGCCGGGGTTATTTCGGTGGCTTCGTGTTTGGCGGCAGTGTTGACGACTTGCTGGAGCGGCCCGGCGTGGCTGGGGCTGGGATGGTGAAACTCGCATACTGTTTACTGCCCCGGGCCGGGCCAGCACTGAAACACAGGCATCCAGTGGTTAGTAATGATAACGACCCTGCGTGTGGTAAGTGCGAGCTGGCATGGCCGTATTCATGTATATGTTTGTGGCAAGTGTGCATGAATGTACATCAGTACTATGCAATCACATCTGATGAATAATCCATTTTAACAAATCGTATAAACCCATCTTGGGTTGTAATCACATTACAGTTAATGTTGCAGGTACAGACCGGTGTCGAACAGGCAGCAACAACTTAGGCCTAAACTATAATGCAGTCATGTCTGTTCTACCCCAAACTATATTGTTTTCAGTTGAGACAATAAAGAATATCTTATCTTAACAACACTGACAATATGACACTGACCATGTCAACATTCTAGATAAAGCCGTAAGGGCACCATAACAATAGCAGTGGTCCTTACCCAAGAGCAGCCTTGTCGACCCCTCCTCCGGAGTGTATGTAGCCCTTCTTGGCGATCTTCTTACTCAGCCCCTGGATCCACATCGTCTGCTCTTCTGGACTCGCTGCCAGGATCAGCATCTCCTTGGCTGACTGGATGTCCAGGTTGACTGCAACGACCAGGACCAGACTCAACAGAGCGACCAGAAGAAGAAACTTCACCAGACAGTACAATTACCAGGGACCATAGTCTTGATATTGCGACTGGCAGAAGAAACCTCACCAATAGTACAGGTATAAGGATCATAGTCTTGCTAGTGTGACCAGCATGACCAGCAGAAAAAACCTCACCAGGCTGTACAATGATTATTACCAGGGACCAGAGTATTGATAGTACGACATGCACAAGAAAACTCACTTTAGCCACAAATAGCTCTTACTGCTGCACTACTGCGCTCCACTTTAGCCACAAATAGCTCTTACTCCTGCCCTACTGCGCTCCACTTTAGCCACAAATAGCTCTTACTGCTGCCCTACTGCGCTCCACTTTAGCCACAAATAGCTCTTACTCCTGCCCTACTGCGCTCCACTTTAGTCACAAATAGCTCTTACTGCTGCATTACTGCGCTCCACTTTAGCCACAAATAGCTCTTACTGCTGCACTACTGCGTTCCACTTTAGCCACAAATAGCTCTTACTGCTGCACTACTGCGCTCCACTTTAGCCACAAATAGCTCTTACTCCTGCCCTACTGCGCTCCACTTTAGCCACAAATAGCTCTTACTGCTGCCCTACTGCGCTCCACTTTAGCCACAAATAGCTCTTACTCCTGCCCTACTGCGCTCCACTTTAGTCACAAATAGCTCTTACTGCTGCATTACTGCGCTCCACTTTAGTCACAAATAGCTCTTACTGCTGCCCTACTGCGCTCCACTTTAGCCACAAATAGCTCTTACTCCTGCCCTACTGCGCTCCACTTTAGTCACAAATAGCTCTTACTGCTGCATTACTGCGCTCCACTTTAGTCACAAATAGCTCTTACTGCTGCATTACTGCGCTCCACTTTAGTCACAAATAGCTCTTACTGCTGCCCTACTGCGCTCCACTTTAGTCACAAATAGCTCTTACTGCTGCCCTACTGCGCTCCACTTTAGTCACAAATAGCTCTTACTGCTGCACTACTGCGCTCCACTTTAGCCACAAATAGCTCTTACTGCTGCCCTACTGCGCTCCACTTTAGTCACAAATAGCTCTTACTGCTGCACTACTGCGCTCCACTTTAGTCACAAATAGCTCTTACTGCTGCCCTACTGCGCTCCACTTTAGTCACAAATAGCTCTTACTGCTGCCCTACTGCGCTCCACTTTAGTCACAAATAGTTCTTACTGCTGCCCTACTGCGCTCCACTTTAGTCACAAATAGCTCTTACTGCTGCCCTACTGCGCTCCACTTTAGTCACAAATAGCTCTTACTGCTGCCCTACTGCGCTCCACTTTAGTCACAAATAGCTCTTACTGCTGCACTACTGCGCTCCACTTTAGTCACAAATAGCTCTTACTGCTGCCCTACTGCGCTCCACTTTAGTCACAAATAGCTCTTACTGCTGCCCTACTGCGCTCCACTTTAGTCACAAATAGCTCTTACTGCTGCCCTACTGCGCTCCACTTTAGTCACAAATAGCTCTTACTGCTGCACTACTGCGCTCCACTTTAGTCACAAATAGCTCTTACTGCTGCCCTACTGCGCTCCACTTTAGTCACAAATAGCTCTTACTGCTGCCCTACTGCGCTCCACTTTAGTCACAAATAGTTCTTACTGCTGCCCTACTGCGCTCCACTTTAGTCACAAATAGCTCTTACTGCTGCCCTACTGCACTCCACTTTAGTCACAAATAGCTCTTACTGCTGCCCTACTGCGCTCCACTTTAGTCATAAATAGCTCTTACTGCTGCATTACTGCGCTCCACTTTAGTCACAAATAGCTCTTACTGCTGCCCTACTGCACTCCACTTTAGTCACAAATAGCTCTTACTGCTGCCCTACTGCGCTCCACTTTAGTCACAAATAGCTCTTACTGCTGCACTACTGCGCTCCACTTTAGCCACAAATAGCTCTTACTGCTGCACTACTGCGCTCCACTTTAGTCACAAATAGCTCTTACTGCTGCCCTACTGCACTCCACTTTAGTCACAAATAGCTCTTACTGCTGCCCTACTGCACTCCACTTTAGTCACAAATAGCTCTTATTGCTGCCCTACTGCGCTCCACTTTAGTCACAAATAGCTCTTACTGCTGCCCTACTGCGCTCCACTTTAGTCACAAATAGCTCTTACTGCTGCCCTACTGCGCTCCACTTTAGTCACAAATAGCTCTTATTGCTGCCCTACTGCGCTCCACTTTAGTCACAAATAGCTCTTACTGCTGCCCTACTGCACTCCACTTTAGTCACAAATAGCTCTTATTGCTGCCCTACTGCGCTCCACTTTAGTCACAAATAGCTCTTACTGCTGCCCTACTGCGCTCCACTTTAGTCACAAATAGCTCTTATTGCTGCCCTACTGCGCTCCACTTTAGTCACAAATAGCTCTTACTGCTGCCCTACTGCACTCCACTTTAGTCACAAATAGCTCTTACTGCTGCACTACTGTGCTCCACTTTAGCAACATATCACTGACAATTCTTTTCCCACAAGCAGTCACCGTCATGATCTTTACAAAATGTTTTACTAAATGCGAAGTTTAAATGGGTGATTGATAGGTGACACCAAAACAATATTTGGTATTTTTTAAGCAAACATAAATATTGTAAATGAACATTAATTATGTGAGGCTTTTGGAAACATCCTGTCTAGAATGCCATAATTGCAACAACCTTTCTAGTATACATTGTGACCATTACACACCTCATCCAATGAACCCATCACCACCTATGGTGTATTTTAAGAAGGCAATGTGAATGGTAACAGTGAATATCTTTAAAAAAAACTGTTGCTTCTATTTTAAGTATAATTACAGTATCATTGTTCAAGATTATTCATACATTCATCCTTTTCATGTTCGACTGAATTTTAATGCACTTCTTATTACAGAATTACTATAGAACGTTCTTAGATGCTGTCGTATATTTTGTTGAAAATGCGACCCAAACGTTTTTCTTTATGACAAAAACTTCAGGCAGAATGTTGAACCTGCGACCGACCAAAATATGAATGAGGTAACATTTGGTTGCTAATGGAATGCTTTATTATAATAAATTTATCAAATTTATATAACATTCGATAATTATGGGGATATTATTATCGGAACGTCATCCAAAAACAATTCTAAAAACAAACATTTAATCTGCTACCAGATAATTACAGAGTGGATATATGCCCTACGTCCAGTAAGATAAATATAGCCATACATGTAAGCTGCCAAATAACATAAAACTTAATCAAATCCATCGAGAACTTTGATTTTTATGGCAGATTGGCCGATAACAGAGATAACGTGTGCGGGGGTATACACTTTATAAAAGGATATGTAAATTAATTCGACAGGGCGTAATAAAACCACCAACATTTGGCCACCGACTTGGTCACGTTTTGTGGGCTAAGCATTAGCTGTCAATCAATCTACATAAATATACACCATCTTGAAAAATCTGTCAGCCATCCAACGTTACCAAATGTTCGCGTGTCAGTTACCTAGCACGGTAATTAAAAATGCTACTGTAAAGGTAGGTACCGTTGGCCAGTGAATCAGCCCTGGCCGGTCGTACGGTTAAACAAAAACTGTATGAGGGGTTGTTTGATCTAGCAGATGTTATGCCGTCCTAGTATTTTTTACTGTGATGTGCTGGATCCGTCAACTGACATACAGCAAGTGTCATACCTTTACAGTAGCCAATGAATTCTTCGTTCCTGTCAAAGTGCTCCTTGTGAACCTTCACGTGACACACTGAAACCAAAACACGATCACATGACACAGGCTAGACAGCAATCAACAATGTACATGCGAGATGAAAAGTTGGTGATCAGTAGGACCGTTGCTGATCATGCAAGAATTAGACATTTACACTACATTCATATCTTGTTTATCCACACATTTTGGTTCCCAAGGATTTTGGCTGGATTACCAACTCTTGCAGAATGTTGCAGAAGAATTAAGCAAATGTAGTGTATCAAGATATTTCACAAACAAACGATACTGAAGAAAATGGATTATCGAAGAATGCATAAAGATATGACTGTAGTTTGGATAATTTTGCAGCAGATTAACAAACAGTAGTGGCCAGGAACCTTGTCTTGATACATTGCGTCGATGTGTTTGTGCATGTGTGTGTTCATGGCTATATATGTTTACATTCAAGAGCAGTTGGCGGGTGGATCATGAACCACACAGGTTTGTGTGTGCGTGCGTGCGTGCGTGCGTGCGTGCGTGCGTGCGTGCGTGCGTGCATTCAGTCACATAGGTCTACACGTAAGGGCAGTTTGCGGGTGGATCATGGACCTTACCGGTTAGTGTGTGCGTGCGTGCGTGCGTGCGTGCGTGCGTGCGTGCGTGCGTGCGTGCGTGCGTGCGTGCGTGCGTGCGTGTCTTCATGGTTACATACGTCTACACTTGAGTGTAGTTGGCGGGTGGATCATGGACCAGACAGGTTTGTGTGTGTGTGCGTGCATGCATATGTGCATGCTTGTGTGAATTCACAACTACATACGTCTACACCCAAGTTGCAGTTGGTACATGAATTATTGACCATACATGTTTGCGTGCGTGCATGTGTGCGTGTATGTGTTCAGATTTACATACATCTACACTCGAGTGCAGTTGGTGGGTGTATCATCGACCAGACAGGTTTGTTGCAAGAGTCACAGGTGGTGGGTGTGCGGAAGTGGATGGGGATGAAGTCATGGCCCTTATACTGCTGCAGGCCTGACTTGTCCTGGTTGGCAAGTGGGTCAAGCACATCCTCAGGCCTCTTGTTCTCCCCCTCCGTCGCATACAGGATCTACAACACCAGCAGCACAGCTTTATCTAGAGACCCGTCCATATGTCACTTGGATGGGTTGAGTTCAATTTTGGGCAGGTGGAAAATTTTATTTGGATGGGTGGAAATTTTAGTTTGAACTGATGGATTTTTTTTTTTTGATGGATGGAAATTTTGATTTGGGACGGGTGGAAATATTAAGTTGGATGGGTGGCAATTTGAGAGGCAAAAAAGCTAATTAATTATAGACTATCACCATTATTCATAATGTCCATATGCTTTTAAAATGTGTGTCACGTATACACATGTATACATGTATATATGCACGCTTGGACTGGATTGTATGTGCACATGCATATGAGTGTATCTACCAGAACAATTTTGGACTGGTAAAAATGTGATCCTGCACAAAGACCTGACAGGCAGAGTCTCATGACCAAATCTAACACTTCAATCTACAACACAGGTGTTGTCTCACGACCGTAACTAACAACACGGGTACAGTCACGACCGTATCTAACAACACGGGCACAGTCACGACCGTATCTAACAACACGGGCACAGTCACGACCGTATCTAACAACACGGGCACAGTCACGACCGTATCTAACAACACGGGCACAGTCACGACCGTATCTAACAACACGGGCACAGTCACGACCGTATCTAACAACACGGGCACAGTCACGACCGTATCTAACAACATGGGCACAGTCATGACCATGTCTAAATTAACTAACACTTTAACCAATGAAATTCCACGCTATTCAAGGGCTGCCATTTGGAAGTTGAACGAGAGAAAAATGGCACAAATTCAAACGAAGTGACTACGGAAACATTGTAGATATGGATTACTCACCTGGAAGATCCTAGGTATCTCATCCAACTCGGCGCGTATCACATCACCCTGGGTGACAGGGCGAATGTGAAATAATTTACTGGAAAACAAAACACAATTTTACACACAAGTCTTATATCACTAAACACAGCCATTCTGAAAAGCACACAATAAATTCCTCGACTTTTTATTCTTTAAAATGGCAAGCAAATTAACCAGTCCGTGCACATTGAACCATTCTCTGTTCCTATGCAACTCATGCTACTTGTCTCACAATAACATTGCTTACAGCCAGGTTTTTTTCAATTTCCTACATTTTATTTATTTACCAATTTAACGCCCAGAATCGTCAACCACAGCACAATTCAAGGATTCACCATTTTGAATCCAGTGCCTCCAAAACCACGCAATGGCACTTTGCATCCATAGATTATGGTTTGGGAATGGTTGTCCAAGGCATTCATTATTCCGTCACAAAATTCACAATACTATCACAGTAGTATTGAATCTACTGACACTACCACAATACTTTCACAATAATAAACTGATACCAACAGTCACCCCTACACATAACATTTTGAAAGTTCGTCAGGTCAACTCACTCAATATCGAGCACGCGCATAGGGTCCGCGTTCTGTTTGCTGCTCTCCGAGTCATAGAAGAGTATCTTCTTGCTGCTGACAACGACGTACTGCTTCGTCCAGCCGTGGCGCTTGATGTTCTGTTTCTTGGGCACTGACAACCACCCCTCCAGACGGTTCTCTGCAACACATACACGGTAGTACAGGTCTCCATAGATCTAGCTCAGCACATTACAACACAGATGAGGACACTGTGAAGGTGTTGAAAGCTCCATTGAGCCAACACAGGATAAAGACAGGTAACTGAACTTCATCATCAAAATTAATCTAACTGAATCAGGAAGCAATTTACATAACGAGTAATGTTGATGTTATTACACAATTGGGCAAGTAAATAACCTACCGCCATCGAGATCGGGCCCACTATTCATAGACATGTTGTCGCTGTTGCACAGTGCCAGTTTGCCCTGCAACTGTTCGACCTCGCTCTCGTGTGCATCCAGCTCCATCTGGAGGCGAATCACTTTCTGACTCTCCTCATAGAGCGCGGCCTTCGACTCATCCAGGTCCCGCTGAAGCTTCTCCGCCATCTTGTTAAACTTCTTCTTCTCCTACCGCCGAAATAACAATGTTAGTTGCCACAATAACTAACGCCAACTTTTAACTAGCAATTACGTCCGCAAAGCAACCTAATTTGTTACCATAAATGCAAAGCTATCGGGCATTCCGTAGCATTTTTCATTGAAATCCAGGGACTGTTTCACTAAAATAAAGAGCTCATTAGAAAGACCACCATTAAATAGAATACACAGATAAACCTAAGGAGATTTGTTAAATGCGAAAAGCTCTTGCTACATCACAGAAGACACTATTTCTGTGACACACCGGCAGTTTGTTGCGTTTTCACACAGTATACGGTTTTATAAACGATGGTATGGTTACACGCAACATAGTGCGATGTCACTGTTTTGCTGCCTTGTGCAGTTTGTTGCGTGTCAACATAGTATACCTTCTTTTCCAATTTGCTGCTCTGGCAGATCTTGGAGTTGCACACACTGTCATGCTCTCTCATACGTAACGTAGTGCTTTGTCACTGTTTGCTGCTTTGTCAGTTGTTGCGTTCTCACACAGTATACAGTTTGATAAATGAGGGTCTGGTTACACGCAACGTAGTGCTTCGTCACTGTTTTGCTGCCTGGTGCAGTTTGTTGCGTGTCAACACAGCATACCTTCGTTTCCAAGTTGCTGCTCTGGCACATTTTGGAGTTACACATTCTGTCATGCTCTCTCACACGTAACGTAGTGCTCTGTCGCAGTTTGCTGCTTTGGCAGTTGTTGCGTTTCACACAGTATACGGCTTTATAAATGATGGTATGGGTACACGCCATGTAGGCTACGTCACTGTTTTGCTGCCTGGTGCAGTTTGTTGCGTGTCAACACGGTATACCCTTGTTTCTAATTTGGAGCTCTGGCAGATTTTGGAGTTACACATTCTGTCATGCTCTCTCACACGTAACGTAGTGCTCTGTCACCGTTTGTTGCATTTCACACAGTATACGGCTTTATAAATGATGGTATGGTTACACACAATGTAGTGCTACGTCACTGTTTTGCTGCCTTGTGCAGTTTGTTGTGTGTCAACATAGTATACCTTCTCTTACAATTTGCTGCTCTGGCAGAGTTTAGAGTTGCACACACTGTCTTACTCTGTCACACGTCTTGTATAATTTACACACTCATGGAGTGCCTGGTCACGATTGGCTGCCTTGGTAGTTGGTTGGTGCGTACTAAGGGTGGCTCATGTTTAATAACCTGACAGTTGTCAGCACACACATTATTGCCAATTAGGTTGGGCTGTGTGCGGATGGTCATTGTTTAATCTTTTTCTCTTATGCAGTGTTTTGTGGTTGTAGCATGCCTCCAGCCAGAGCACCACAGGGACGCGGGCGCCCACCACGGAGCGAGACGACAGACCCGTTCACGCACTCGGGCTGTCGAGTAAAATCAACCGCAAAGTGTCGCGCCACTGCCAAGTCGGCCGTCTGGGGTTGCGTCGAGACTGTCTCGCCCCACGGTCAGCACAGCGCCTCGCGGAGCCGCCACTGTCTCATTTCTGACCGCCTCCCCCTGACGTGTCGGCACCTCCGGTGGTGGACCGAGCACACCCTGTCCTGCTTCAACCTGTGGGGGCAGAGCCAGCCCTACGTTTCAGCTGCAGCCGGTGGGACCTGACGTCCCTTGGGTCAATGCAGAGGCAGTCTGAAGAGTTCCACGCACTGGCGCCATGAGCGAATGCCAACCCAGTGGAAGTACCCCACAGTGTGTCCCCAGATGGCTTAGTCTTTAAGCAGGTTGATGGAGGCCTCATTGGCACCATCTTCTCGACTACATTATGAGCGTGCATGGAAAAAATTGGTTGCTTTCCATGAGTCGTTATTTAAAAAAAAAATATATATATATATATACTTATATAGCACCAACTCTAGTTAGAAACTATTCAAGGCGCTTTACATGTAAAATAGTAATAAAGCAAAACAGTAATTAAGTAAAAAAAAATGAATAAAAAAATATATATATATATTTAAATATTAGTATTATCGTGTCATATAAGCAAAAGATAATTGATAAAAGCTTAATGCAGTCTAAAAGTCATAGCAGCAGTTAAAATATTGATTAAAAGAGAATGTTTAAAAATGCTCTTAAAAGTCTCAGTGTTCACAACTTGTCTGCCTGTTTCTATACCTATGATGTTGCTATTTATTGCCAACCTCCATGCTACTGGCTCTGCTCCGGCATCCATTGTTTCAACAGTGTCAGCTATCGCTTATTTCCATAAGATTAATGGTTTTGCCAACTCATCCAATTGTTTCCTTGTAGCTAAGTTGTTAGCAGGTGCGCGTAATCTCGGGTCAGTGCCTGATGTCCGTCTGCCTGTCACCCTACCAGTGCTTGCACGCTTGATACAGGCGTTACCCACGGTGTTTTCATCGATTTACAAGTGTCTCATGCTCCTTTGTACTTGCCTTCAAAGCGTATCTGCGTATTGGGGAAATGGTGCCTCGTGCCCGGAATATGGTACATGGATGTTTGCATGTGGGCGACATTTTACTGTCTGGAGATTTGATTGTGCTTTCCTTCCAGCGCTTTAAACACAGTGCTCAGCAGGGTCCGCAATCTCCAGGTCAGAGGCGAGTGCATACATGGGTCAGCTATCCATCCGGCGGCTTTCCTCCGGGAATTTCAGCAGGCTAGAGGTGCACTTCCAGGTTTGCTCTTTGCGCACCTCGATGGCTCCCCCATGTTGCATAGGGAATTTGATAGGTCCCTAAAGAAACTGCTGGTTTTCTGTGGTTATGAGACTGGCGCCGTTAAGGGGCACAGCTTCCGCATCGGGGCAGCCGCTGCTGCGGCTCTGAGAGGCGAGTCAGATGCACAAATTAGGGCGGAAGGTAGCGGATGCGTTTCAGAAATACATTAGGACTGCTTGAATGAGAGCGTTAGTGTTGTCGTCCTTTTACAGTTTTATATTCTTGGGGTGGTCACAGGTTGAGGTGACCGGTGGCATAATCGACCCCACTTTTAAGGTTTAGCCTCAGTTATGTATAGTGTAATGCGTCAGCGGGTAGTGTTGGTTTTAGATTTGGTGTGGTTGACTGGTGTGCTTGGCTAGTATTATACTGTGCAGTAGGTCTATGGTGATTTTAGCAGTAATGACATTGTTTGATATATGATATCATGTATACCAATACTGCTTGTTTTATGTGCCGAAATGTGGGCTCGGTCAACCTGAGGTACAGGAGACTAGTATGGGCTCAGTCACAGGCCTGGCCTTGGGATGTCGAGCCCACATTTCTCTCTTATCACGTTAATAAATAAACGTCATTCATTTGGCCTTTTTTCATCACTATATTGGACTCTGTGTTGTTGCTTGCATAAAAGTATTTCAGTACGACGATCCGAGTGAGGATACTGACACTGACAAGAGTCCAACTGATGAAGCAAAAGGTCTACTACACACATAACATTAAAGTTGGGACAAGTGTTTGCTGCTTCGACCCACCTCACTGAGCTCCTGCTGCAACTTGCGACATTCTTTCTCTTTCTTACGCAGCTCCAAGGCGCTCACTTTCTTGCCCGGCTTCACAGAGAAGTCACGTCGGTTCATCACCTCAGCCAGTTTGTTCACCGCCTGCACGCCAAACAACTCTCAGTTAAAGTAACAATAAGCTAAGGAGGATATGCAGTATTAAAAAGATGGGTTTTTAGATGACAGCGACATGAAACTAGTTCTTACTGACTTAACACCAATAGGGAGTAAGTTCCACACAGTAGCTTACAGATGTTATGGATACAAATACTTTATTGCCATGATCAACATAAAATATGTCAATTTGAAATGTGTCTTGGTGTTGAAACATACAGTCAAAGAAAACATACTGCGAACATACAATAAAATAAATAAAATCATAAGAGTATAAAATTGTCTAAAAAAAATAATACATAAAAGTAGAATAAAACACATCGGGCAATATTACATTCCATAGTCTCTATTGCTAAGGCCTATATTTAATCAATGATAATGCAGCCACGGCACGGGGGACGAAACTGTCTCTGAAGTGATTTATCTTAGCACGTATATTTCGGAATTGCCTGCCTGAAGGAAGTTGTTTGATTTGATGGTGGGCTGGTGGGCAGGGTGTGTTGTGTCAGTGATGATTTTATCGGCTCTCGTCTTGAGTCTCAAGCAAGCAAGTGATGTCATTACAGTACTTTAAAGTCATTCCCATTACCATTTAATTTCTGCTGTTGCTAATTATGGCACTGCCTGCAGTAGATCATCTTAACGTAACTCCAATGGTGAGGAATGACTGACAACCCACTGGAAAAAGTTAAACTTTAAATAATGACCTTTGGTTTTTTCAAATACATAATCAAATGGTAAATCGGGGGGCAATGGTCAAAGGAACCGAATGAATCTATGGACCACGGCACATGAGAGGACATAGACTTACAATTCAATGTTAGCATTTTAATATATAGATTATTAGTAATTAATATTGGATACCACATTATTTGGAGGACTTTTTATTGACTGGCGTATTGAATGTTCAGTAAGTCTTACATATCTTTGCCCGATTTATGAGTTTGTTTAGCTATGTGAGATAAGATAGTTCAAAGTGGGTCTTGAGGCTGTTTTCTGGCTGTTTTGAACTACGGTGCCAAAGTAAAGCCGCTGCCTGTAGCCAGGTACTTATTTATACAACCAAATGAACTAACGCAACTGGAACCAAACAAAACTACCCAATGCTCCAATTTGTAGCAAGTGAATTTTTGAACGTCAGTTTACTCGATCGATGATCTGACCAAGTAATGTGCACCACTAACGGCAAGATTTCTTGTCCTTTCAAACACTCACAAAACAGGAAATTTGCTTCAATTGTTTGTGGATTATTTAGCACTTGTGTTTTTTCTATACATTTATGTCACAAATGTGCTGCAAATTTGAAACCTGTTTCTTCTTCATCTTCTCATCTTCCAGAGCCTTCTTCAGTTGCTCAATTTCACCCTTATCTGACTGGAAATCCATCATTTCTGAAACAAGTGACATTTGGACACTGTAGAAATATATTTGTTAAAAAAAGATTGGTTCGTTGAAACACATTTGGGTGGATAAGATGCTAAAATCAGTTTATAACATGATTTTACGATAAAATGTATTAGACTTTGTACCCATAAACCAGGAGTGAAAGGTTTAAGTGAACAGATTGAGATGGGTGTGACGTGTACACAGAATGAGTGGGGAAATGTTGACAGAACATGGAAAACAGTAGAGTGGCAGAAGAAGACCAAAATTAAGATGGAAAGACAATGCCAAGAGAGGTTTAGAAAGCTCATTTAATGAACAGCCGAGAGTGAGAGAAGATTGCAGATGATCAGGATAGAAGTATCATCAAGAAGGTGATAAGAACTGGTAATCGTTGATTACCGTTTAGCCCCCACCCCTCAAGGGATTTAAGGGAAAAAGAGTTGGCATCTGGAATCAGAAATAGTTTATCGTTGGAGACTCCTATTACGATTGCAAGCAGTGGCTGGCTTCAGAGTTACCGTACATTTGGTTATACATATAGTTTCAGAGTGCAGCATGTAGGATAGACAAGGTTAAAAATAAGAAACCATCCTAAAAGTAGTGTGTGTGCGTGCGTGCATGCGTGCATGCGTGGTGTGTGCATGCGTGCACGTGTTCTACATGTGCACAATATCCACGTATCTTAATTTGTGAATTTTTAGTACTGTCTTTAGTTGTGCATGGATAAATAACAGTTCACAAGCACACATGAATCATGCGTTTTGAAGTTTGTGACTCTCACCGTCTCGGAGCTGGTTGATCTGGGCATTCCACTGTTCTTTCTCTCTCCGCAGCGCTTCCAGATCATTGATCAACTTCTTGCTGTTGTCTTCCAACTGTCCACCACAAACACTCATTACAGTTGTGTGACGTTTAAAGACATACGCGACTCATTAAATATGACCTACTATTTTCATAGCAATTTCTAACTTTTATGTTGTCTATTTATGATCTATTTGCTAGGGAAATTTGAATAGCCTTTCGTACATTAGTTGTTTGAACAAATTTGAAACAATCATAATGTTCACAGAAAGGGTAACAGTGGCATGAATTAAACAAATTAAAGCATTACAAATTCTTCATGGAGTCATAGATGGACCCCAGCATGTTTGGTAGCCGAGATGAAAGGGATCTACGAATCGCATAACAAACAACACGATAGCTCAACCTAGCGACATGTCAGTCAAGCCACCAATAAGTGGTGCCAAACACGTGGTGCATTCACACCATTTTTGAATATTTTGTTGAAATTGTGGCCCGAAACGTTTTTTTATGACACAAGCATAAGGCAAAGTTTATAAGGTGCCAACTATATATGGAAATGTTTGATCTAGCAGTTGTCGTGCTGACCTAGTAATGTAATGCACATATATTACCGTTATCAACATTGGCAAGGCAAAGCTTGATGGAGGCGACGCGCATAATCCTGATTGTGATGTAGGCAAACTGCGATGTAATTTATCCACCAGGAGACCATTTCACTAACATTCTTATGGGCTCTTTGCCTGATTTTGCTCTTTAAAATAGATTTTCCTCAACAGTGAGATCGTATACTGAAAACCAGGGTGCGCCACCGAGACACTTTTGTTGGTGTATCATGGAAATAGTGTCCTCGGTGATACGGCGGCGATGTTTAGATTTTGAAAAAGCTCTTTAAATTTGACAACAGTTTCTGTTTAATGACGAATTTTCTTATGAGCTCCTCCTAGGAAAGTGGTCCCCATTTCTAGTAACATAAGCACGACTCACGGATGATATATTCATGTCCTTCTTCATGATGTCACTCTTCAGTCGAGACATGGCTTCCTTCAGCTCCAGTTCTAACATGGTCTTCTCCTTCTCTACGTCAGACAGCTGTTCCTCCGCGATGGAGCGTGCCAATTGCTCCGAATCAGCCTTCGCCACCGCCAGCTGCAGCTGCGCCGCGATCGAGTCCCTGAAAGTCATGGTTTTAGTATACTGGGCTGGTCAACAAATGTCTCCATTAAATGTAATTTTCATACAAAATCTTAAGAAACGTCATAACAGTTGCGTTTTAGTATATTGGGCTGGCCAATTAACGTCCTACATAAATATGTTGTTTTCGTAACAGTCTGAACTTTTGCGAAATATTGTAATATCCTACCATTTATTTATTTCATGTTATGCAAACAAATTGCTAAACAAGTTAGTTTTAGTGAAGTACTTGAAGCATTTTCATTAAAAAAAATCACCATACTGTGATAACATGAGCAATAAGCGTTGTGGGGTTATTAACCAATAAATGAGAGCTATTAATGTAACTGTGTTAATTTATATCACATTTGCTTGAAGTCACACTCAATCTCATTAGTCAGAAAGCGTACAGCGCCATATCTGGCAGCGAGACCTAATGAGATACATGGGGATGGATCATGGCGATGGATGGATAAAGACCTGCTGACTATACATCTTTCTTTGTACACTTAGAAATGTAGCTTATAATAAACTACAAACTTAATTATTTAGTGCCATATATTCACTAAGTGCTCTATGGTGCTTTACATGCTAAAATTTATAAAAGTAGAGATACAAATTATATTTTAAAGAGACTTGTTTATGACTTTAAATATACATAAAAATTTAACATTTAAATGTTTGTAAACAGAACTACCTGCACATGCAGCAAATTATGCCATTTAAAATAAAATGTATTTTCAAATAAAAACAACATGGGACACTCAAGAGATGAATAAGTGTAGACCACCAATGAACCAATGACTTGTTGCATCGGACAGCGATTGTGTTAAATATCATGTGACAAGGGAATGGAGAATCTACATCAAACATTTTGAAAGACTACAGACATGTTTACAGAAAGATAATCTGCATGGAATAACATGTCATGTGACCACAGGAGGGCCGTACAGCCTAACAACTGAAGTCATAGACAGCTGGCAGGCATTCACCTGTCATTCTCCAGGTTCTTGAAGTCTGTGTCAAGATCGACGTATAGACGAAGCTTCTCATCGACTTCCTCCTTCAGCTCTCGAACCTGCGTCTTGTACAGCGTCTGTAGCAGACATGACAGCCCGTCTAGACACTCACCACATCGCCTTTAACAGGCCTACGCTCATATAACAATGGTGATATTACAGCGATGATAAGAATGTGGAATCTGACTGGATACGTCATGAGAATGAAAGAAAACAGCCGCAAACATGGACACCTGAAGACCACAAGGCTCTTTAAGAAGGTAGGACAACTATGTTTGTATACAAACAAACAAATCCAGCTAGACAACTCGTGTCAATAGGTATTCCTATAGCTGCAATTCACAGTGTGTAAACAAAAAGTCATCAATTACAATACACAAAAAAACAGATCAGGTACTAACTGCTTTATAATATTGTCTCTCCTATGACAGTGATTATTAAGGAGAGATACGTAGAAGGAATGACCATGGGTGCATGGTGCATGCAAACCCGCAGGTGCGCGGAATGAATGGGGGTGTATGGAATAAAGGGTGCACAGAATAAGAGGGTGCACAGAATAGGGGACGCATGGAATGTAGGGAACTCATGGAATAAAGGGGGTAAAGAATGAGATGGTACACAGAATGATTTGACGGGAATAAGGGGAGCATGGAATAAGGGGAGCAAGGAATGAAGGGAGAACAGAATGAGGGGAGCACAGAATGAGGGGAGAACGGAATGAGGGGAGCACGGAATGACGGGGTAAATGGAAAAATGTGCACACAACAAGGTGTGCATGGAATCAGGTGCACAGAGTGAGCGGTATGTGGAATGATGCGTGCATGAGATGAGGGGATGCCTGAAATAATGGCATGCATGGAATCAGGTGGTGCAAAGAATGAGGAGGTTCATGGAATGAGGGGGTGCTTACAGAGAAGTAGTTCTCAGCTTCCAGTTGGTCGTGTAGTTCTTTCATCTGAAGTTCGTTGACATTCAGCTCCCTGGGGAAACATATATTTTATTAATAATTACACACAGACATTGTGAACATATTACACAACCACTTAATCCAGCTGTACATTAAACACTGCTAAACATTCATGCTTATTTTACAAGTCTGTTGAAACAGACAAAAGACGTCAGACTTATCTGTTTACTATATATATTTTATTTGCAATTGGATTTGCTGATAAAAGTGTATTATTTTAAACTGTTTTAGTAGTGATATGCACCTCCAAATGGCCACCAGATTTATGGCGCAGAAACAAATACTGTTAAATTATTATTATAAAGTATATGTTGGCTGACAGTAGGGAACTGTGCCACACTTACTCCTTCACTCTCCTGAGTTCCTCTTCCAAACTCTTCTTGTTCCTCTTTGACTCGTTCACCTCCTATAAGATGCACACACACACATAGCCATCATGCAATGTACGCTAAGTGCATAAATGCCATTGCTGCCCATTGATTTATAGAATCATTTATTAACATACTTTAAAGACTATGGGAAATGAACTTTTAAATGTCTTTGAAACTTCGTATTTGTAAACTTAATACTCTTGTCGGATAATGTGCCAAATATGAATCCTATTCACTGCAAACTCATATTACTAAGCCATGAAAATGCAGTTGTGGAATTTAATATTTTTTGATATCACTGTAAATAAAATAATCTTATCTACAAGTTTGTCGCTGGTTGTACACAATTCTAATTTTTTGTTGCTTGAACATCGCGAATGCTCAACCTTTCATTATATTCGCTAAGCATTCAAGATGTTCAAACGACAATAACTCAAAAACTAAAAATAAATCATGGGTACATCCAGCTGCATATTTGTAGTTATGATTATTATCTTTACTGTAATATCCAATTTTTTTAATCCCATTGCAAGTTTGAGTATTCGCAATTTTCAAATGGCAATAACTCAAAAGTTAAACAAAATTCCTGAGTGCATCCAGCAACACATTTATAGGTAAGATTATTATCTTTACAGTGACATAAAATTAAAAAAAATTCTACGATTGCAATTTTTGGTACAGCCTGAAACACCAACCTGTCACCTCGACCGCTAGGTGTCGCAACAAACTGTGCAGAAAAGCACGACCAAAAATTAATTGAATATCAGGACACTATTTTAAGGTGTTTCATTCTGATTGGGAATAAAAAAGGTTCCTTTTATTAAGTCTATAAACCAGGATTGGGCTATTTCTCTAGGTTATAAAGTAAGAGTTTCTTGTTACTCTCACATATTTTTATACAGGATTTACCAAAAAATTAGCATATATAATCCTATGAAAACAAACATGTTTGGCTATATTTCTTTCTCTCGACTTGTCGACATCTTTTCATCTACTGAACCCTCAATACTTATCAGTTGTACATTGTGCCCTTTTCAATGGCTTCTCACTGGAATTTAACACACCGTTCTTTTTCTGACTCTCACATTCTCTCACTCAAGCTGATCACATTCGTTACCTACACAGATTTCTAACATACTCCAGTTATATCTCCCCACCTTGTGCCACTTCCTAGTGATAGCCACACTGCGGCTTACCTGAGTGAGCTGTTTCTCGCTGCTGTGGAGCTGGAAGTTGGCCTGTTGCAGAGACATGAGTTCTGACTGCAGCAGGGTCCGCTTCTTGATCTCCTGCTCTATCTGCTGGGATATACTCTTGACCTGACAAACACAAGCAGTGAACACTTGTTGATCTCCTGCTCTATCTGCTGCGATATACTCTTGGCCTAACAAACACAAGCAGTGAACACTTGTTGACCTCCTGCTCTATCTGCTGCAATATACTCTTGACCTGACAAACACAAACAGTGAACACTTGTTGATCTCCTGCTCTATCTGCTGGGATATACTCTTGGCCTAACAAACACAAGCAGTGAACACTTGTTGACCTCCTGCTCTATCTGCTGCAATATACTCTTGACCTGACAAACACAAACAGTGAACACTTGTTGATCTCCTGCTCTATCTGCTGGGATATACTCTTGGCCTAACAAACACAAACAGTGAACACTTGTTGATCTCCTGCTCTATCTGCTGGGATATACTCTTGACCTGACAAACACAAACAGTGAACACTTCTTGATCTCCTGCTCTATCTGCTGGGATATACTCTTGCCCTGACTAACACAAACAGTGAACACTTGTTGACCTCCTGCTCTATCTGATGGGATATACTCTTGACCTGACAAACACAAACAGTGAACACTTGTTGATCTCCTGCTCTATCTGCTGGGATATACTCATGACCTGACAAACAAAAACAGTGAACACTTGTTGATCTCCTGCTCTATCTGCTGGGATATACTCTTGACCTGACAAACACAAACAGTGAACACTTCTTGATCTCCTGCTCTATCTGCTGGGATATACTCTTGACCTGACAAACACAAACAGTGAACACTTGTTGATCTCCTGCTCTATCTGCTGGGATATACTCTTGACCTGACAAACAAAAACAGTGAACACTTGTTGATCTCCTGCTCTATCTGCTGGGATATACTCTTGGCCTGACAAACACAAACAGTGAACACTTGTTGACCTCCTGCTCTATCTGCTGGGATATACTCTTGACCTGACAAACACAAACAGTGAACACTTCTTAATCTCCTGCTCTATCTGCTGGGACAGACTCTTGGCCTGACAAACAAAAACAGTTAACACTTGTTGACCTCCTGCTCTATCTGCTGGGACAGACTCTTGGCCTGACAAACAAAAACAGTTAACACTTCTTAATACAATGAACGATAGTTATTAACTATGTATGCGACCTACCAATCAAGTTTCATAAACATTCCTTGGTGTATTTAACGGCGAGATCTAGTGATAATTCAATAAGCACGGTATGCAAAAAGTGCACTTCTTGAAAATAAAAACACACAAGTCTGCAGAAACAAACAAGATCTAGACCTATAATCGACACAATGGCTTATGACTTCTTGAATACATTATTCTCAAGCCACCATACAAATCAACACAAACAAGTGCCCTACAATCGATATGATGGACTGCATCACTCACCTTCTCTACCTCTGCGTGCAGGTCTGTCTTCAGTACGCCCACCTGCAGCTTCAACTGACTTAGGTCCACTGACAGTTCACTCTTTGTCTTCTCCATCTCGAGTAGCTTAGTCTCTGCAGACTCTCGCAATGCCCGCTGCTGGTCGTACTTACTCTGTAGCTCTGTAACGAACACAAGGCCAGGTTAGTCAAAGCAATCTCACAAGGTAAGATCTTAAAAATGACATGTGTAGATTGCGAGTCATCATATTGTGACTATTCACAAGACGTTCGGCATCGGGATGGTTTCTCGCAAGCAAGCATACGTTCATATGCACTTCAACATCATAGCTCATCATAAAAGTACTAGTATCAGCATTCAATGCACCACCTAACTACACATCAAATTAATCTTAAATAATTCTTCCATTTGGCTTGTTACAGCCATGTACTATCGAGTTACTTCTATAGGTCTCCCAAAACGTAATTACACAATATTCATAATACATCTAGTGTGATTAACAGTTGAAATTAGGTTGTGGGATGGTTTTTTGATTCGCAACCGTCACAAATACTCTGTATTACCTACATTACTCTGTATTAACTACCTTAAATTTGTGTATTAGTGGTGAAATAGACAAACCTTTGAGGGCCTCCATATTGGCCTCCTCCGTTGAGTGGAGAATGTTCTTCTTGTCTGCATTGAACCTGGCGATGGTCTCCTTGTGAGCCAACGTCTCCTGGTCGTACTTCATCCGCACCGTCTTCAACTCCAACTCAACGTTCGCTTTACTCTGCAAACAATTCACTCTAATTCCAATCATTTCTTCATCACAGTTTTCACCTCCAACTGACCTATCCAGTATGTTGTGGATGCCTACGTTACAATAAAAATTACGCGCCTGACCTATATCAACCTTTGCCAACACTGTTCATATCGGTTACACACGTGACGTATGGGAATCACAATACTAATGCTGCTTGACATCTCATAAATTATACATTCCCACATACAACTGCCACTTTAATAACATTGTGTTATGTTTTTATCATAAAGAAAAACTTTTTGGGGCAGAATATACGATGGAACGTTTGAACACACAACGTGTTCGGCATTCATTTTTTGATGGCTTGACATAGTTTTTGTTATGCAACAGGTCACGTGATGAATAGGTCAATTCTACATTAGCCTGCTTCTGCAAACAGTTCTTTTCAATCATTCCACCTCTGCCATGTTACTAAGACATATCACCTGGTCTTTACACGTCTGATGAAATACATAATTATTTCTATTTTGCCAAGCTATTGTGATTTTGCAAACTTATGCAACCACCCGTTAACAACAAAGTTATAAAAGAATGTAGTCTTTTGATTGATAACTGGAATAAAATTCCATACGAAATGGAAAAATTCTCCTGAAAACAAGGTGCACTTGACTATGTAACACATTTATCTGAAGTTCGTGACGAATGCACTTACCTTCTCTAGACTGATGACTGCATTCTGTTGGCGCTGGATCTCGTTCTGTCCCATTGCGTCCTTGTTCTTCAGGCGGTTGATCTCACCTTGTAGAGTTGACGTCCGGCCTGCAAACAACCATGCAAAGACGACGTCAACCAGAGATTATATTATAAGAATTGAGTAGAACAGGGAAGTATCCAATGGAACCGCTCATCTGTCATTTTGGCATCTGCTGGATGATTAGTCGTTTCAAGAGAATTGATCCTCTTAAGTTATAACATTCATATCACACTGAAACTTCACAACATTATAGATGTTGTTCATGTAAATCAAATAAAAAAATGGGAAGTTGACAGACAAATTTAAGAGCTACACAGGTGTACGGAACCAACAGCTTTTAATGTTTCTTCCGATAAACACTGGCAAAGAGTGGTGAATGAAACTGCCAGTTTACCAACGGCAGGACATGGACTTGAAACCTGTCCTCGTGACCTACCATCCACCATTCTATTGACAAGCTACCGAGCCCCTGAACTTTCATCTTTATTTATGGGGATACAATTTGCATGTCAATGCATTCAAACCGACAGTGCCACTGAAGTGAGCCGTGAAAATTGCAGTTGAAGTTTGTCAATGATTAAAAAATGTAAGTTCTTATAGAGCACAGTATCCAGTCCTTAGGACTGCTCAAAGTGCTTTACAATTTATACAATAATATCGATCAATCGCAACAAATGGAGTTTTATCACTGAATGGAATTCAATGCAAAAAAATGGAAGTGCCAATGGAGTAAAAATGAGCAGAGTACACACCTAGTAACCAGTTTTTAAGATTTAGCACTTTCAAAGTTATTGCAGTGATGCTAACAATTTTCTAAAGAAATATCTAATTACTAATGTAATAACAGACGGGGCCTTGCAAGTACACATACTTTCGAGCTCCTTGATGTAGTCAGAGTTGCGACTCCTGGCGTTCTTCTCTTCATTCACTGATGACTGCAGACCGATTAATTTCTTCTCCAAACTCATCTTTGATGAGTTGAGTTCCTTGTACTTCACTGTCAGCTCGCTGTAGGCATGCTCCACTGAGTTGTAACGCTGCAACACAAGCACTAGTCAAACATTGTTCTATAACACTACTCCAGTTGTACAGACCTAATATTTACTTACTAGTCCTCTTTGTACCATATCGTGTGTGTGTGTGTGCATGTGTGCATGTGTGCGTGTGTGCGCATGTGTGTGTGCGCATGTGCGTGTGGGAGGGAGGGGAGGGAGGGAGTGAGGAAGGGAGGGAGGGAAGGAGGGAGGGAGGGACAGATGCGAAGGGTGATCTGTGGACGTGGTAGGGACATAGGTGGGTGGGAAGGATGGAAGTGGAAGGGAGAGTTGTGAAAAAGCAGAGTGAGGGAGAGAAGTGGAAAGGTGGGATGGAGAGGTGGGATGGAAAGGTGGGATGGAGAGGTGGGATGGAAAGGTGTTATGAAGAGAGAAATAGGGGGAGAGGAAGGAAAGTAGCAGAAAAAATGAATGAGGGACGGAAATGGAAGGAGTGTTGGGAGGAAGAGAAGTGGGATGGAGGGAGACGGAGTGAGGAAGGAAGAGGTGTGAAAAGGAAGAGAGAGATAGTGGAAGGAGAGAAAGCCTTGGTGATGCCAGTCCTAAGACAGCCACTGACCTGCTGCAGATCGCTGTATGACTTCTTGTACTTGGCCATCGTGTCTCTCTCCAACTTCAACTTCTCAGTCAGCTCGTGAACCTGCAACAGTCGACACAACACACACTTGCAGTCGATACAGACAGAACCTGATCCAAAACATTCGTTGCACAAAATGCATTTAAATACCAGAAGTTTACTACGCCTGCTAATAGAATCATGATATGACATATTGAGGCATTTTAGTTATAAACACAAAACATCACCCCCTATGAATTAGCCTAAGAAAATGAATGAATGACATTTATTTTACATACCTAGTACACCAAACATTACCCATATCATTTGAATACAAATAAAAGTCAAATAGGGAAGAAGTAGAAGTCTTTTGCTTTATATAACATGTCTCTTAATTTTTCTTTCTCTTAATTCATTTACACTGATGCATAGAATATAAAAATATACAGTAATAAAAATGAAAAAGAATGGCAGAACTGCAAATATCAGAAATGAGTAATATCAATGTATTTAGCGTATTTCAAACAATCAATCAGTATGTCCATATAAAAATTTTAAATACATAAATAAAAACATATACAGTCGCGCCTCGTTATAACACGCCCCGTTATAACGCGGATTCGGTTATAACGCGGTCGGTCGTGGACCCCGAATTTCTGCCGCCAGGGGGAAAATGGGCGCTATGACAAACTATTGTTTGTTTTTGCGCCGACATCAAACGAATCGTTTCCAATCTGCTTGTCATGCTCATGGTTTCCGCGGATCGCCAGGTTTCGGCGCCAGGCGGCTTGTAAAGTGCAATTGAAATTCACAAATACGCCTTGCTTAAGAATGGGTTAAAAACGTTTTAATACAGCTTAGTAGGCAAAATCAGTAAGCTAACATTGCGTAACAAATATTAGCTTTTCGCTGCGATTAACGCAAAGCTACTGCCTGTACTGGTGTGCCAAAATATTAATTCGTCAACAGCATATGAATTGGTGAATCGTAATATTGTTCGGCACGGTAAATGTGCTTTCTAAATTGGTATTTTGATATTGATTGAAAGACGAAGTTAAGCCAATTGTGAGCGTACTTATAGCTTTAAATCCTTAATCAACTCTAACACAGCGTTTCTCAAATAATTTGCGTATTCGGCTGCCGAGTGCCAGGTCATTATTTTAGATCTTACATCAGCGGTACCATATTATCGTTCAGTTGACCGTGGCTTGTTGGTCCGTTGTTTATTTAAAAACGGTACACAATTCATGAATTTTATTCAGTTCAACAGTGTCCAACAGTGTACGACATTTAAACAGAATACACACTGACATTGGCTGGCAGTTTAATAAGCTTCATAAACTGCATAAAGACTGCGCGACGTGCACACTGTGGTTGGCTTCGATGGCGTTCTTCGTGCAGCAGCGGTGTCGGTCGTCGTCGTAGCGCCCCTGACGGCAGATATGGGAACGCGCCACGTTTATAATGCGCCTCGTTTATAACGCGGATTCATTTCGTGGACCCTGACTACCGCGTTATAACGAGGCGCGACTGTATATTCAAAAATTATACAAAGCTAGCTGAGTTTATTTGAATCAGGTTTATCAAAATGTTCTTGTGTTATGCTTTGCAAATCACCACGAATCCCTTCCAACGGGAATGCATCAATGGTGGCGCCACCTACATGCTTATCGAGCTGCAGGTTCTTCTCGTTGGCGTGCTGCGTGTTGCTGGACATCACCACATGGGTGCTGATCTCTGCCTGGAGCTGGTCCTTGGTGTCCTGGAGACTTCCCTCAGCCTTCCGCCTCATCTCCTGCTCCTGTTCCAGCTTGCGTTGGGCCTGTCACACAGTGGCACTGGGTAAGTCAGTATTATAATATGTATTACTTATAGAGTGCAATTTCCACAAAATGCTCAAAGCAATCTGTACAATCTCGATTCAATTAAGCGTTCAATATATCATAAAATCTTCACACACAAAAATACAGATAAAATGTAGAAAGAATTAAGTTAATTATATTAAAACTATTAATTACACTATATATATGAATAAAATGAGATTATAAAATGAAACTATTACTATATTTACATACATACACATATATACACAACACACACCATATGCACACGCACACCTACACATAAATATATATATCTTGCATCATACGCTACCATCATAGCATTTGTTAGTCGTGTACACAAACTGTGACCTGTCACCTCAAACCGTGTATTAAGTGACAAAGGCCTATTCTGCACATGAACTAAAAATAGCTGTTTATGTCATGTCCCATAAATTTTTTGAATTTGACAGAAATGGGAATATGCGGCCACGGCACCGTGCTGCATATGGGTTTTTGTGCTGGCAACAACGCAAGACAAGTGATGATTGGCCTAATGTCTGATGCTAATTATTATGCTAATTACCTCGTTGTCTCTGGCGCAAGGAGCCAATCACCGCGCGGTAGTGGTGCGCAGTCACAGATTACAACGAGCTCTTGGTCACTTCGTTTTGTGAAAGCAGACGGAGTGGTCGCTTCAACAAATTTTTGCCCTCCCATCCCTCCCAAATTTTTGATAGCGTTAGGGACTACCATGTACATCATTGGTGGAAGAGGGGTTGATAGCATATCTCAAAGCTTTCCCCGTTTTCTTAGTGCAGGTGGACAATGTCTTCACGGGGTTTTAACGCAGAGACAGCTCGCTTCTCTTCCACCGGTGATTTTAGCAAGTGGGGCGTAATGGCCCCACTTATAGGTTTAGGCTAAATCTTGATACAATGTAAGTCTTCAGCAGGTAGTTGGGATTATAGTTAGGTGAATGAATGGTGTGCTTGGTTAGTACGGTACGGTGCCTAAGGTCTACTGTGATTACAGTAGTAATGAGGTTGTATATATCTATAACAATACTGCTAATGTTGTATATGCCGAAATGTGGGCTCTGTCAACCTGAGGGACAGGAGACTAGTATGGGCTCAGTCACAGGCCTGGCCTTGGGATGTAGAGCCCACATTTCTCTCTCTAACTTAATCTCTTAATAAACGTAATTCATTTGGCCTTCTTTCATCACTATTCATGACTTGTGTTGGTGCTTGCATAAATGTATATCCTATAATCTCATCTTTCAATGTCTGATTTTTTCCATGACAAATTCTAAACTATTAAAATACTAAATATATGGTTGCTATGGGCATTGGTTTTTCACACAGCCCACTTTATAAACCTATTTTTCTTTTTGAAAATCTGCTTAATTTTTTTGCAATGTATAAAAACTATTGAAGATATTTCAACAAACGAGGTATCATTTTAAAGCTTACAATTTGTGGAGTTGAAAAAGGCAACAAATTCTATTTAACAATTTTGCAATTTAATACCCACCATGCCGTGGCAGGTCGCAAATATTGATTACGTTTGTTACCACAATTGCACAAGTTGCTACTTGCCACATCACACATCTGATGTAGTTCTTGTCTATTTCTTGAAAATATTAAAATGGGTTTAGTATGACGATCACTGAAAGGGTGGAACAGACCAAGTGCTGTAACCCCCACGCTGCATGCGACCAATAGCAAGAAGCAGATGCTAGAATGATGATGTTGCCTAAAATTGACCTGCATTTGAAACTGACTATGGTGTTAGAACACCGAGCGAGATTATGAAAAAGTCACATCCAGGACAAGCCATAAAGAATATGTCAAAAGGCCCAATGATGAATTACTATGAAATGCATGTATGTTTAAGTGGAGATGTCCGTGACTGTGGACTGAAACAGACCTCCTTGCAGTCGTGTTTAAGGAGAGCCACGCTGCGATCCAATTCCATCTTCTCCTTGCGGAGGTCTTCACACGTCTGGTCTCGTTCCTTGATCATGTTTCTACAATACACAGACATCATGCAAGAACTTACGCCACTAGACACTTGCAAAGAAAAAACACAGCGAGTGGTTCAGCAATATTGTACCCGACTCCCAGCCCTGTACATCAGGGAACTAGCAGAGCAACATCACGTGAATTGCACTTTATTTATGTAAAATATCATATTACTATGTCATGTAGAATGTTTTGATTTATTTAGTAGAATACATTATGACCCAACAGTTAACAAATATGTACTTGCAGAGTTGTCAAGTAGCCCTTCATTTTGTAACACCATCGTTGAAGTCCAAACAGGTGGCCACAAATGGTCTCTATCTCACACCTTCCCCGTATGGCTGATACCAACAGTTTAGAGACAATCGCATGAAGCAAGCAATGGGTGCTACGTACTTGTATTTCTTCTCTGTGTCATCCTTCTCCTTTTGTAGTTTCTTTGCTTGTTCCTCCAACTGATGTACTTTGTTGAGCACATCCTTCGACTATCAAAACACACACACGTCAGTACATTCCCTGTACTGTATCATAACTGCGTTGTGAAATCATGTTGTGTACTGTGATGACTAAGTATTCAAACACATAAAAAGAATTAAATTCTCAACAGTCTGAAAACAGAATGAACAGAAAAATAATTCACAGACCGCTGTCTGACTATTTACAAACATGAGTCCTTACGTTAAGTCTCATTTGACAACCCATGCTATAAATGTGGCTTTGTAATGTCATCAGAGAGAAGCTATATTGTATAGAAGCCCAACAACACAGTATGTATCATTTGTAATGTCATCAGAGAAGCTATACTGTATAGAAGCCCAACAACACAGTATGTATCATTCGTAATGTCATCAGAGAGAAGCTATACTGTATAGAAGCCCAAAAACACAGTATGTATCATATGTAATGTCATCAGAGAGAAGCTATACTGCATAGAAGCCCAACAACACAGTATGTATCATTTGTATACTATTTGTGATAATTATATTTATGCTTCTACATACCCATTTATTGAGTGATTTGTATGTGGGTCAAAGTAAAGAACTTGTCTGTTTGTTTGTCAATAAAAAATGGTGTCCAGTTACACATGATCAAAGAAAAATTATTTTATAGATGTGGCCAAAAACATAAGGTACAAAAAATAATTAATTTGGCAGATTTTTAAAGTGTCCAAAAAGTATGGTACCCAAATACACACCATCATTACAACAGTATAAACTCACAATTACTTCTAACACCTTGGACTGCCCAAGTATGTTTCAGTTAAGGCCTGGCACGGGTGCTAATTTACGCTTTTTTTTAAACAAAATATGTCAATTTAATTTTCCAGCGCCATATAGTAGATTTGTATGTTTGGGCTTGACATGTTAACTGTTTTGTGTGTCTAAGACTAAGTTATGCTTTGTTAACTTACATTTTCATATCTGTTGCAATTTATATATGGACGTATGTTCTTTTCAGTAAAACATGTAACTTGTTGTTGTCCCATGTTGTGAATATATTTCATCATAAACATTGCTTGTTATGCATCATTTATGTTGTGAGAAAACAAACACCTTTAATTGGATTATTTTGGCTGTTTACAGCCATTACTATTCACATCCTGACAGTTCAGTGTCAGATGGACGTTTACAGAAAATCAGACGATGATGCAAATGACCTTTATATTAAAAAAAAGAGCTAAATAGTGTAAATTCTGTGGGTGTATTTCATCTCAAATATTATTTATTGTACATAATTAATGTCTGGGAGATAAACAAACACAATTTATCGAATGCTTTACTTGTTTACAATAATATTATTCATATTATCACTGGGTAAACTTTGACGGCCGTTTACAGAAAATCACATTTTTGGCCATATAAACTTGCAACACTCTGGAAGTAAAAATGATATGATAATCTGGTTTGGATTGTTGTGTTCTCCTGGATATTCTGCACAATCTGTATAAAAAACATTTTGAATTTGTGTTTTATCTTTGTAGTTATCTAAAAATAATGTTGCATTTTCAATAAATCGGTTTTGAAAATTCAAAATAAAATATAAATATACAAAAAACATTGAAATGTTTTTTATATAGATTGTGGAGAATATCCAGGAGAATACAACAGGCTAAGTCAGATTAACATACCATTTTCACTTCCAGAGTGTTGCAATTTTGTAGATGTGCTATGAATACCACCATTTGGTGGCCATTTTGTTTATTACCATGGAAACGGGGGGTTTGGCAGGAAAAAATGTCATAAATTTTTTACTCAGTAATAGCTTTTCTATAGCTTGGATGCCAATTTTTTTTATTAATTATGCATTTAAAAAAGTGTCCTATCTAGCTGCCATACCTCCCCTTAACACATTCTAAAACCTTTACCTGTAACTTACGTCTACACAAGGTGATTTTGTTGCAACAATGGGATATTGATGTTGTCAAAAACGGTCAGTAACATGCACACAAATGAGAGATCAAACATGTTGGCGGCACTGGTTAGGTCTTCATGAAGGAAGCTAAAGGAATGACTACCCACATAACAACCAGCCCTGTTCTTCCCATCCACATCATGCTACAATATGCTCTGTATAGATTTACAGCTCTAAATTCTAACACTGTGACCAAAACAGAACCGCTGGAGTCAATGGTGACCAGGCCAAGCCATCTACTTACGATTTCTGCCGTCGGTGCACGAGTGGACACAGCTCGCTTGACCACTGCCGAGGACTGGAAACAAACAGCATCAGATGGGCGCAGGTCAGCAGACATATTTAATAGGCTGCTGCAACGGTTCGGACCATAAAGTATATTTCACTAAACTGAGGAAAACCAAATTACATTCAATGGGGTGAAAGTAATGATTTTCAGCTCTTCCATTTTATAAGCAATACAAAATCTACTACCTGTTGTAATACACTGTAATGCAATTTTGAATTACTGTCTTGAAAAAATGTGTTTGATGCATGTTTTGGATTGAATAGTATATGATTTGATATGTAAACATGTAATGTTGAATTCGTCTCCAAATTTGAATTTTTCGGGTGGGTCAGCTCAACGACCCATACCTTCATAACAGACTGACCCACACAGATGACACTGGTGTCATTGTAAAACTGAGTTGTTGCCCTTTTACCCAATGCCCGTAACTCCACACTGCCAAAATGCACTGCCGTGATCCATTACACTTATCAACACATTTAATTCTGAAAAATACTTGGCCGACAGACAAGACTGACAAGGGTAGATTTTTTCTTTTCTTTTCTTTGAATACTTGCTCAGCCAAAACATTTCAGATGTAATGCTGAAGCAAGATTTTGTAAACTGGTTTAACTTGTCACAGCTACAAAAGAAATAATACTATAATAAAATAAAACCAGTAAACGTCTATCTAGTGCCTTAATACAAATTTGAATTTCTTGCTTCAGAGTGCATTCATATACAGTGCTTATATATACATAAGACAATTCACCCACGCAACGTGACAGAACAACTACCAACACCAGAGATGCAAGCTAGTGAGAAGAAACTGCTATACACAAAAGAGAGAAATTTACAGCATTTAGGTCAAGATAGATGCCAGTCGAAGACATCATATCTTGTGGCCTATCATTAATTATTGGCACCCATCACAAATGCACCTAGTTCCAACAGCAATACCATATATACACAACACAAGCACCTAATATCCCAAAGGTGTACAAAGAAAGTGTAAACTCTGCCAGTGCCTAGCCTGTTCGATAAGCAGAGAAGAGTTAATCGAACAGGTAAAGTATGCACAAGATATACACAAAGCATGCAGAGTATGAAATTGAAAGTGATCTAGAGGCTCAAGTCTACCAACAATGTTGTTGCACGACCAACACTTTTCTAAGCAGGGATCTGGTGGTCCACTGGGAAAATGAAGGCAGTAATAAAAATAACACTGAATGTTTGCGTTACCCAAAAAGCTTGATTTCAATCTTAAATAGTGTTAATTATTTGTTAACATGCCTGTAGTCATGCAGTAAAGTACTTGGAAATGGTCATCATTTTCAAACTGATGATAGCAATGTAGGCAGGTCAATGAAAAGTTGAATACATTGGAACCTCCCTATTAAGGTCACCCTCGGAACTGCACGGAAGTGACCTGAATAGCAAGGTGACCTTATTATCGGAACTAATTCCATACTTTACTGTTATGGAAATAATTTGTGACTGTACTAGGGTGTCCTTAACTACGAGGTGGCTGTATTACCGAGTTGACTGTAAAGCGAGGTTCAACTGTATAATCATGTTTACTCTACTCTCATCCGAGTTTAATTTACCAAGTTATCTCCTGTTTGCCCAAACCAGCCTGGACCACCAGGTTTCCCTGAGCTGCTGCTCCTGTGGCTCACTGCCTGGAATATCTACACTGAGAATGGTATTGTGATGAAAGAGGCAGACTGAGAATATGGGGAAAGGCAATGTTCAAGGAACACTTACATCAACCTGGGCGGCAAAGGGAAGGAGAACAAAGAATTAGTTACAACAGTCGACAAGCGGTTCAAACTGGCATTGGAATTTAGGTTTATACTGGTGGCAGTCAATTCTGCTGCGACATAAAATGCTGTTTTTACACACAAAAAACTGATCAAACTCTTTTAAAAGAAATCTACATCTCAAATTTATAAAATGTAGTTCTTAAATGTTGTGCAAATTGTTAGAAAGTTGTTTTGTGTGATTACCGAATGATATAATTTTGTGTGATTACCGAATGATAAAAATGTATCTCAAGAAAAGACGACTGCCATAAACTGATGTAATCTATCTCGGCCTGGTTAAACGGCAAATGTTTATCATGTGACCAGTTTGTGTCACGAGGCCAGTACTAGAGCAGACAATGTATTAAAATAGCCTAGTAGCGTCTGTAACTCAAGACGTAGTAAAATTTCATTGACACAGATTTTGGCGTGCAGCAGATTTGATGGTATTGACAAGATATTTAGTTTAAACAAATATGTTGTACAGAGCTCTGCCAAACTGTGGCACAGCATTTTAAAGCAAGCTGAAGGTAAGCGATTTTATATCACAACTAGTTAATTATATGCCAGGTAATGAAGGGCATGCATACAGGCATTACAGGGTGACCATGTCTTAAAAGTTTAGATAGCAATAAAACTACAAACGACACACAATGTCAAACATTGTACCCACTTAAGTATACATTCACAAAAGGAAGTCTTTGGTAGTTACTGTCAAAGTTGATCAGCTAAGCAATACATACCACGTCTTGAGAAGGCCCGCTACTTAGTAATCTGTAAGCCAGATCATAAGTATAAATCAGTGGTTGCCCAATGTAACATTTACAATTACTTAGTATTATTATACTCTCATGTTGTACTATAAATATATGTTGTATATATCTATAACAATATTGCTAATGTTGTATATGCCGAAATGTGGGCTCTGTAAACCTGAGGGACAGGAGACTAGTATGGGCTCAGTCACAGGCCTGGCCTTGGGATGTAGAGCCCACATTTCTCTCTCTAACTTAATCTCTTAATAAACGTTATTCATTTGGCCTTCTATCATCACTATTCATGACTTGTGTTGGTGCTTGCATAAATATATCTCTGCAACAGAATACTCATTGATCATCTGCCCTAACATTAACAACTTCTCTTTGTAACAATGCAGGTACTTTCATGTCATACTTGCCCAATGTTCCTGTAATTAGACAAATAATAATAATCAGTCAGGGTCCAAATCTTTTCTAACATAAAATCAAAAAAAGAAAGACCAATGTCCAATTAGAAACACAGTTATAGCAGTTAATCTACAAACATTTTACTTTTCAACAAGACTCTGATCCATTGTACTTACATGAAACACCATTTTCAAATTCAACAACTTTTTATAAAGTTACATAATATTCCATCCATGGAAAATTTAGTTAAAAAATCTGTCATTTTCCAGGATTTCTATGACCCACGGGAGCGTGGTCAATGTAACAACACCCCCACAATCTACTGGCCTAAATGTACATCTACATTAGTCTCACTGAGACTTACTTAATTTGAAACAAATAAAGTATGAATCATGTACCTAAATGTAAATACATTGATATATGCAATGATGTAATGAATCATGTACCTAAATGTAAATACATTGATATATGCAATGATGTAATGAATCATGTACCTAAATGTAAATACATTGATATATGCAATGATGTAATGAATCATGTACCTAAATGTAAATACACTGATATATGCAATGGTGTAATGAATCATGTACCTAAATGTAAATACATTGATATATGCAATGATGTAATGAATCATGTACCTAAATGTAAATACACTGATATATGCAATGACGTAATGAATCATGTACCTAAATGTAAATACACTGATATATGCAATGATGTAATGAATCATGTACCTAAATGTAAATACACTGATACATGCAATGATGTAATGAATCATGTACCTAAATGTAAATACACTGATACATGCCATGACGTAATGAATCATGTACCTAAATGTAAATACACTGATACATGCCATGACGTAATGAATCATGTACCTAAATGTAAATACATTGATACATGCCATGATGTAATGAATCATGTACCTAAATGTAAATACATTGATACATGCCATGACGTAATGAATCATGTACCTAAATACATTGATACATGCCATGACGTAATGAATCATGTACCTAAATGTAAATACATTGATACATGCCATGACGTAATGAATCATGTACCTAAATGTAAATACATTGATACATGCCATGATGTAATGAATCATGTACCTAAATGTGAATACATTGATACATGCCATGACGTAATGAATCATGTACCTAAATGTGAATACATTGATACATGCCATGACGTAATGAATCATGTACCTAAATGTAAATACATTGATACATGCCATGACGTAATGAATCATGTACCTAAATGTAAATACATTGATACATGCAATGACCGTAATGAATCATGTACCTAAATGTAAATACATTGATACATGCCATGACGTAATGAATCATGTACCTAAATGTAAATACATTGATACATGCCATGACATAATGAATCATGTACCTAAATGTAAATACATTGATACATGCCATGACGTAATGAATCATGTACCTAAATGTAAATACATTGATACATGCCATGACGTAATGAATCATGTACCTAAATGTAAATACATTGATACATGCCATGACGTAATGAATCATGTACCTAAATGTAAATACATTGATACATGCCATGACGTAATGAATCATGTACCTAAATGTAAATACATTGATACATGCCATGACGTAATGAATCATGTACCTAAATGTAAATACATTGATACATGCCATGATGTAATGAATCATGTACCTAAATGTAAATACATTGATACATGCAATGATGTAATGAATCATGTACCTAAATGTAAATACATTGATATATGTAATGATGTAATGTGTAATGATTTGAAACAAATAAAGTATGTGTATAATAAATTGTTTCTAAATGAAAATACATTGATGTATGCGATAAGGTAATACGTACTGAAAATCCCTATTGTATGTAAATCCTATAAAGGGCAGCTGGTTTCCGGCAAACACCTTTGGCACGGGAAACGTTTCCTCAGCGTTGTCCTCTTTCTCGATGTCATCAAAGTTACTCGTGTCTATGTCACTGCTGAGGTCAGGCACTACTGGAGGCACCGCTGTGGGGGGGCAACGAGGTAGAGTTAGCATCCTCTGCACTTTTTTAACATGGCAGTAGTACATAGTAGTAATTACACTGTCTGTCATTATGTAAATATTTGTGTTCATTTTAACAAACGCAACTGAACTTCCTTCCAAATAAACTCTCTTGATTCACAAATGCAGACTGCTTTCGCAAGATGGCAAAAGCACATGTGTCATTTACCTTTATAGGGTCTAGTTCACCAGTTTGAACTGGCTAGGTAGTGTAAAAGAAGGATCTGATCGAGGTAAACGAAAAGACTAAGAGCAGCAAATTTAATGGATAGTTTTGGCACGATTGCATGTAGCAGCAGTTGGGTGCTTTTGGCTCAATGCGCAATCAAGAGTTAAAGGTGGCTCCCAAATTAGAGACACTGTATGTCTAATGGGAGTCTCGTTCACTTTCATACTTATGATAATTTCAATTTGTAAAATGACTACTTGGTTAAAATGTCTGCCTGTTTTACTTTTTGGTCAAGCTGACAATTCTTAAAAACTGTCGGCTCGCAAGCCCACATCTCTTCAGAAAACAGACGTGCAGACATCAAAAACTCACAACGCTATGGTTATTTCTACTTCTGAGTGGGTCCTCCGACACCAGAAAATTGAACATCAAGCTTAGCAACCGTTCAGCTCGGATGTAGAGCACTGGTTGAACTTACTCTGTCGTATGTTGTCCCATTCCCATGGGTCGTTCCTGAAGAACGGGTGTTTACTAATCTCCCCTACTCCATTCCTGCCCAGCCGCTGCATCCTGCAAACAAGTCAAACAGTTCAAGCAGCTTCATCGATTGCTTTAGCCCATCACGAATCCGGTTCATTCATGTCCACGTATGTAACGTGTCAATAACGTAATGACTATGTATTCAGACACTGTATGGTTTTGTATACTGTATAAATCTACAAATGATTATTTTCTGTACTACATGTTTTCTCATACCTTGGTTAACTGTGAGAGATTCAATGATTGTGTCATATCAAACTGCAGAGGAGCAACTAATATGTGTCCCGAGCCAGAATTACAGTATGTATTTGGACATTGGATGTTTTTGGACACCCTAATCTATAAACAGTTTCTTTTCAACTTGCACTTAAATGAAACATCATTTTCAAATTCCATGACATTTAAATGAAACACCATTTACAAAAGCAAACAAACATTTATATTAATATGATAGTAATACCAATTTCGATCATGTGGCATAATAAAATTTTTTGGTGTTCTAAACATTCCTGGCATGCCCATAGACTGTTATAGGGCATATAATTAACTTCCGTAAACAACCCCTTACGGTCAACTTCTTAGCCAAACAGGGCCTTACCTGTCGGAGAGAAAAGCGCAGATGAGGTCTTTAGCTTGAGGAGAAATCTCCACATCATCAGGGAATGCAAGCGAATTCTTGTGATCCATGATCTTGCCATAGGTGCCCACCAAAGAGTCAGCATAGAAGGGCGTGTCACCTACGACACATGAACATGTTTGAAGACACCCACTTCCAGTCAGCTGTGTATGACCACATGCAACATGCCTCCTATCTGCGCTGTGTAAATCACTCTATGGCCAGAATGTGTTACGTGAATCAGTTCGAGGTTAGGCAGTGTATTGAAATAGGCCAAGAGCATTAGAACACAAGATTTCAGTGACACAATTTCTGACCTGCATAACTTTTCCTGAGTATACAACACTTGTTTACTGATACACAAATACACTTTACTTGCCACTTACCAACCAGCATCTCATATAGAAATACGCCAACAGACCACCAGTCACATTCCCGCCCGTAGTAGCCGTCTCCCCCCTGGGACTTGAGCACCTCGGGCGAGATATAATCGGGCGTGCCCACTGCTGTATCTGACCGCACCATGCCATCCTGAAAAACAACCAGGACCAGTCAAACTAGTTGGTCAGAACAGACGATATGGTTTTTGTGCACCCAATTTTTATACAAATTATCGTAGATATATGCTGTCAGCCAATAAAAATTTGCCACATTAGATAAAACAAAGTGCTCAAAATATAAAGCTTTCAACGTTCGTTGCCCAGAACATGTTACAATTTGCCCCAGACAAACTTGTTCCCGCAAACATAATTTCAACTTTTTAAAGCATCCTGCAGTTACTTTGCAAAAACAGTTTGTTCTTATAATTTAAAAATAATAAGTTAACTTTTTGTGTGTCGTAATCCTTAGAAACTAAGCTCAGAGGTGCATCAAGAGTTGGTCAATCTCAATATCGATAAGCACTATTAAAGTTGACTTTTTTGGATGGATATGCCAGGGAGCTAAGGTGAATAAACAAGGATTTAAAGGTAAGTGTTTAAATTAATTGTGTTAATACTTTCAACTGATCTAACACTACGAGAGCAAATTCTAGAGTTGGTGCAGCAACAAAAAAGTCCCAGTTCCAATGTCAGTTTTGAATCTAGGAACAAAAAGTAAATCAGGACCCGATGCTCAAAGGTACATAGGCTTTCATACAGAAGCTGTGAATGTAACTTAAGATGCTCACTTAAAAGTGAATTGTAGATATTACAAATCTTTAAAATGATACAATATCGGACAAGTCAATTCAACACTGTCAATTGCCAGGTTCTCATTTATACAGTAAACTCAGGGTTCATACAGAATGAGCAAAGTCAAATTCAAGAACATTTTCATGGTAAAAAGTAGGACATTTTCAGGAGCGTTATAAAGAAAAAATTTCAATATTTAATGTCATGTATTTGTACACTTCCACTAGATGTAAGTCGGTGTCACTCCTTTTTATTATAAATTTACTAAAACTTATTTGTCATTTAAGTAATGGTGCGCAGGTGTTTTATTTAGGGGTAGCCTCTACCCGAAAACGGCCATAGGCCATATCTCTGTTAATACTTAACATATCTTAACCAAATTTGGAGTACTAATTAGTTAAATGAATAGTACGTGATATGTGGAATGTGGGCTCATTTGTTTGTGTAGTGCCATGGAACTGAGCGTTTCTAGTGTGACAGAGGGGCATGCATCCTTGAAAATTATTCTGAGCTAACAGCTGTAAATGTGATCATGCAATGGTCAAGAATCATTAGCTAGAATGCTCCTCTGTCAAATAAGGTGGCTTTGGGTAATAATAATACAAGAATATCTGCCTGCAATGAGTGTTGCGAGATGGGACTTCAGGTTTGAGCATTTTTCAAGGCTTCTTGAAAAATTATAAAACCTAAACAACAGTCAGTTAAACCAGATACCCTTGCCCCAAACCACCTTATCTGAGAGAGGAGCATTGTAGCTAATGATTCTTGACAATTGCAAGATCACACAAACAAAATATTTTTCAAGGATGTGAAAATCTGTCTCACTTGAAACATTCATTGCCATGGTAATACACAAGCAAATGAGCCCACATTTCACACATCTTATACCATTCATTTATCTAATTTGTACTCCAAATTTGGTTAAGTTATGTTCAGTATTAACGGAGATATGGCATATTGGTTATATGGCCATTTTCGGGCAATGGCTACCCATAACAAGTTTTGACTAGAAGATTCTCACAGAAGACTGTGAAAAGCAATGTGAGTTTCACAATGTCAATGATGCTTAGCGTGTCATGTTTTTGCCAAGATTCTCATTAGGCTAAGTGTGCACATAATTTCTCAGTGAGTCTGAGATGTTGCCTGCACAAGTCAGTCTTAGTAAGTCCATGTGATATTTATTTTTCAAAATTTTGTCTTTGGCTCTGCTTTACCCTATCCTTTAATGATATGCTTTATTATTTTGGCAATATTTTACTTAACTTGCTTAAATTATTAGCAGGTCCGCCTACAAGGTCCTCCTTCGGAGAGTAAAATATTATCTATATATTGTCAGTGTTGTTACTAATAGATTTCCTCTGGAGTTTCCTACCTTTATTCAATTTCTGACATTTTATATTTGACTTAGGCTTGCAATGCCTGCGTGTGTGATGATGATTGATGGCTGATGTCCACATTATTTTGATAACGCTCCATGCATCGATTAACTTCTGAATGTATCGGCGATCGTTCACAACCCAATTTTTATAATCATCGTCCAGTAACCACTCATCTCTGAATCTACTGTCATTCATAACTCAAAGCATGGCGATTATCAATCATAAACTGAATAACACGTGAAGGAAACAAAATTTTAAAAACAGTATGGATGCCGGCGTGTGACCGCACACATGGAGAAAGAGCGCATCTGATTGGTTCACGCGTTCACATGGCGACATCTAGCGATTATGCATACTGCTATTTCATGTGGCACCAGCTACTGAATCATGTTACCGCTAATTTTCATCTTCCGCCGTATTGTTTTTGCAAAATTGTAAGAAATTTTAATCACTGATTTTTAAGACAAAAAATACTGACGGGTTTGACAATATAATATTACAATTATTTCGTCAACGACACATCACTAATGTGCTTGAATGTTCATGAAAATCTGTTTCAAGAAATCCAAGAACATTTGAGAGTACTCGAACGAAAATATCAAATCCAAGAACATTCTTTCGGGGACCTGTGCGAAACCTGAGGAAACTTCTCGATTCAGCATTTTATTGCCAGTTTATCACACCCACATGATACCCTCTATTTTAAATCAATCCCTATTGCATGAACTCACTGATGTATGCTGAGTATTCATAAATTTAATAAATTCCCACCCTTAAACATCTAAAAAAATTATCATTTTGCCCCATGCTTTATTTAAAATATTGACCTTTGTAACGTCAATATACAGGAGCCTACCTTAAGAAATTTGCCAAGAGACTTGGCAAATAAGTCTCGCTCCAAGAATAAATAACATAATATTGTTCAACCACCTCCACTACCTTACATGCATGGTTTGCAATTGCGTAATAACATGCTGCGAGGCTAGCTACATCAAGTTGTTAGCAGCAGGAAGGGCATACCTTGTCCATGCGCATACAGGTTCCGAAGTCAGCCAGTTTTAGGTGACCTTGTAGATCTAGTAACATGTTGTCTGGTTTCACATCTCTGAAGAACAAATACACCTCATCTAGTTAACTGTTTCATGTGTGATGACGTACATGAAATGAATTCTTTTACAAAACATAGATCCAAAGTTATACTTTTGTGTTAAGTGTGCATATTTCACTAAGTCAACTACACAGTCCTTGAAAGTGGAGATGATTTTCAACAGAATTCAACATGTAATGGGCAGTAACACAACATGACTAACGTTCACATGTACAGTTTGACTGTCATCACATTTAACGAGAAAACACATCATTTTGGTATTTAGTTATGAATGGTTTTATTTCTAATTTAAATGCAACCGAACAGCTTCCTTTTGTACCATTTAATCTTAATCGACAATTTGCACCAGTGACAAACAACAGATGTTGCAAAAATTGGACCGGCAAATTCAGCCAAGTTGCAATTCAGCATAACCATGATCATCGATTATATCAGGTCTGAAAGTTGGCATGACTAAATTTCAGGCACAATGTGTATGTCAAATTCGGACAGTGTCAAGGCCGGTATTGGCCGACTTCAAAAGGAATGACAATGACAATACTCAGTTGTCCCTTGGGAGGGAAATTCATGTGGAGGGCCAGACGAACATAAACAAATGTAACGGCAATATAAAAGAATGTCAAATATGTGCACTCGTATGCATGCACACACGCATGCACGCCATGTACAATACTAACAATTGTTAAGAACAGGCCATAGAAAACACCATAGTGTAGTGATGAAAGGAGAGGATACTGACCGATGGATGAAGCCCATAGAGTGGATGGCATCGAGAGCCATGACGACCTCGGCCGTGTAGAACTTGGCCCACTTCTCCGGCACGTCGTAGTTACTCATGAGGTTGACGAGGTCACCGCCAGGCATGTAGTCCATCACCATGTACAGGTAGCGGTTGTCTTGGAACGCAAAGTGCAGCTGGGACACACAAACAATAATAATCAGTAATAATATAAACTTTTATAGCGCCCATATCCCCAGGAATCTGAGCTCACAGGTGCAACATACAAGAATCATTAGGAAAATCATTAAGGGTAGCCACTACTCGAAAACGCCCATATAACAAATATGTCATATCTCTTTTAATATTGAACATATCATAACCAGATTTGGAGCACTGATTAGAAAAATGAATGGTATATGATGTGAAACATGGCCACGTTTGATTGTGTATTACCATGGCAATGAACGCTTCAAGTGAGATGGATTTTCACATCCTTGAAAATTATTCTGAGCTAACAACTGTATGTGTGATCATGCAACTGTCAAGAATCATTAGCTAGAATACTCCTTTGTGCAATAAGGTGATTTTGGGCAAGGATATCTGACTTCAGTGACTGTTGTTCAGGTTTGAGCATTTTTCAAGACGTCATAAAAAAAACTCAAACCTAAATTCCCATCTCACAACAGTCATTGCATTCAAACTTCCTTGCCCAAAACCACCTTATTGTACAAAAGAGTATTCTAGCTAATAATTCTTGACAACTGCATGATCACACATACAGTTGTTAGCTCAGAATAATTTTCAAGGATGCATGCCCCTCTATCACACTAGAAATGTTGATTGTCATGGCACTGCACAAGCAAATGAGCCCACATTCCACATATCATGTACTATTCATTTAACTAATTAGTACTCCAAATTTGGCTAAGATATGTTCAGTACTAACAGAGATATGACCTATGGCCATTTTCGAGTAGTGGCTACCCTTAACAGGGACAAGAAAGAGTTATTAGTAGAGCTAGGGTCCACCGAAGGTTAGGGTGGGAATGCGATTTCAAATCAAGTTTTTTACGAAAGGTAGCTATAGTTTCAGATGATTTAAAGTGAAAGGGAGTTGATTCTAGATTTTGGGTGCAGCTACAGAAAAAGCATGTTTGCCAATGTTAAGCTTGGTTTTAGAAACAAAATGTTGTTGTGAAACAGACGATCTGAGATTCCTGGGGATATCGGAAAAACGAAGGAGACTAACCGAATAGGATGGGTGTTGTGTAGAAAGGGCACAATATGTGATAGTGACTACATTGAATTTTATTCGATATGCAACATGTCATGGATTAAAATAAAATTTGGAAACATACAGACACGCATTAAAAATAGTAAAATATATCTATCAATGTGCATAGGAAAAGTTTAAAAGGACAATTTTAAAAATAACAATATAGGTAACCAGCCGAGTTATCCAGTGGTGCCGAGGGAAAAAAAGGCAATCATATGTATGTGACACCCAAAATCCCCACCACCCCAGATGAATTTCGAAAAAATCTACATTTATAAACCACTCCAATGGGCCCCGCTAAATTACACACAACATTTCAGCCTTATACATGCAACACTAATGGTGTAAGTGCCATTTTAACCCTGCAGGTGACCAACAGTAAACTTCCACGGTGTACACAATTTGGAGCTATTTGTAGGGGTGCTTTAAACAAAATCACAACTTTACTAATACTTATCGCAGAAATATGATTGAGCTATAATTTTGTTGGCAAAAAGATCCTTTATTATCATGCTGTGATAATATCTGCATAACATCAAATAATCATGAAGATATAACTGTTTAAATTTTATCCAAAATAAATGCAAAAATCTTTTTTTTTCACTCTATTACTAGCTAATTACTGAGTGGTTGTGTGTGTTTATGTCCAATTATAGAAATGTAGCCATATATATAAGCTAATAAGTACATAAATAATTAATCAAGTATACAGAGAAGTTTTTATATGATTTTTTAGGTATACCCATTTAAAATTTAGACTATTTTTCATGAACGTCAGAACAAGGATAAAGTTGAAACCCAAGTTCGCCCATTAACACAATAATTATTCAGCGGTTGTATATCCATAAATGCAGTGTAACAAATGTAGCTATTCATTTCAGCTGCATGACAATGAAAACTAGACTCAAATATATTCAGCTTTCATTTTATTATATTTATCGTAGAACGTTCAAATACAGCCGATACGGCAATAGGCGTACGGCCTAGTGCTGTAGCGCGTCGTGGAGCACAAGTTCATCCAACAGCATGCGCCATTAGGTAATCAAATGCACACTTCGAGTCACACAAACAAACACTAGTACGTATGCGTAACTAGAACAGTGTTTTAATAAGAGAACACAAAACTGCAACTCACAACAGGAAGTATCCAAACATGCGAGGCCGTGACCCGGAAACTAGGGGTCACGACAATATTACCATTGAACTACAATCATGGAATAGTAACTAATAGCCATTGGCGATGACGTATACACTGTAAATTTCCTTTCATACCCATAAACTAAGTAATACCTACAGTTCTTAATTACACATACATATGCCACCAGATTATAGAATATGTTGTGTGTGAATTCTGAATGTATAGTATCCTTTGCTGGCGGACCGAGTAGGCCGGCCGAATCAGCCCACATCCGGGTGTGTCCGGCTACGTTACTCACTGGCAACTTGCATAATATCCACTTCAAAACAGCCCCAAAAGTCTGTGTACCTGTCTGAATTAGTATAACTTGGTCCAAGAATACTGTCATGTATTTTGCCGATATATTGATGTGGACATATGAAATAATTCAACTTATATCATCGATGTGAGACAAAATAAAATGGCGGACAAAGCCAATTTTCGTCGTGATGGAATGAAATCAGTGCCAATAAGAAGATGTTTGAGAGGCATGCACTAATTGGCTGACCGTTAACTTATATTCTTTGGATAGACCAATCGTTGGGCTTTCCATCTGTACCTACATCTCCCAGTTTAGACCATATGAATGGTAGTGTAAATTCCCGACACAGAGCGTAGTAAAATCGGCCATATTTGGGCATCTACTACAACATTTAAAAGCTTGGTTGTGATTAGCTATTACTGAATCATGACATGATAAAACTCATTGATGAAAATGCCACAGGAAGGAGAATCATTCAGCTTTCCAATAATACCTCGCATTCCCCTGTCAGTTGCTAGTGACGAAAACTGCTTAAAAAGAGTGATACCAAATCAGGCCAAAATTTGGCCGGGACCAGTTTTGTATTGATCGCGTGGGTCGAATTTGGCCCAATGGCCAAATGTAGGGTTAAAGTTGTGACTTCCAAGATCCCCACCCTCCACCGAATTTCAAAAAATCTAAATATATGAACCACCCCAATGACCCTGCTAGATCACACCAAATTTACAATAATTATTAACAAGTAAGAAAATATATAAATATACATGTATATATATGTGCATTAGAAATGCAGGTAAAAAACAATAATTCATTAATAAAGAATTTTACGCGTGCGATAAACATCTAGACTGTGGGACAGGCCAACCACTCACCTTGACGATCCATTCACTGTTGGCATTCGCCATGATCTCTCGTTCCTCCCAGAAGAATGCAGAGTCTGACCTCTTGATCTACAGCAAAACATTCACATGAAATGAAAAGCTATGGGTGGCTGCACGTCACGCACCAGCGACTCTGCTCTACTCTAGTTATCAACATTAACATCATAAAAAGATTATTATGGTATTAAGGTCCCATGCACTAATAAATTGGTCTATAAGGACCGTGGGCTTGAATAGATGCAGTGTTATCTCCACTGATTTTCATCAGATAACGTCGCATTGTGGTTCGGAAGTTCTATCTCATCTGCAATGAGTAAATTGATCAAATGTGAATTGATCTCAAGATACATAAGATGTGTCTCTAAAACAAATATTGTTTATTCAAAACGTTGATAGTGATACCAAAATATCTCATTCGGGATGGTCAATTGAAATATGACCCTGACAAAAAGTACTGAAATGTGCCAGTTCAATGCATAGCTTATTAAAAAATGCATGCGAACATTCTATAAAAAATTTACGATTATGACATGGATTTAATCCACATTTTCAAGATGCACAGACAACATTTGTAGCAATGTTTATTGTAAAGTATTCCACAAAAACAATCGTATCACATCTTCATTGATAGTGCTAAATGAAAGAATGAAAACACACAGGAAACATCTTACCCCAATTTCTCTGACCAAACTGCACACAAAAGTAGTCACAACAAACCAGGGACCATTTGTATAAACATCCCTTGTACACAATTACAACTACAAGATTTATGACATATTCCCTTAGGTCTCTCCGCAATGTGGCCTTGTTTAAGCCACACTCTTAGAATACCACCCAGCCCTGAGATCAGCAGGTGCCAAGATAACATAAATGTGTTATAATCACAAATAAACTCAGGCCTCATAAATGAACTGTAAGTGGCTACCAAACAACATTAGGTAAATAAGTGCAGTATATAAACATGTGTGATCCTGTTAATTTCACCTCTGGTTGATCTTAATGACTTCACAGTGAGCAGCTGATATTAAAACGTAGTGTTGCAATTGCACTTATAAACATGATTGAAATTAAGCCTGAATTAAATATATGCAAGAAGGGAGCAACACTCAGGATCACCCATGGCTCAGACATGATTTATTATTATTATTATGTGTATAACAAATATTTGTTTGCTATGTGCGTGCGTGCACGTGTGTAGCATTCAGTCAGATATTTTGTCATCTTTCATAAATACAGACTCTACAGACATCTTGTAATGTAATTTTGACTCTGTACATGGTTTCTTTGTTCTATCATTTGGGACAAATAAACGTTTCCTGATTCCTGTAAAATTAGGATGACCTAGATTACTGTGTTGCATTGTTGCAATCATGTATGCGTTCTCCTGGTTTACCATGCAATGGGTAAACACAATTATAAGTCTTGCTATAGGAGAACTATAGCAGGCAACGGAATAATTAACATCTGTTTTACAGAATGATCGATAAGCTGGCAATCAATGGTGCCACAGCACTAATGAATTCTGTACAATGACCTGCAAAAACATCAGAATTAATGGTCGCCACTGCCAAGAGATTTGGTATCAGCACAATTACTCAACAGTTTTTAAATGTTAGCAGTGCAGTTTGTTTACTGTTTTTCGTTGTGTGACAATCCCAATTGGGCTTCGTAAATAAAAAATTGTACATAGGGTAGACCCCACCCAGTCACACATTCTACAAACAAAACTAAAATAGCAGACACTATACAGTGGCCATGCATTGCTTAAACGTTATCAATGGAATCGTAATTATTGCAAACTTTCAACCAGGGAAAGCTCCCTCAAAATATCTTTCAAATTTTTTAAATAATCCAAACAGACCCATTACCCACCCAGCCACCCACATCCAACTATTTTATTACTGGAGTTTTCATATTTACACAGCCCCTTAGTGGACATTTAACATTTACTTCATGAATAAAATTAATCAGTCGGTAGCAGTGGAAGTCAAATGTCTTTTCTGGCAGCAACTGTGCTTTCTCATGGACAACCTTCTGCATAATGAATTCCTAATTACATTAAAAATGACGTCTACTCACCATTTCAAATTTACTCAGCATTTTCATTGCATAGACTGTCTTTGTTGTCTTGCTGCGGACCTGGAAAGAAATGGCAGAAGACATTTATTAATTAGACAACATAGTTATAAATGCACCCACTGAACGAATACACTTTGTAGCAACATGACATAAACGATCTATTAATTATAAAAGGCGTGGACAAGAATTATATACATTTCAACTGTGTTACTGCGTACAGTCTTCCCAAGCATATTTATCAGAAGGCAGGCACAAATACCAAGGATGACATCATGATTCCTAGGCAACAACAAGACATTTATTAATGGGCCAGTATATATTAATGCACACACTGAGGTATAGATTTAGCAGCAACATGACGCAAATATTCTATAAATCTAAAGGCGTGGACAAGAACTACATACTTAAACAGTGTTACTGCACATGTTTCCAAGCAACAAACTGCAGGCAAAACTACGTGCAATGACATCACAACTCCAAAGCATTTATACATGGGACAGTGTATTTATTAATGCACCCACTGAGGAATAATATTTAGCAGCGATAGGACACAAATATAAAAATCTAAAAGGACAAGAAGTACATATTTAACAGTTTTTACTGTACACAATGAAACACATTCTCAAGGGTAGCTACCAAACAGCCTGCACAAATATGTGTGATGACACTGCCATTCCATTACAACAACAAAAACACACATTTCATACTTATGATAACGTCAACATTTAACCCATCCAAGAGTGTCAGCTTGTTGAATAAAATAACCAGGCGGGTGTCAACGTTGTTACACTGTAATGATATCATTCTGATTTAGTTAGCACGAAAGAAACACTTTGGATGAATGGATTGTGGTTCCTGTACAGCACACCCTCACAACTCACTCCTGAACGAGCTGTTGGGGTGTGTTATGGGACCGGGTAACGGCAAATCTTGACACCTGCACAAAGCCATGGTGACAGAGTCTAGGCAGCCATAACAGGGGTGCAGCCGATCATGATTATGTAGCCACTTATCAAGATGACACAAATGACCATAAAAGCTGGCCACACATAGGTCCTGCTGGTGCTTGGTTTTCCTAGCAGGCCCACACACAAAGCACACACATGCCCATGCGGTGTCACAGCTACAGTGCAAATGTGACATACATAAACTATCCTGTTGCACATCTGGCACAATCCTGGAATTTTTTGCACAGTACAATGACTTGAACTATATTTATGACTTATTTTGAGTACTCATTATTGTTTCAGACACTCAGTACTGAGTATTCGGGAAATCACCTTGATGGTGGATCAGATACTGAATACCACTGATCATATACTCAAGCCCCACCTACATAAAATAGCTAAATATTGGCAGACTAACAGACACCTACATGCTTATAAAATGATGTTCTAAAGCCCAAAGTAGTGTTCTGAATAGCCCTGAAATTCCTCTTTGACTGGCTTCATATACACCCACGCCCTGCAGTTAGGGAGTGTCAGACTAATGTGGGTTCAACAAGATCCTGAACCCTGGACTGGTTTGGCCCAAGCCCAGCTTTCTACTCGGCTTCAAATTTGCAATCCGTAGCTCATTTTGACAACTTCGGCGATACGACTTGATGAGGGAGATTACTAATTACATTTCATTCACGTGGAAAATTACATGACCAGTGTAATATTTTTTAACAAACTACTTCCCCCCCCCCGAGTTACAAGAGATAATCCAAACATGTGGGTGGTCTAAACCTTCAAAGTTATTCTTGTTCAGGATTAATTATTATATGACGGGAGCAATTTTAGCAAATTCATGATAAAAATGTCAACAACAATCAAGCTGTTTTTATTCGCAGTAGTATTAGTGACGTACTAGAAAAATAGATATTGTTAATGGATTCAATTATTTATTTATTGCAAGTGTAGGGCCTAATCTGCAGGAAATGTTATGGTACCAAAGGGAAATACATGGTACGCAGGGGAAATGTGTAACCTGATGTCAACTGCATCTCTTAGCCACATGAGTCACGACAGAAGCCTCCATCATGTGACTCAGTCAATTCTACCAACTTTCAGGAGGATGCGGCTGAATAAATGAATTTAGACACTGTTTTACAACAATGACAACTTAACAGGATTTTCTATTTAGTCATTATGAGTTTTTCAGTTAATTATAGTTGATGTATATAATATTAATACACTTGTATACCGTACCCTGTGTAATTTAATTTGGGGTCAAATAAACATCTTGTTTTTTATCTATATTATTGAGAATCGACAGTATGATATAGGGCAAAGCATCACAAACTCTGGTCTTGCAATTTTCCCAGTAGGTTACACATTTGTGTATTAATTTCAGCAACCCAAGTAGTTACTTAGTGAGAATCGCTGTCACACTATACATAAAACAGCTATCGCTTAATAATGTTCAAAAGCAAGCCATGTTTTTATTAAAAACTTGTACGCAAAACTTGTATCCTGTCATGGCAATTGAGCACAAGAGGGGAATTACATAATATAACATTTTTGACTGCCGCATCATCATCTATACTGCCAAGATTTGTCACTCTGTGGTTGTATTTCCTCTCATAGAACATTTGGGACTCCTGGCGGCATCATGTTTCATTGTGCCCAGGAGGACAAAAACATTTGATTACAACTTATCAGTCTCACTGTATCTTAATTTTTTCAACTATTTAACTAGAAACGAAATTCATTAACAACATTTCTGTAGATAGATCTATTAAACTCTTCAGACTATGGCTACGGCTTATAGGCATTTACTATTATCTTCTTGCGGTTGGACAATTATAATAAAGAGTAATTATGAACACTGATATAACATTAGCAGGTTGTACAATATTTAAACATTTCAATTACATGATTACAATTAAAAAAAAAGTGATTTCTACATCTTCCCCCTTGACATGTCGTAGGGAGGTGCCATATCACTTTATTGTTCCAACCTCTACAGTCTCAACAAGTTGTCTCCATCAATCACGATCCTCTGCCATTCCTGGCAACCCATTCGTGACTCCTGCCATTCCACGAAACAATTATTTCCTCATCTTAGTTTCATCTTCCGTTTCCCCTGCTCTCTACGTCAGTCTCCCTCACTGTGTCTTGCCCATCTCAGTCTGCTCATAACTACTTTCATTTTTAGGTGTTTCTTCTCTTAATTCGCCCATTACAGCTACCTCTCAGCTGCTAATTAATGTTCATTCACATCTGTAGGAACATTTACGGCCAGATGTAGTAAACAGATATAACATTTTGGCAAGCTGTCAAACCAGTGTATCGAAAGAAAACATGTGTGCAGTTAATTATGCAACCAATTAATTTATTAGTACATAATAGTTGATGACAAGACGATTTTTGGCTGCAACCTGTACCATTTTTCGTGGCTTTTTTGCGGCTTTTCATAAAATGCATGGAAAGCATATTTGCAAAGCCCAAGGACAGATGACCTATAACTAAAACATTGTCCAGATAATCGCCACCATTTCTGCATAATCAATACCATTTATGTATTCAGTAACTACTTCAACTGTATCAGGTGAACAGTGTTGCACATTTGGCAGAGCTCTATGATTTAATCAGCATTGGTCAATATAAAAACTTGATTTTGGAAAAAGTACTAAACAACTGAGTTTAGCCATATAACAACTACTTCACTTTGCATCTATATAAAAGGAACTTTGATGAAGAACATAGTTAGCCTGATTCAAATAGCAAGAAATCTATCAGACATTATAACTAAAAAAAATATGTATTTGTTCAATATATAACAAAACAACATCTCTGGCTAGAGTATACCTAAGCTTCAAATAAATGACCACTCAATGACAAACTGGCAGTGATGACACGCTGTGTCAATAGAAGGTGTCAGTGTGACAAGGGTCAAGGACCAGCACTCATCATTCACACCTGTCTGTCACTAGAGGGTGTCTCCCCTGCTGCTCAGTCTCTTCCAAACCTTACTATCATAGTACACATGGTACATGTTGTCATGGCTGTCAACTAAAAGTTAATCAATGTGGATTTTAGTGGCTACCTGGGCTGAGTCGTACTACAAAATAATATGATAACTTCTGTGCCTAAGACAAAGGAGAGCTATAAGTGTTATTAATATTCTGGAAAATTAAACTGCCTCAATTTATGCATCCAGTAAGTCGTGGTTTGCCTACATCACACAAAAAATTTGGCATGTGACCTCCGTTAAGCTTTGCCACCAGTGTTGATAACAGTTATCAGTGTTCGCAGTAAGGTTTTAAAAAATGTTGTCCTGAGACAACATGGGCCTGAAAAAACAGGGTCCCAAAACAAAACTGGGGTCAAAAGATGTGGACTATTATGGACTATTAAATGGATTAAATTAATGTGTGGACTCAATATATAAATCACTAAATATGTTCATAATATTAGCAAAGTCGTTCTACCTAGTTTCCGAATTAGTAGTTAGCAGTACTGATGCGCATTAATGGGAACTACTATTTAGTGTTCTATTTTTCAGTTTGGTCGCTAGGTGGCGGCACCATTTCATTATGAAACGAAAGTACATTTGTCAACACACCATTTAGATATCTGTCATATAGATCTTTGTAAGCGACCTGTCTAACATGGGACTAGAAATAAATTTGAAGAACCATTGTATCGAAGGGACACAGCGAAACATAAAAAACCGCATCCATGGTGAAACTCGAAAAATTGCGTCCCGCCTCGATAAACCACGTAATATTGCCCAAAAATGGTGTCAGCGTAAACGCTATTCTCCTAATTTATTAATTTCAAATTGCCTAAATTAATATTTTATTTCATGTTTGATTATTTACTGCCAGTCATCTATTTTATTTTGAGTGACAACTGTTTTACAACATTGCGACACTGATATTTATAATATATAAGTATTTCATATAGCATTTCCATAACACCTAAAAATGTGTTTCTACTGCAATCTTTCACCTCCTAATATCTGAAAATGCATCATGTAGCTATGATATATAATAGTCAAGTTTTACAAACACATGAAGGCAGTTATGCTGTAAATGTTTGAATGCCAATAAATTTGACAATTAAAATCGATACACCTTCCAACACCAGTTGATCAAATATCACACGATCATTTGTCTATTCCCAGCTCTAGTTTTACAACACATTTCTACCATTAGAGATCAATGTCACAGCTCCAATTACACTTTGAATTCCACTAATGCTATCACAAACCTTTTAACAATCTATACACTGGTCATGGATCTGACAAAATAAAAGGCATTGTTGGCTTAACAACTGATGACTGGGATTCTAACAAGATATCAACATTTTATCAGTATGATAATTACTTAGTATCATAATTATACACTATACATTAATTATAATATTGATCAGGTATGCTAATATTACAAACCATATGACCATGAACGAATTCCAACAAAAACTTGTAAAGAAAGAGATGATATATATGTAAATATGTACCCAAATGTACAGTAAAACTCTGTATAACATTTTTAAAATATATTTATTTTTCACATACATAATTATACTTTTAAAATGCATGTAACAATAATTATTATTAAGTTTACCTAGATATCTGATTTTTGGTCAGTGTTTAGAGTGTATATCCTTGCCTGCCAATCCATCCGTCCATCTGTTTATCTGTATGTTTGTGCAACTTTATAAAGTTCTATATTTGTACTAAAATTACTATAGCAAAAGGTTAAATATTCACCCTTTCGGAAGTTACCTGATCTAATGATCAGCGTCAAGTCAATACTTTCAACGATTCTAACCAAAGTATGCAGGTTTTTACTATCCAAGCTTAAACTGACTGAACACATTACTTAAACTTACTCACACTACACACCATTTGAACGTGAACAAGCTTCATTCGTGTTGGTCTAACCCAATCAAGGTGGGACGTTTAACTTTAGAATGTACTGTAAGACACTGATCTAGTTAAGCCAAGTAGATGTGTTACAACATCTGTATCCTTTTGAGAACTAAGAAGCTGACCTAAGGTTACCAAATAGACATTCTTGATTAACCAATTCCATGTGGTGTATTCTGTAGGTCTTCTTGGTCTGACGTAGACTGTTCTTTCAAGAAAAAGCCCCCCCAGGGCAATAGATAACACACTGGAAAGTACTTAAACAGAAAAAGAAACCCATGTAGCAGAACATGATTAAAATCACACTTATTATGTATGGTCGGTGCAGGAAAGGCTGGCTGGTCTACCACTGACACATGTGACATCCCTTCACAATGACAGATTCATGCTGTGACCTTATTAAAACATAGACAAATGAGAATCTGGTTAAAATAGAATTATTTAGTGTGACACCAGTAATTTTCTATGTGAATTTTTGTGATTTGTAGACATTCCTTTGAGAAGTTTGAGTACACTGGGTCATAGTACTGATAAAAACAAACCAATTTACGCAACTAAATTCCAATTATAGAGCCTAGATGTTTACTTAGTAAACTGATGCAAAATCCAGTGGTGCGTAACAGTTCCTGGCATACATCACCACTTTCTTCATTACCTTTGGACTGGTTCACATTTAGCAGTACTTAAGTAAACTACAGCTGTAAGTGTAACTGTGTGAACCTAGCTTTATACTTGATATTTAAAAAAATATTTTGGCTACTGACTAAGTAGCCTACTCATACTGAGTGGGGGTCAAACTTTCACATTATGTAAATTCCAAATCAACTAAAGAATACCAATTCCACCTACAAAATACCAATTCCAATTATAAATTTCATGTTGAAATAACTATACTTATGGGAACAGAGCAACTATATTCAACAAATGTAATTTCAAACATAATATTCTATTCAAAGTCTGTGTTCTGTTTATGAGAAAAAATGAAGTTTCCAAAAAGTTAACAAGTTGCATAATGTAATTTAAAAATAATTGACGTTTTCACAAATAAATAAAAAATACACTTCACAATCACTTTTAAAAAGTTAATACCAATTCAGGAATTGGCATTTCAATTAATTCCAATTACAATGTCAGTTATGTTACAAACCCCCCCAGTCTGTACTCAGCTTTATATACCCTGCAGGCAACTTCGATAATCTAACCGAAATGCTGTACTTAGCTGATTCACAACATTCTTAAACACTAAAGGCTCTCCCACCTGACATTAGATGGGTAGATGTAAACACATGAGAGAATGTTAATAATATATGACCATTCACAGCTCAATAAAGCACCATCTGGGCCAATAGTAAACAACACTGGAGACCCAAGTTGGACGGAAATCAAAACCTTCCAAGGTGCAGTGCTGAAGTCCTGATGAAAACAGGCTGTCCACTGCACATGCATCAAGATATGTCAACAGTGCGGCATCACATCGCCTTGGTGCATTACTAGGTTCCGACCTCACATTCTATGTTGTTGTGATGCAAGTACATCATGACATGCAGTATTTGACTAAACCGAGGCAGTCTCATCCTCATTCTTCAATCCTTTAGATGTCAGCTGTTTTTTAAGTCCCTACCATTTCCCAACTTTGTTCCTGTGTTTTAAACTTTTCACAACTCTCAACTAGATGGCGCCATCACACAATACAGCATTAAGCAGTTATTTTGAGCTGGGTTTCACTGATTTGGAGTGTCAGTCTACAAGGGGGGTTTGGCCGACTTGAGGTCTAAAGGGTTAATACAGAATAAATATGTTCCATGCCAAATTGTGTTTAATAAGCCCAAAACAATATAAAGTTGTAATTTCTTCAAAAAAGTTATTGAAGCGAATATATTCAACTAGTAAACAGTGGCTCATTACAGAGGCACGCGTCCATACATGGAAGTGCCTTTGATGTTTGTTGGTTCTCACGCTATTTACCGCAAAGTCGGACCAAGTACAACTGACTCAGTGAACGTCCTGCTAATAATGACCACTCCTGATTACTTATGGGTAATTGAACAGACAACCTTGCTTTAAAGGGATAAGGTATGATAGTGTGCAGCATAACATATTCTTGACCACCAATATGTTTTTAATTATACATTTTTTATTACCTTATTATCTATTTATAAATGTAAAAATTTATTTTCAACCTTGCTGATCAGTACATTTGTAAACAACTGTTTACAATTTGCAATACCTATGGACCAAGTTCATCGAGGTCAGATGTTCACAGGATAATGCTTAAATTACGTTCCTCCAACTGAAACACGATATTCACCCCCAAAACATTCAAATTAAATAGATAACTATCAAAAGAGAAGTTTTCAATTTGGTTCATTAACAGATATCTGAGTAGACAACACATTACAATAGTATACAAGTATGGTTAAGACCTACATGTAAGTTTGTATAACATGATCTTATGCTAAAAACAATAAGATTCTGTACTTTTAAAATGGCAAGCCTTTCACAATCACAAGAACCCTTCACACGTTCTGGTATGGAATATAGAATTTTGGAATCCGACCAAATCCAACTTGAGATTTTCCAGAGCAACATGGTAAACTGACAGTGGACCAGTCTCCGACTAACAACTGCACGCACAGAATGGGAACACCTTAATTTCACAATCTCTCATCCCGAGAACATGCCTCTTAAACAGAGTACATAAAAGTGTCACTCAGTGCACGTTGTCACTCCACTCAGCTCCAAACTATTTGTTCAGGATAGCATTCTACCTGACTAATCTCCGCTAGTCACTGTTTACGCAGATGGTACAGACGTTCTGCCGGAATCTGATCTACACTTGCACACCCGTCTGTCGGGCGTAAACCACAGCTGTGGCACCAAGTTCTACCTTCATGCTATGCTCAGCTGGGCAGACAAAAACCCAATACAGTCGCCCACAAAGGTTGCACTACCTCAGTGGTAAAAATAACATTTATACGTGTCTGTGCAGATCTGTTAGTAATCGGGTAATACACCGTAATGATCCTCATCATGTTTTTCCTACACCCCGACCTGGATCGGTGACCCACATCAAAGTTACGCCAACGCCGAGGTGCAACCGAATTAGCCCTTTCTAACTGGAGCCAGAATTTTAAGATCAAACACGACTGGATGCAGTGACCTTGCCATTGAGCTGTTCACCATTCAAGAATGGAGAAACAGCCAGACTGGCTAGCACTAGCAGCGGCATGGTGTATATAGCATCAGGTAGAAGCTCAGTCATCATAACATTCAACATTCTAATCTGTCATTGCTACACACTCATTAGAGGCAGTGATGTCTGGTCTGAACATTGATGATGCCCAGGAAAGATAGCTACTCCAGTTTGGTCACGTTTCATGTTTGAGGTGCCATTCCAGAGAAATCTAGTACTAACCAAAATTGGCTTCGTTGGATGGTTGGCAGCTCGTTTAGCATCAATGAATTTAGATGTTTATTTTCCGATCAGACTTTATACTTATTGTATTAATTTTTATTATTATTATAATTAGAACCCCAAATAAATCATATTTTGTAACAAGTGTGTGTATGTGTATGCCCTTGTGGTTACAGTAATGAGGATGAAGACATTCAATGTAATTAAAAGTTTCATGCATGGGGATGACTGTACTTATGATGTTCTAACCAGTGTGCTGCTGTACCGCATATTCCTATATGTTACTTTTACTTTGTGATGACCTTAATTGTGGGTTGGCTTTATGACCGAGGTGACTGTAAAGCGAGGTTCGACTGCATACGATCGTCTACTTACCAGCTTTACTTCACCAAAGGCTCCTCGTCCTATCACTTTGACCATGTCAAAGTCTGACGCTTTCATGCGGGTCTGATTCACATGTTCGACTGGCTTCTCATCTGAAGACATCACAGTGATATGTCACACACAATGGCAAGACAATTCAACTAGGGGAATGGTCAACAGTGACATGCCTTACACAATGGCAAGATAATTTTGCTAGGGGACTGGTCAGCAGTGACGTGTCACACACAATGGCAAGACAATTCGACTAAATGACTGACAGACAGTGACATGTAACACAATGGCAAGACATGTCTACTAGGTGAATGGCAGACAGTGACATGTCACACAGGGGCAAGACAATTCTACTATGGACGTCTGCCAAATGGTAATTGATGTATCATTTCACATGTTGCCTAACAACCAGATCTGACAAGCTCACTAAAATGGCTACAGCAAATATTGGACATTCTACCAACATGTTTGTTGAAATTCTGGCCCAATTTTGTCTTTGCTACAAAAACCAAGGGCAAAACTATTTACGTGAGAACTGCATAAGGGAAAAAGTTGGTATGGCAGAAGTATGCTGCCCTAGTAATGTAAATGATGTCTATGTATACATGGTTGCTCTCAGTCTTTGTTCTTCTCATTTAGTATTGTTTCTTTCCAATACAATTTAAAATAAAATTTAAGTCATCAACTTCAGTATGCCACATGCTTTTTTGAAGATGGAGACCGTTTCACATTATAATTAAAGGACTCATCTTAGAAGGGACATAATCTCTGATAGGCATGTAGCAGGCAGAAACAAGACATGCAGAATGGGGTCAATGAAGCATGATGACGGTAACCACGAAAACATTCAGTAAGGCAGACCGAGTTAATAGTGCTTCACGTAAATAAGCCAGAGTACAATGGAATGACATACACAAATCAACCATGCTTTGATGTCCCAATAAACACGTCAATCTCTGTAGTCTTCCTGGCAGGTGACTACTATAAAATCAATACCGAGTTTGCTCAAAACAAAGCAGGCACATGCGCTAAATTAGTGATTTTTAACGGTGGGCTCTTCTAAGTAGAACCACAACAGGTGTGACTGGTACTACTGATGAAAGCTACACAAATTTCGTGATGCAAAATGCACCCAGACAGCCACTCTTAAATACATCAGCAATGGCCTCCGAGACTACCCATGTTGTTTTTATGACTGGAAAGCCACCCAAAATCTAGAATGCGGTTGAGTAACAAGTTGCATTAATTTGGGATTCTATTTCTGGCAACAAATACACATAGCAGACATCTGAGGAATGCCTCAATAGTAGCCAGTATCATGCATGTGAGAGTGATCATTTCTCATAAAATCATTCATTCAATGCCAGTGGGGGCCACAGGAATCTAGGTTAGGTAAGGAAGATGTGTAGCCTTCTGAAGTATGCTTCCTCTTTAGCTGTCTAGATAACAGGTATAGGTGGTATGGGGCTACTATGGGCACTGGCCTCAGAGTCTGGTTGCTAGTGCTGGAAGTAACATTTATGTTTTAATTAAGCAATATCTATGCTTCCATGGGTTGTGATTCTTTCAATAAGCTAAAAAATAATAGCTGACAATGTAAGTACTACAGAAGTAACGCCAATGCTGTTTAAATTATATTGCACTAATTTACCCCCCCCCCTCACCCCAGTGACCCCCACATGGACATCCTTAATGTACTCCAAAAAGACTTAGGCACTGAATCATTCTATAATGTGTTGTCCGTGAGGTTGGTATAAGCAGGAAGCAATTTTCACACATACATAAATTTTTAACACTATTAAGTTATATAATTAACTGGTAGAGGACAAATTTACATTAACTTTATTTTATATTTTATTTTTATTATTAATTGTAATAGCTAGAGTATTGCCATAATAGTGGCTACTGCAGTAATCTAAAAAAGAGAGCCGGGCTCCACTGCAACATGAAAGCAGTCTCAGACATGTCTGTTTTTCGCGAGTCATGAAAGGTCATCTTACACATTACTTCTTGTCTAGTCTCATAACACAGGTAGAACTGGGGCGACAGATCTCTAGCTGCTACAGCGCTAAAATTAGAAAAGTCTGGCCTGCTATATATGAACTGCTGCATATATACCAAACTGTATGCACCATCAAGGAACTGGCCAGGAGTATGCAAATAAATATTTTATATGCTATAAAAGTGCATTTTAGTGTCACACTCCACTGTGCATGTCATAAAAGGTTGACTGCTGGTTTATAATCTTGTTATCATCTCTACATTGATGGAAGTAGTATAGTTAATATTTCTGAGTTAGGAATGTAGAATCATAGATATTTGACATGATGTTGGACTAGCCACTGGCATGTCAACATATATATATGTCATTAGGTCAAACAGACCAACATCAAACATTTTAAATTAATTCCTGAACTCCACCAAAATTAAGGGTACCGGTATGGATCTTTTTTTTTTAATTTTTATTCTCTAAACTAAGGCCTGTCACTTTTGCTAAGTTCCTAAAAGAATGGATGTGTTGTTTAATATATGTCATGCACATCTACCAACGTCCAATTGATCACTGATGGCAAAATTATCTGTGGTCTCATCCATAACAGCTGGCAAACAAGTGTTATATATTCATATTTGGTTAACTTTATTGGTAATCAACCCAAACATTGTACTTTGCCAAAAAGTAAGGTTGTTTACAAGTTGTCCGGCCAACAAACACAAATCTATAATATTAGGGTTGCTGGTATGTTTTGGGTTCCAATATTCGGTGGATTCTATTATTCTGCAAATACCTAACTAGTGCAGACTTCAGTCAATACCGGACAGACCTATGTCCAACGAGGTCAACATACATCAGGCAGTATCTATTGATCAGACACACCCAATTAATGACACCAGATATAATAACCATGGCTGGGCAGCCCTATTATGGGAACACACAGCACAGCAGCATGATGACAACAGCATGATATTATTAGGGGAGAATATGACACCATGGGGGTGACACTGTTCCCTGCTGTGGAGGGAGGTAAGGTGAGAACCACAGAGAACAGGTGGTCCCAGTCAGTGCTACATGAGCCACCCTGGTGAGACCACTGCACAAATGTGCTACTGCTACAAGGAATGTAAACAAAATGCCAACCAGGGGAGAGGGATTGTGCCAACACCACCGCCACCATATATTGCAAAGCCTAGCAGAGATGAAGGGGCTGACTCAAAAGTGGCACTTTATAGCAGAAAAAAATGGGCCAAGTGGCCCTGAAGTCCTTTGGACTAATACGTCTATGTGTTACCCCTGACCAAATGTTTACAAGTAATAAGTCGGAAAAATTGTAACATTGTTTTCTTACATTCTTGTAAAGGTTGGGTAGGGTGCTTTACACGGTTTCAAAAAGTATGACTGCTACAAAAATTGGCAAAGTTATGGAGCATTGAACATGGTAGGGGTCAAAAAGTTAAAATTAAGAAAACGGCTGTTGAAGTTTTACATTATATATGCAAATGGACTGCATGGAAATATTACATGCATGACATTCAAATGTGGCACACAGTGTGTATGTTATGTTGCAATGATACACTGGAAGTACAAATGTGCTGCTACAAACACTTATCAAGTTATGCTAGATTATGTCTTTATGTGTAAAACTAAGAGGATAGATTATTTGAGAGCAAAAGGTAGACTCACTGTTTGACACAGTTTAAAACCTACAGGCAACTGTCCAGTTTAACAGGAGTCTATCAAACAACAGCAGGCACTACCACATGAAATGTCTATGAAAAATTAGAGAAAAAGTTACTGAAGTTTTAAAAAAAAACAGCCCCACAGAACTAATTATACTTATTGTTAAGATGTTTAACTTAGTTCTATTATCTGACATTTTGCCAACAGATTGGTGTATTGGGATCATTAAGCCTATATAATTATTATATAAACATAGCAGCAGACACTGGGACAGTGTGACTGCTGCCTGGCTAAATGGATGTAGTGGTGCTTTGCAGTTAGTTCTGCCAACTATTCTTTTCACACAAGCCTATAGGTTTAGTAGCTGCCAGCACACTACTGAGCCTAAACTACCCTGCAGGTGTGAGAAACGTGCTGATATATTTGAACTTGACCCACTAATTAACTGTCCACCAAGCAGTAGCAGAACAGTTTATAATAATAATAATCCACAAGTTAAGTGGCAGTGATCTTCCTTTTATCATTCGTGTGATGTTTCTTGTTTATTGTGAGCAGAGCAGACAAATGGTTATCATACGTAGACAGGTACAGAAAGAAACTGACGTTTTCTATAAAAAGAACATGTTTGCCTATCAATGGCATGTATTTCCTATTGTTGCCGTTTCTGCCCAGCATAAATCAAACAACCCTGTAGGTAATTATTAATCAAATGTTTTTTGGTGAATCATAGTTACAGATCATTAAGGGTTATGATGGAAGTAAAATGTTTACATGTTTACATGTTTACTGTTCACTTATTGCACCATGTCTTGCATTTAGAGGAATAATTATAACAGAAAATAAAATTGGAGGCCCTAGGGCGCTCTTAGAATGATTCAATCAAATAAAAATTTCTCGTGCATAGTGGCAGTGCCCTATAATATGCCTATACAAAATTTGAGAAAAAGTTGCTGAACGGTTTCTGAGATACGGCAGCTAACGGCAGACGTCGGACGCAGAGTGATGGCGCAACAGTCCCTTGGACCGTTGGCCAAAGGACTAAAAATGGCACACCAAAACATCTAGCCTTGTTAAAATCTTGTTAGCATAACAGCTGTGTTTGTGTAATACAGAATCAATGCCAAATAGTAGAAATTGGTACCACCAATAAATTTCTCATTTTAGATTTTTGATGAAGGATGAAAGAAGTATGATATAATAATACAATTTATTTGTATAGCACCCTAATCAATCAGATTGCTCTCAGGTATATATGTATACAACATGTGGTCCGTTTTTATTTTCATGAAAAGTAGATCGAGACGAGCTATTTTCTTAGTACTCAATTTTACCACTTGCCTTCCAGGGACCATACTTGCAGCATAACATCACAAAAACTCAAGTGTCTAGATATAAATACCACATGATGGCTCATAACTTATAAATAAAATAGCTATAATTACACGCAATGACATGGCATTCAGTAGCATCAAGACAGGTTGTAGAAACTGGCAAAACAGTCTTACAACGAGCAAGCTTCATCCTAAAGGTCAGAAGACTGCCAGCACAACCAATCATTTTATGATAATAACAATTGGGTACAACTTGCTGACTCATCTGGCATCAGGAGTAAGGCTATAGATTTCATAAATTATGTATTAGATGAGACAACAACCCACACATCTCATCAACCACTGTCTATTCCAGGGGTAGTTAATATCCGATTTACATACAGGGTATGTTTAAATGTGCAACCAATCATGAAGTCACAGCCAATGGTCTATCAATTTTATAACACCAAAACATTCCTCCTTTAGTTTTGGACAGAGGGCTATTTTGAGTATCACCTTTTACAACACTGTGTGTTGTAACTGTGCTTGCATTTGTGTGCAGGGGCATGGGAAACAGATTAAAATGATAGAAGTAGAAAAGGAAATCCAAAATTACGATAAAGAATCAGCATGAAGACAGATCTCAAAAGGACAGTGGTGAAAACAGAGGATCTGGATAGGTACTGAAGTATAGTCGAAAGGGTGGAACAGACTGGGTGATGTGGTCCATGTTAACCCCTCAAGGGATCAAGGAGAATAAGTCTGCATATGCAGCTGGTGCATATTGACAACAAACATGAGATAACGAACACTTACATCGATTCAAGAACGTATCTACATTCTTGTTGCGCCTGATTCCCGGGAAGTTACAGTCGGCGACGAGAGCCTGAAGACTGTCCTGAAATCAAAAACACAGCGGTATCAGCAAGGGCAGCACTTTGTCGAGAGTGCCACGAAGTACACTAGACAGCACTTGGCATTTGTTTGTCTAGCCACAGGCCTGACTCTGGTGCTTCCACGAATATATTCATGCCTCTTGTCTGCTCTGGTACTATTGGTGTATTTATAATACCATCCCATAAGTTTCTTCACACCACTACTAGTAGTACTGCAAACATCTCTTGCACGAACTGACGTGGTCAAATTCACTTCCATTATTCGTTTACTCAGCAATATGTAACAACAGTGAAGAATATTGTAATAATATGGTCACCAAATAACATATATACATCGGAACCTTACTATTAAGGCCATCCTCGGGACTGGGCAAGTGACCCGAATAGCGAGGTGACCATATTAGTGGGACTAATTTCATATACTTTAGTGAACATTACAAAAATAATTTGGGACTGTCCCTGGGTGACCTAAATAGCGAGGTGGCTGTATTAATGAGGTGACCATAAAGCAAGGTTCTGTTGTACACAATATTTGGTGTTTTATCGCATAGGCAGAGGAATGTCTAAATTAGTCAAATGTAGTAGAATAGAAGGGTCAGCCAATATGTGGTAGCTAAACATTTATGGTATCATTTATAAATGATGTTGGCTTAGGGAATGTGTACGATTGTAATTGGGTAACTAATACACAGCTAGTTGGTGGTTTCGTATTTAATTAACATGTCCAACTTCTCTTAATTTCTTGATATTGAGGTATGTGAATACCTAAATTAACAATGGTAAAAAAACAAATAGGTCAATAACTCATCTAGTCAAAAGCATTACTCAAATTAGTCTTCAAAGGTGAAGATTTATTGGTCGGTCTTTAATTAATTTCAGTCATTGATTTAAAAAAATATTAACAGGAGGTTACAGTTCACGATAGTAAGAGGTTTTGTATGCAATGTCATACAGCAAAATCATTGTAAATTAATTGAAAGTGCCAAACAAAATGAAAACAACATCAGCCTCCAACTAAGTTAACTTGTTCGCTATTTACCACTATCACTCTATCAGTGCCCATTCAACAAAAGAATGTGGTTCCATCTGATCCAAGGCAGCTAGTCAGGGAAACCCATACTTGATATCAATGTTTCAACGGGCTTGTGTGTGTGACAGGAGTATTTAGCACTTTATTTATAGTCTACACAGCCAACATCCTTGTACAAACAGACATGGGTTCATGACACTTCAAGTTATCAGTCACAGTAAAGTGTGCCAGTTGTCAAATCATGCAACAGCCAAAAATTCATCAATCACCTGTCAAGTCCAAGACCTCTTGTTCAGTCAGCATTGAGATTTAGTGTATCGATGAATGTGTCTTTACAAGAATTGAAAGAGCAGTAGATAGATATTACCGGTAAGGTCAGACACACCACATGTTGCCTAGGGTAAATGCAAATAGCAAAATACAAATGCAAATTTTACCCCCTGATAACATAAATCACAGCCTCAAGGAAGCATTCAGTGATTGGCTGTGCAGGTCTTGACACAACTGTGCAGGACTATTTGAAATTTTACATTCACTACCACCAATAACATTTTGGCAAACCTAACCATTACTTTGTTATTCTAATTACGTATGTATGACCGAGTAGATTAACTTATTTAACCTCTTTGTACGCTAAATGGTGCATAGTTCACAATTAAACACAGGTTAATTCCATTCACATGAAACCTACTGTGAAATGATTTATAACATTTGAAGATAATTTCTGCCTTGATGGCTTCAATAAAAAGGCATGCTTTTGAACACCAAAGCAACTTGTACTTTTTAACTGACATTGGTTTGAAATGCCTGCAATTTATAAGTAAGGTTTATAATGTATCAATAAATAATACTGGTACATGGTTTACGTGTATTGGCAGAAATAACTATGTACCTTGTTGATATGCAATATATCTGTGGCTTACAATCAGTCTCAGTGACAGTGCAATGCAAACCATAAACATCTTCGTCGAGTGGCAGCTTGTTAACAAATCCAATTGACTTGAGATATATATATATGTGTAAGTAGGACAGTGAAGATGCTCACTGCTCCGCCCGATCACTAGCAGATGTCTGAACAACGACTTGCTTACTGCAGGAAGCAATACAAGCAACATGTTAACTACCACGCTCATTCTGATAAATAACTGGTCACTCACTGCGTGAGAACTTGATGGTTAGATCTATCAGTTTGCCACAAGATTGGTATTGGCAGCAATCGTGCACAGTTTGCTCCACCTGATGGTGTAACAGCAGTGTTGATTAACGTAGCTTTGCAATGCTACAAGTTAATGTTGTTCCAAATCAGAAACTTTAATTTTTCATATCCAAGATGTTTAATTTAACTGGTAGAGGCTTTCGTCAATGTATCATGTCGACTTCATCAGTACCGATGATGCTGAATGACGTCATTGTACACGTGAGGCAGTTCGTAATTGCCCTCATCTCTGTTGATGGGTGTTTTGGTTTTCCTGATCCAGATGGCTTCCTTGATATGCTGAATTCTTCTGTTGGGTTCCTTGTCTACAATTTTCACTCCCTTCCAGTCTATGATGTGGTTTTCAGTTGTATGGTCTGTAAGGGTGGATTTACTGATGGTAGACATCAACTGCCTCATGTGTATGATGACATCATTCAGCGTCATCGGTACTGATGAAGTCGACGTGATACGTTGACGAAAGCCTCTACCAGGTAAATTAAACATCTTGGATATGAAAACTTTAAGTTTTTGATTTGAAAACAAATGATCCTAAAGAATGTTCAGTAGTCTTGTTCCAATTAATCAGTTTTGTCAATGATTTATACCTGCTTCTGGTCAATTTATCAATCACAATCTTAAATACATGTGATTGATTTAAATAAAAATTTATTTAGGGTAAAATATAGATGGTTATTAAATGTTTTGCTACATCTACAATGTTAGGAAGCCTCACTGCAAGGGAAGAAGCATTGCATTAAAACTGTATTATAAACTTTGCAGAATGTTTGATCATTTTTCGGAGTTATCTATTTGTTCCTGTATTGACTATTACAAATAGGTGTCTACATTTTTGTGGATGGTAAAATGAAATGTATGTTTATATCACCAGTCATCATTTAGTCACACAAGTATCACCCAATGTTCCAATTTTCCTCACAATGGCTATCCACAAACTGATCATGTAATCAACCAAAAATCAGATTGGTCAAACCAGTGCTTAGTAATGCTTCTAGATGTGCCAATATATATCAATCAATTTAAGTACACACCTGGGGGCTGGGGTCATACTTTGTACCAAGTTAAACTGGTTAATGATATATCCAACATAACCCAGCAGCAGTCCAGGACATCAAGACATCAATATCTCCTCACAACAGAAAACGTTTGAAGATAACAAATATTTTGACAGCAGCTACTTTTGTTTGTATAAGTTGTTAACATGTCATGCTTTGATGTTAAAAAACTTACAATATCAGCAGTCATCTAGAAAGGCAGTGATAAATGTTATTCACGTTACTGTGCTCATTTTGTTCTGGGCACTAAAATGTTTTAATGTAATTCCTTCTTGTTGCCGTTCACAAATGTATGTCTTTATGTTTGGCAATAATGAAATGTTTTAAATACAGAACATACAAATTTGCCAAGATTGCTCTACAACTTGCAAAATAGCAACTGCTTCAGGTCACTCATATAATTGTTGAGATGAATTTGAAATCGGCAAAATTTTTATTTTTACAATATAAAGTCAAATACTGACAGACCAATTATTTACTATTTCAAATATTTTATAAAATATTTCTTCAAACAAAATGTTTTTTATATTGTGTATATAATGATCATTACAGTTATAACACAGTAAAAATGTTGAATTTTGACCTCTATATATTCACCTTAATTCTCATGGACATACGAATATCATAAATATGCCTGCTGACACCAGACATATAATTGTTTTAATATCTAAAAGGGAGACATGTGTGGTGGAAGTCCTGTTTACAAATCGGTTACGTACTCATACTTGTTAAAAAAAACATTTAAAAACTCAGAACGGTTTGACATTTTTAAGCACGCTTTTTTGACTGAATGGTTTGTTAAACGACTCACTCACTGGTAGTGGTTAATGGTGTGAATAAGGTTTTCGAGTATTAACCCATGTATCGTGTTCTCGGAGTTATATCACTGTGGAGTGACATTACACGATTAAACCTGTGACACAACAATAACATGAGGCTTGCAAACACAACAATGCAGTTGTCTCCAGAAGCTGTGAGTCACCTCATTGCCAGAGGCTATCACTTCTGACAAAGGCTGCTGCACAAAGTAATAGCTGATTGCCGCCACAAACCACTACAGTGCAATGCAAAGATGAACATGCACACATTTTAGTCGAGGCTTGCCACCTCATATTTTGCTGAAACCACGGAAATAATTGATTAAATTTAGCCAACTTAACACTATGAAGAATTACACCGAAAAATTTGAAATGTAGACTTTGCCTTGGAAAATTAAGTTAGCTTAAAGAAAAATCAACAAATGAACTCCAAAGATGATTAACTGCAGTAGAAAAATCTGCTTTTTCCACCAAATATTGGGTCATTCCAGCTCAGAACAGCAACATTTTTTTTTAATACATAACTTCCTGCCATTTGGAAAATTATGGAGAACAATAAACAGTCCTCCTAAATTATACAGTGGAGCCTGATTTGCTGCTGTAAAGATAATGCACTGATACCATCCAGGTGAATGCACAATGGATAGCTGTGACATACTTCAAGTCAACTGTCCTAACACTTATCAGCAACAAACAGATTTCCGTTGACTATTTTGCACAAGTTTTGCACCTTATTTTTACAATTTTTTAATACAATGCTTCCATCAAATATTGAATATATTCCATATCATTTCTGGTACAAAAGGACATGATGTGTGTTTAAGATATATATGTACTGCATCTCAATGCAATTAGACCACCGCTCCAAAATCATCCTTTTGGATGCGCAGTAAATTACAATGGAGACCAATGAAATTTGGAACTCTGATCATAAAAAACATTCCCCAAATTGAAATTAGGTACATGATGGTGTTTTGTGCTCCTCTGAAATCAAGGCCTGAGGCGGATACCATTACAAGTTGTATTGGGCTTGGAGATGTATACTGTGTTGCGCTATAACGAACAGTGCAGTATTATGACACCAACACCTATCGATAGACACTCTAGATAATAAGCTAAGCACTATTATTATTTATTCTGATCAAGTCTATCACTGTTATACAACACCAGTTTGATTAAATACTTACCAATAATCCATCAATGTGAATCCCGGAGTTAGGGTCCTTCAGTTTATTCTCCAGCTCCATTAGCTGGAGGGAGGCATCCGACGCCGCCATCCTTATATCTCCAAAGTGTAGGCCTAATTGTAGACTTAGTCAATGTTTTTTTCTGCACACTTTGCCAAAGCAAAAGTCTATTATATCCAAACACGTTTTATACAATTAATGTTACATGACACTAGATTAGACGTATCTCTAGGAAACGTAGATACTCGTCTACATTATACTTTTTATCGGCACGGTAAATACCGATTCCTCGTAAATATCCGCAATGACCCTGCAAACAATGCAGCAGCTACTAAAATAGTCACCGACTGTTGAGTGCAACCGTAGACCGCAGCATGTGCAGTTTGGGGTGACGATTCTACTTATGTGTCACCGTCAGTCTGATTATATATGTAGCTGAATTGAGCTAAGCCTAGGGCTCGGCCGTAAACACCCTCCATGCTCCACCACTCCACTCGTTGCAACTTCAACTTCGTCTCGCTCAGCCTTATCCATTTGGTGTCCCATTGCAACTGGAAACTAATAACAACATGCTTCAAAGTATCGCATGTGTTCCAAATTCACATCCTCGCTTCTTCTGCTTGAAAAAATGTATGCTTTCGCTTAAACACAAATATATAACAAAGTTTCTGACAAACTATGACAATCTAACTCAACACCCATCGTCTGGGCGATACCATATTCCAATATGGCCGCCTACGTTTACCAAAGTATGTAGTGTACGCTCAAATGTCTCGATGTTAAACCTTCGTCATAAAATAAAACACGATTTATTTATATTTTTATAATTAACTGAGCATTTAATCAATAGATTTTATGTGTTTTTTATATGTCACAACACTTTGACATCAATTTGGTTTGACGTTAACACGTAAAAAGTACCACATAGTTTAACGGAACATTATGGATTAAGGTAAATGTGTAGTCAACCCGGACGTGAACCCAACCTGTCGAGGGTGGGTTTTGATGGTTAAATAGTTACAACTATTGCCTTGCATGTACACTACGGGTTTTGAAAACTATACAACATTAATTATCATAGAGTAAATAATATTCAGTATTTTAAGTCATAAAAATAACTATTGTTATCCATATATGCATTTTATAAGAAATATGAAGAACGGCGTTACATACGAAACATTTTTTTAGCTTATTATATATATTAATTAAGATAACACCAATCGCATATGCTTAATAGAGTTGTGTCTTCTGCGTAAGTATACGCATCGTTGCGTACATAAGTCGCGAACATATGCAAATGTAGGGTAGACTGGGGCAGCGTGGCCCCTTGGGGTAAGACGGTCGATCCTGTCACGTACACAAAATTACAATTTCGAATGTTCCCAAATCTTGTGCAAAATGATGCTGACATATATATATATCAGATAACCATCCAGAAAGGTCTGCAACATCATTAAGACACATGTATGGGGTATTCAATTAAAATCGATGTTTTAAAATGTTTGATGCAGTTTTATCTAATACATATATTTTGTCAATAATCAAACTGGTGCAACTCATTATATAACCGTGCAAATCACGAATTTAACGTGACATTATAATATTATAATTCAACTTTGCATGTCAGACAATAAGGTATGGATAAATTAGGTAGTGCTTTGGATACATCGTGTTAAAATACACATTTAGCATATGGGTAAGACGGTCCTCTATAGTTTTCTATACATACATGGTCAACATATTACACAATTATGACTCGTGCTGAACAATGTACAAGACATTAATATTTTATGCACGTTGCATAATTGAAAATATGCTAGCCTGTGTGCCATAATATTGGCGAAATATAAGAAATGAAATATTAATAAACATAGTATATCCTACACATAAGTTGCAAAATATATAGTATATGTGCTAGTTATAACGTAAATTTAGCAACTAGAATAGCTTGATAAATTACTGTTTGTATACTATTGCATTCTATTTCCAAACAACATTTCGTTCATAGAAATGAAAAACGCAAATGGAATGTCACGGAGCGTCGTGCCCTAGGTGGGATGCCGTCTTGCCTCATGCATGGACAGACCATGATATTATTATTTTGTGAACTGTTAGTTATTGTAAGCCTCTAGTGACGCCACCTGGTGTGTGCAGGCAGTGGCCACAATTTGACCCGGCAGTTGGTCGATTTACAAAGTACCCCTACGATAAGACAATGTAATCTTTCTTTTATATTTTATAGTAGTCCTTTTTTAATGTATCTTTGTTTGTGTCAAGTCAGACCCGTAATTTAACTCCTTAGGATAATCTTTGGGTTAGGATAAGTTTTTTAAATTAAATGGAATAATTATGTTGTAATCGAGGCGGAATAATATATAGTGCTGAAGGGTCACTAATTAGTCTAATTTGAATTGGGAGTTTTCGCGGGAAAGCTATGTGAGAGCGAAACAACACGAGGTTACGACGAGTCATCTTTATCCATTCTGCGCCATTCTGAAAATATATATATATGAATCTTTGAATAATTTATAGCCATTTCTACACGCTGAGTGTAGAAATCTGAAAGATTGAACCGCTTGCATCGTGACAGTATTAATCTGGTTTATTTATTTATTGAAAATAGTTTCCCCATGGGCAACACATAGATTTGTCTATAATATTAACACATTAAAGACATAAAATGTCTTGACATAGTTTTATGGTGGGTAGTCGGAATGCTTTCCTTAAGGGGCTGCGTTGCCCGGGCTATCCTACTTGCGCGAAACGGTTTCTTTTGAAGTACCGGTACAACTATATAACAATACTAAAATACAATAATAATAATAATGTGCGCCGATCGTATGCTAGTACTTTTTTAAAAGTCATCAATGGGTTTGCGTAGGTATCTCCAAATGTTGGTGAGCTTGTGAAAGGTCTGTGCTGCCATACCGCCCCTGATGAGAAAATAGCGTTTTTCAATGTTGATGTCTGGTTTGACGAAGCTGTAAATATACTTGAAGCCGTGCACGTCGTCTAGCATTTTATCTCTTACCGTCTTGGTTGGATGTAGGCCCATGTGTTCTTGTTGTGCTGGCTACTTTGTTTATATTTTCTTGGATGTCATTTTGAGAGTGTGACAGGAGGAGAATATCACCGTCGAAGTATATCCTCCAGTCGTGCAGAAAGTCCCAATGACATACGAGTCATCTAGCTCCTTCAGAGAGAATAACTGCGAGATGACGAGTCCAAGCCTGACACAATTGCCCTCACGTGGAAGAAGTCGCTTTATTGTCCATCGTGCCTCACATAATGCTGAACACTGATTGTCTGCATACATCCTAAGGATGTTTGAGGGAGCCGTATGTCACAGAGGAACGGATAATTGATGCCAACGAAGGTTTTTTCAAAGTCGATGTAGTTGGTGTAAAAGGATGTATTCAACTCCAATGCATGACTGCACTTCTGTGGTCCGAACTACAAATACCTGATCTATGCATAATCTTCCGCTTCTGACACCAGCTAGTTCTTCCTGACGTCTGTCTCTGTACCTTTCTTGATTCGCTGTAGGACTCCGCAAGAAAAGTGTTCTTTTTATAGACTGCATATCTATATACGCCCCTCCAGTTAACATTTATAATATGTAAGGTCCCAGTTTTAGAAAAGCCTTGGTGATTTTGTTCACGTTCATTGTTTTCTGCACTGCAGTATAGTAGATTACGTTTGATGGTTTGTGCCTCTTCAGTGACCTTCCAGGAGTGCTTCGTGTTCTACTCTTTCCTCTGCCATATGCAGTGTCCTATGATGTCCTTCGATCACGACATCCAGGAAAACCTCATGAATTTTCTGACATTGTTCATTGAGGTTATCTATACTAGTGTTATGTAGGATTTAGAATCCGTTGAATTGTTCGGGAGGGGGTCGTTCATCTTTAGGTGTTGAAAAGCCGATGTGTTATTTTCTTTCGTGATTTTCTTCATTTCAACTGCAGTTTACACTAGAGAAGATTACCGTCACCGTCAACATCTGCTTCTCTGATTATTTTGACATGCTTCATAGATGGTTTCCATTTTATGGCTGATTGACATGTGATTATTTTGGTTGCTTGTTCTGCTATCTGATATGGCTCAAACTAACTTGTGGATGGGTTTATAAGGGTTTGTATGGCACTTTCCGTTTGCTCGAGGACATCCTACTTTGGTTGTGTATATATATATGTGTGTGAGTGGGCGTGCGTGTGCGTATGTGCGTCATTATGCTCGCGATATAAATTATAATAAAACAACAAATTGCGATAAACCTGTTTTTTACTAGTTCGTAAAATTGTGTAGTCGACACAGCACAACGACAAGGACTGCTCCTGCAACCACTTGAAGTAACTGCTTGTCAAGGCAATTCTGATGTTTAGTAGAGAGGTGACGCTTTTTCTTCCGCGGAACAATCGCTTCGTTTCTCGTAATATCCGTATACTTAACGGTTACTTTGCCAATAATTAAGAAAGTACGGCGGCACATTTGGGACTTTATCACACCTATTGAAAAGCACTGGCTTATCGCACTATTGGTCCATCGCGTGCACGCCTGTCGCCTTGCCACAAGACGCTGGACCAATATTGTTTTGCTGTCACCTCGCCGTATTTCGTCATCCTGTCGCCTGTCCTCAACTTGCCGCCTGTCGCCGTTATAAAACAACACGAAACATAAAATTTAAGCCAAATCAGAACAACACAGACGGCTGGGTTTCATATTAATTCTGGATAATGAATTAGGCACATGTTGAATTAAATTATGGTCACGCGCCGTTCGTACTGCATGCGTAATTGTTGAATGACAAAAAAACGTGTATAAACACTAAACCAGGGTACAACATTGTATTATGCAGAAACCTGCACCTAGATTACAGGTGCAGGTTTTTCTGGTTGCATTACCTTGAGGTGTTCGCTACCGTCACGACTTATGCTTCGATCATAAAACAGAAAGAAGACAAAACTAAAGAAACTTGGAATATAACTTCACAATAATAGAACATTTGCCCTACCCGCGCCAGTTGCAGCGTGAAATGTCAACAACCTGGCCAGTGACTCTACTAGTGCAGGGAACCTTTCCGGACTGGGATTCCGTGAGTATTTCCGACCTACAACAAAGAAGACAACCGATAAAGAAAGTGAAGTTTAATAACCAACCCATCACTCGTGTGCCCTTACTGTACCTGCGCCAAAATTGATATCAAAATATCACCACTTTGGCTTGTGGTATCTTTTACCGGGAGTCGAATAAAACCTCATTGCTGATCTCTAAAGGCATAATTATCACATTTAAAAGTTAAAATGAATGTTCTGAATTAAAACACGACAATATCTTACAAGTAAGTAGACACGTGTTTAGAACGAACCCCAACAGGGTTACCTTTTTGTCGCAGTTGCTGCTACTCTTTCGTTGCTCCTTCCTGGGACGTCATGTTTTGTCACGACTTGTGTTGAACTTTCTAACATGCAAACAGAAGATATGGGACGCCCTGATAGCATCGCCATACCACTGCCCTTGCCTTGCCTTCATAGGCTGTAGCGTCAAAGCTTCGACGTCACGGACAGAGACCGAGTGCTCGCCAGGGAATGGACGGCCACATCATCGACTGCAAAATGCAATGTGTAGTCTGCTACCCAATAGTCTGAGAAAGAATTGCATTACCTCGGCACAATACAAAAAGCAAAATGAATTATAGGGAACCATAGAACACAGTATTCTTCCGGATGCTGGCTGCTGACGACACGAATGATGTAGAAATCCCCAGAAAATATATAAAATTCAACTGAACGTAGCCAACATCACGACCTGTAGAATTAATTTACCTCGCGGCAACACAAATAAATAGAACTTCAGCCTGGATACACCAGTCACTACAGCAGCAATTACATGCATACCTTTGCATGATGTATGTAGGTGCCCGCTGACGTCACGGTTGATTCGTCGGCATGAAAACAGAAAGAAAAGAAAACTAAACAAGCGTGCAATAACATCACAGTGATACAACAGTTGCCCTATCTGCTTAAGTAGCGGGATGAAACTTCAACAACCTGACCCACTACCATGAGATCATCTGATAGACACACATAAGTTAAGAATCAACAAATGAAAACAGTATAGTCTGTAAACGCATATGTTGAGATAGCAACTACGTAAATACCTTTTGTTCGATGATGGTCTTCAAGTGTCCACTGACGTTATGGTTGAAGCTTTGCACATACAACAGAAAAACGATAAAATTAACATACATACCATACCTTACCTTTTTGCTCGAGACTCCTTCCTATGTTCGGTGACGTCACTGCACATGAAAACAGAAAAGAGTTAACAGAGCAATTAACAACCTGGTTAGGTTCACTTCTGCATCCTCTTCTTGGTCCTCTTCTACGTCCGCTTCTGCGTCCTCTTCGGCACCCTATTCTGCGTCCGCTTCTATGTCCTCTTCTCTGTCCCCTTCTGCCTCATCTTCAGTGTCCTCTTCCGGGTCTTTTTCAGTGTCCTCTTTCGCGTCCACTTCTAAATTCCTCTTCTGCGTTCTGTTCAGTGTCCTCTTCTGGGTAAAATCACCTGAAACGCAAACAACAGTTAAGGATTAGTGACATATACCTTTTGCTCGATACTCTGGCTTCATGTGTCCGCTGACGTCACGACTGACGCTCTGCAACTGAAGCATAAAGAAGAAAAAAGTTAACACAGCTAAGAATAAGCTGACCAATTACCCTTTATAGGGACCTTTTTCCAGGTACTGGCAGCCGGGTCAGCTGCACCAGGGGCTAGTTAAGGGCAAGGATAACCACACCATGGACTGCATACTTTTTGCAACCTGCTAACCTATACTTGTCTAAGCCATATTGGTATTAACACACTAAAGTCATCATTCTAATGATAGGCCTACCATACCTTGGTACGTGCACGGTATCTTCTTATCGTGAAGTAACTAACTGTATGCGTATTAAAAATAAAGATGCTGCCTGCTATACCTACAATTTACGCACATCGAAGACAGTTTATAACCTTCTAGTTATGAGTAAGTGGAAATATTCACGTAGGAGTATCATATAAATTTTGGTTGAGCGAGCGCCTGAATTTTCCAAAACGGGACTAGTAAGGCCTATTATAACAAAAACCTGTTTATAACACTAGCCTTTAAATAAAATGGCAGCGTCGCGGCAGTGACGTCATATTGACGAAAAGTAACCAATATATTATTATTACACAAATGTTAACAACATAGACAGAAATAGTATTTTTTATACTAGTTAATACTTATGTAAGTGGTCTAGGTGAAAATACTAATATAGCGAAACTGTGCACGTACCTTAATTAGCTCGCTCAACTTCACAGAACTGTTTGGCGTCGCCGTGCGGCGTGCCTGTGATAGTGTCTAGCGTTGCAATAACTGCCTAGATTGGGAATTTCCGTTCCTCCCGCATAAAATATTGCGACAACTTACACATATATTTACAATATTATTGTTTCTACAAAATCAATCTTACTGTGTGACCGAGCATCCGTGCGCTGCGTATTTCTTCACCAATAGGCCTTCACGGGCGCCTCGTTCCTGGTCGTTCATAATGGAGAATGGACATGCGTAAAACGGTGTTCACGTCATTTCCGGTCCACACGTCACGTCCCACGTTCTTACAGACAAACTATGCGCGTGCGCGGAAACTACATTCACATAATTTCCTCTCTAGACGAAACGTCCTTTAACCGTGGTATAAGTGATGTATTATGTGGACATCTTAGTCACCAATCTGGGAATCGTATAGTCTCGCACTCGTACAGATACTGGATGGAAGAAATGTTTAGTGGGTAGAGCGCCGATAATAAAACAGAAGTCCTGTAAGACAGTCAGAATCCTAACGAGTTTGAAACCGATCGTTTTACTGGCTATCATGCGTAAAACGCTGTCGCTTGTGCTTAGGTTTTCCTCGAATCGCATCGAAAGCATTGACGCGGGAACGGGGGGAGGGCAAGGCGCAGCTGCCCCTGGAATTTCTCTGGGAAAAGACCTATGGTTCTGCCCCCCCCCCCCATTAAATGTGAGCGTGAATGTTTTTTTGTGGCGAGCGTCAATGGCGGGTGGAAATGTAAATTTTATGAGACGTACGATTAATGCGTATTTTGTCGACTGTGAAAGGTGTGTGCAATTGGAGGGTAGACATATTGTGTTTCTGCCCCCCCCCCCCCCCTAGTAATAGGCGGCGTGATGGCGAATTTTTTTTCGAAAACATCCCCCCCTCCACCCCCATAATATAATATTCCATGCCGTAGTGAGGGGCCAGTGCTGCCATCTCACAGCGCCTGGGTAATGGACGTTATTAAGACGATAGGTTTACTACTAGGAGACGCAGACGATGTTGCCCGCGGAAAGCAGCTCGCAAATATAGCATTTCGTAAGATGTGGACAGTCTGGTTTGGCTTTACGGTTCCGCCTCATTCGTTCTGCCTGTGCTGACCTACAACATGTGCACACTGGGTCTAACTCAGACGGAGTTGAACAGGCTGGATTCGTACCACCGCCGCCACTTGCGTCACATCGTTGGCGTTCACTACCCATATAAGATATGACCTCAGAAACATTGTATCGTCGATGTCAGGGCGAGTCGATCAGACGGCTGGTCCAGAAAACTCGGTGGCGACTCTTCGGCCACGTGTTACGTTTACATACAACCGAACTGACGAGTACTTCAGACCAGACAAGGTCGGCTTTCGCGGGCGTTCACGGATGATATTGCCAACTGTGCTAAACGGCGACTTGGTTAGAGTTGGGTTACAGCTGCGTAACTGCAGTCATGTATCGAGATGCTATATGTGTACTCAACCGGGTCGATAGGTGCGGAGTGGCGGGGCAGATTGTTAAAATGGCATAAGCGAATCCTACATACCCCGGTAGTTTGAAACGCGTACATGCTTATTTGTATTATATATGCGCTTATTTGTGTCTCTAAATTGTGTCTTAGCAGTGCAATCACATAACAGTAGTGTAGACTGAACCCAACTCAACTTTCTGCTTCTTCTGCCAATAATAAGCCTAGAATGTTAGCTTCTTTGATTCATTAAATAGAAAAGACCTTTGTTGACCTATGTTTACCTTTTATTTTTCAGTGACAGTGGATCGATGGACTATAAAATAAAAGCAGTCCTAAGCTGTTTGTAAATCCACAATGTACGCGCTTGGAGGAATGATTCCAAAGTTACAAACACGTTAGTACATAACTATCTGTGTGTTTTTAATGCATCGCCAGTTGGTACACGAGACGCCAATGGACTAAGGAAGCTAATAAATGCATAAGGAGGCGAGTAGACCTTAGACCCTGGCACATGGGAAGAAGATAATGCTAATGGGGGGGGGGGTCATTCTGATTATATGTAAACGACAATATTATTGCTTTAAATTGCTCAATAAAATTTGTACGGACGATTTTGAGAACGCAAAGACCCAGTCAAAGGTTCAGCTAGAGGCTTGCAAAGAGTATGAAGAAGCTCGAAATTGGCGTGATGGCAAGACTAGCTATGGCACGGGATTTTAGAACGCATGAATAGGCCTACAACATGAAAATGGCTAATCAATGCTAGTCAACGTTGGACATTGACAATGCGGTATCTTTGCTGTCTTCACTGCGACCGCTTTTCAACCTCTTTAAACGCCGTGGTCGGATATCGACCACATTCGACTCTTTCCAGAAGAAGCGCATTTAGTGTTCAAGACAATTTCAAAGTCATTAATATCAAACTTACCATGACATGAAACACGTTTTTTAAATTTTACAGACTGACTAGTGCAATGTCAGACTGCATCAACACATTGTAGTCGACTATTCGAGATTGCAGGATCTTGATTAACAAAGACCCAAGCAAGTTGATAACTGGATAGTTGGTGGCAGCTAACTACCAGTACGATAATGAAGGAATCTTACCGGGCGAATATTTTAATTAATTCTGAAACGTGACATATAAGGAAACTTACCGCCGAACTTGTGTGCAATTTTCAATTTACTCTAGTATCAAAACATGCGTGCAACGTCAACAAAAAGCCTATAAGGAACATGTTTCACCCGCTTGTCAAACAGGATCTGACACAGAAGAGGATAACTGTCATTGTGTTCACATCAATTGACTGCGACATTTTCTGAAATGTGTTATTTTACGTTCATCACTGACGACTTCTCGCTACGAAAAATCCCGAAAGATGATATTTTGGATGCAGACTAGCTAGGCTTAGATACATTTTGAATACCAGGATGTTTTGTTTGATTACTAAGCTATAATTAGTAATGTTACTATATAAATTATAAATGTATGTAAAGATTATAAACATCTAACAATACCATAGTTTGTGTCATTTTAAACAGTGATATCAAATGGCAAACTGGGTAAAATCTTGATACCCAGTTGCCCATATGATAATCGCCTACGCCACTGCTGGAGACCCTTGACGATTCATTCAAACTGGTTTATCAACCAAATTTAACCCTGGGGTTAACCAAACGTTGCGATAGGTTAAACAATCCGAACTGTGTAAATGTTTGAGAATCCCCATCCCTTGAGGTTCGGAAGCCGAAGGCCGGGGTTCGTTTTAAGAGATCCGGTGATAAAATGACGGTGCCAAAAAGGAGTCGATGAGTTGTCGAAAATGTTATCACTTTAAAAATGGCACCGCTAGTAAAAATGCCGCATTTTGCTACAATGAGCGCATAATCTGGGAAAGGATCCGTTGAGAGAAAGGCTTTTTGGGAGGTCCGTACATGTTGACCAGGGCCCTCGTTCTGAAGGGTTGATAAAAATTGGATTATTCCGAACCACCGATCGAACCTGGAAATATATCCTCGACAAGAATTACATGCATATTTCATTGTATAGCGTAAGGTATGATATGGGGAGAGTCGTTCGTCGGTGAGAATTAATGTTTAGAAGGTTCGCTAGTTTTGACCAGGGGTTCGATCGTTTTCGGGTGTGTGCGTGTGCGTGTGCGTGTGCGTGTGCGTGCGTGCGTGTATAAACACACTTACACAGTGGTAAATTTCAATAGCACCAACATTTTGAAACAGCGAAATCTGAGTCGAAACTGAGAAGTAGGCGTTTTACTTCTAAATACCAGGTATGTTTAAATATAAGGTTTGTTTCCAATGGGCCCATGCAGTGATATTGTCTACCAACGGCAAATATAACTGGTCGATCCCCAGCGCGTGGAGATGAAAGAATCGCGACATCCATCGGATAGTGGAATATCAACACAAAGTGCATGGTATCCGATAGATGGCGATACTGTATCATTTAATCAACAACACTCAACAGCGACGCTTAGAACTTCGTTGCACGTTTTAGCAGTTTGGGTTTCTTTTTGATTGTGAATTATCCCGTATTTGTGTGTCATCTACTGTATACAATGGCTTACTGCAGCGTACTTGTCTTGTTGGCAACAATTTACAGCATTACAGGAACGGAAACGTTCGATGCAACTGATCAGTCAACCGTGGCCCCGAAATCTGACGGAGACACCAACAATCCACAAAAGTTTACATGGGATCCAAATGGATATCTTTTGTTTTGTCTTTGTATGGGTAAGTAATTTAATAGAAATTTAATGTTTTACACGCATCATTAAAACACAAATAAATATAATACTGTAAGTCTTTGAGTGTGCGCATGTAAACTAATTTAAGTTACACCTGTCGGTGTGACTGAATCGGGGTGTGACTTGGAGTTGGTTTTAGTCTTACAGACTCGGAGTGACTTATAGACTGGACTAATGTCCCAAACAGTAATATGTAGGTGTACTACATACACCTTAGTTTATTCTTTAAGCTAGATGCTTTACCAAATGTTGTTTGTCTATTTCAAATCATAAATTTGTCTTTCAATTCATAAAACATGTTTAACATTTATTTTACACATCCAAGAATGGATCATGGTTACCCTCACTGGCTGCACTAGTGCATTATAAATTATAATCATACTACGTTTTACTAGCCCCACTCTTTTTTTGGTGAACAGTATCTTGGCTATTCAGCTACAAACTAATTTGGGGAGGAAAAAATTTAATTGCATACACTTTCGACCTTATTAAATGCAGTTTGGCAGGCAGTATATCTTCAACATGTATATTCATGTTAGGAACATGATATTAATTAATAAAACAATGTGGAACAGACAACATTCCTTTAGATAATGTGCACTCTAAAACCTATATGAATGTATGTATGAATTATTTTTGAATATGTGTAATGACATAATTCTCGTTCTGAGGGAATGCTGATGATGAATCAATGTGTGATATAAACGTTGTTAATTTTATAGGACGATTTGGCAACCAAGCTGATCACTTCCTGGGAGGTCTGGCTTTTGCAAAAAGTATCAATCGCACTCTAGTTTTGCCGCCATTCAGAACATACGTAAGTAATGTAAGTGATTCATTCTTATTTTGTACAGAAAAGATCACAAGAATGTATTGAAATTGGAAACTACAAATTGTGTTTGTAAAGCTTTCTTTCAATTGTGTGGGGCACAGTGACATAGCGTATAGAGCATCAGACTGTCTGGTATAGAGCATCAGACTGTCTAGTATAGAGTATCAGACTGTCTAGAGAATCCTCTTGCTGACGTATCGAATGTTGAGCAGGTTAATTCACTGCACATTGCTCCAGTTCACACCTATATATATGAATGAGTACCTGCACCAGTTCACTCCAGTATGAATGAGTACCTGCACCAGTTCACTCCAATATGAATGAATACCTGCACCAGTTCACTCCAGTATGAATGAATACCTGCACCAGTTCACTCCAGTATGAATGAATACCTGCACCAGTTCACTCCAGTATGAATGAATACCTGCACCAGTTCACTCCAATATGAATGAGTACCTGCACCAGTTCACTCCAGTATGAATGAATACCTGCACCAGTTCACTCCAGTATGAATGAATACCTGCACCAGTTCACTCTAGTATGAATGAATACCTGCACCAGTTCACTTCAGTATGAATGAATACCTGCACCAGTTCACTCCAGTATGAATGAGTACCTGGCTATAGACAGTGGTCGACATTTGTGTATGAATATACTTCTTGCAGTAATTGCAGCATTGCTGAATACTTCCTATAAAAGCTGAGATGGTGATCAACTGAACAGGTCTGACGGTAGAATGTATACTGAACATGAAATTGCAAGTATTAAAGTTATATTTTTGTTTAATAAAGAATGGTTAAACACAAATATTCAGTGTTCGTCTCCATGCCGACAGAGAAATGTGATGTTCACGGAGTGGTTCAAGCAGGATGTCGTGGTGCAGTACCACCGTGTCATACTGGCTGAGGACTTCATGGAACATCTCGCTCCCAAACACTGGCCCATTGGACACCGCACAGGTTTCTGCTGGCTTCCACCAAACTCCAAAAGCAAATGTGTCATGAAACAAGGCAGGTGGCTGATGATCGGAGGGGTACATATGCAGCAGTATATATTTGCTGTAGAACACTTTCAAAAACATGCTTTCTGGATTTGCTGATGTTTTTTATATATGCATTTAGTATTTTTACATGTATGATATATATATCTCATACATGTAAAAATGCATATGTATGATATATATATATATATAACAGGGCAAAATGCAATATACCCATTTTTGTTTTTGACAAAAAATCTTATCATAAATTTTGCATTTTCGTTATACAGCTGTATGTGGAAGTTCTAGGTGAAACGTCTACCTGAATCTTCTGTGCAGTGATCTTATGGTGTCTAATGGTGCCATTGATCTGTTTCAGGAAATCCGTTTGGTCCATTCTGGGATGGCCTAAAAGTTGACTTTGATGACTATGTTGTTTATCACTTGGGCTACCATGAGTATGACACTGAGAAATGGAAGGAACAGTAAGTCATGCTTTTTTAGGGGCCATATTACTACTTTTATATATAGCACATCTAGAATCCATGATTTATTTCAGTTAAAGTTGCCACTAGCTTCTCAAAGAAAATCTGATAATTTACAATAAAGCCCATGTATAAGACAGCAGACATTCCAGTTTTTTATGACCCACTGGAGAGGAGAAGGAAGTATCATAATTGGTGGACAGGTGTTTTAATATACCATTTACAACTCGTATTATAGTATATAATTTATTGAATATAATTTAGGATAGTAATAATTTGTCTTATATAGCGGCAGTATCTGCCATTGACAAGGTGCTCAGGGCATTTATTCCAATACAGAGCTGCCAAGTCTCAGGCACTTGGTGTGATGCTTACACATTTAGCAACCATCATGCATTTATGTAGCTACCTATAAATATCATGCATATTGGCTATGAAATCCTCAAGGTTATTCTTATTGTCAATAACACATGTAAAATGTTGTCTTAGCGGAAATTTTAATGTCTAAAGGTACTGCCATCCGATGTCATATTGGAAACTGGAACTGTGGCCACCTGGTGTCCTGTTGGGGAACTGGACCTCATGCATATTTCCCGACATGACTAGTTTTATTAGAATTGAAACCTGGTAGAAGAGACCAATGGTTTATAGTGTCTTTTTTCGTAAGAAACAGGCGAAGTGGGGTGAAAATAATTGCCCATGTTTCAAAACAGCAGCAGGTGAACTCGAATCCTTATGCCCCCAACTGACAGTCCAGTGCTCTACTAGATAACTTTGCCCCACATGTACTAATCTTTCAAAACATTCATCCTTTCTCAGGAATAGCGAGTCACAAGTAAAGTATGTCACAAGTTTGTATCACTATAATTGTTAACTAGTTTACACCCACCCAGGGGGCAACATGCCAGGGCAGCAATTGTCAACATTAAAGATTTTGAACTTAAACTTGTTTCTATGCCAATTTAATTTTTGTGGTCACCAATTATTTTTTCACTGAAAAAATAAATAACTAAAATATCTACTTTTGTAGTTTTTTGAAATGCATAACCCATTGATAGGTGAGAGACAAGTGGTCAAAGGAAGCGAATGGATATAGAAAGAGGCATCACCCATTGATAGGTGAGAGACAAGTGGTCAAAGGAAGCGAATGGATATAGAAAGAGGCATCACCCATTGATAGGTGAGAGACAAGTGGTCAAAGGAAGCGAATGGATATAGAAAGAGGCATCAACCATTGATAGGTGAGACAAGTGGTCAAAGGAAGCGAATGGATATAGAAAGAGGCATCACCCATTGATAGGTGAGAGACAAGTGGTCAAAGGAAGCGAATGGATATAGAAAGAGGTATCATCCATTGGTAGGTGAGAGACAAGTGGTCAGAGGAAGTGGATGGATATAGAAAGAGGCGTCACCAATTGGTAGGTGAGAGACAAGTGGTCAGAGGAACCGGATGGATACAGAAAGAGACATCACACATTGGTAGGTGAGAGACAAATGGTCAGAGGAAGTGGATGGATATAGAAAAAGGCATCACCAATTGGTAGGTGAGAGACAAGTGGTCAGAGGAAGTGGATGGATATAGAAAGAGGCATCACCCATTGGTAGGTGAGAGACAAGTGGTCAGAGGAAGTGGATGGATATAGAAAGAGGCATCACCCATTGGTAGGTGAGAGACAAGTGGTCAGAGGAACTGGATGGATATAGAAAGAGGCATCACCCATTGGTAGGTGAGAGACAAGTGGTCAGAGGAAGTGGATGGATATAGAAAGAGGCATCACCCATTGGTAGGTGAGAGACAAGTGGTCAGAGGAAGTGGATGGATATAGAAAGAGGCATCACCCATTGATAGGTGAGAGACAAGTGGTCAAAGGAAGCGAATGGATATAGAAAGAGGCATCAACCATTGATAGGTGAGAGACAAGTGGTCAAAGGAAGCGAATGGATATAGAAAGAGGCATCACCCATTGATAGGTGAGAGACAAGTGGTCAAAGGAAGCGAATGGATATAGAAAGAGGTATCATCCATTGGTAGGTGAGAGACAAGTGGTCAGAGGAAGTGGATGGATATAGAAAGAGGCGTCACCAATTGGTAGGTGAGAGACAAGTGGTCAGAGGAACCGGATGGATACAGAAAGAGACATCACACATTGGTAGGTGAGAGACAAATGGTCAGAGGAAGTGGATGGATATAGAAAAAGGCATCACCAATTGGTAGGTGAGAGACAAGTGGTCAGAGGAAGTGGATGGATATAGAAAGAGGCATCACCCATTGGTAGGTGAGAGACAAGTGGTCAGAGGAAGTGGATGGATATAGAAAGAGGCATCACCCATTGGTAGGTGAGAGACAAGTGGTCAGAGGAAGTGGATGGATATAGAAAGAGGCATCACCCATTGGTAGGTGAGAGACAAGTGGTCAGAGGAAGTGGATGGATATAGAAAGAGGTATCACCCATTGGTAGGTGAGAGACAAGTGGTCAGAGGAACCGGATGGATACAGAAAGAAGCATCACCCATTGGTAGGTGAGAGACAAGTGGTCAGAGGAAGTGGATGGATATAGAAAGAGGTATCACCAATTGGTAGGTCAGAGACAAGTGGTCAGAGGAAGCGAATAAATATAGAAAGAGGCATCACCCATTGGTAGGTAAGAGACAAGTGGTCAGAGGAAGTGGATGGATATAGAAAAAGGCATCACCAATTGGTAGGTGAGAGACAAGTGTTCAGAGGAACCGGATGGATATAGAAAGAGGCATCACCCATTGGTAGGTGAGAGACAAGTGGTCAGAGGAACCGGATGGATATAGAAAGAGGCATCACCCATTGGTAGGTAAGAGACAAGTGGTCAGAGGAAGTGGATGGATATAGAAAGAGGTATCATCCATTGGTAGGTGAGAGACAAGAGGTCAGAGGAACCGGATGGATATAGAAAGAGGCATCACCCATTGGTAGGTGAGAGACAAGTGGTCAGAGGAACTGGATGGATATAGAAAGAGGCATCACCCATTGATAGGTGAGAGACAAGTGGTCAGAGGAAGCGGATGGATATAGAAAGAGGCATCACCCATTGGTAGGTGAGAGACACGTGGTCAGAGGAAGCGGATGGATTATAGAAAGAGGCATCACCCATTGGTAGGTGAGAGACAAGTGGTCAGAGGAAGTGGATGGATATAGAAAGAGGTGTCACCCATTGGTAGGTGAGAGACAAGTGGTCAGAGGAAGCGAATGGATTATAGAAAGAGGCATCACCCATTGGTAGGTGAGAGACAAATGGTCAGAGGAAGCGGATGGATATAGAAAGAGGCATCACCCATTGGTAGGTGAGAGACAAGTGGTCAGAGGAAGCGGATGGATATAGAAAGAGGCATCACTCATTGGTAGGTGAGAGACACGTGGTCAGAGGAAGCGGATGGATTATAGAAAGAGGCATCACCCATTGGTAGGTGAGAGACAAGTGGTCAGAGGAAGTGGATGGATATAGAAAGAGGCATCACCCATTGGTAGGTGAGAGACAAGTGGTCAGAGGAAGCGGATGGATATAGAAAGAGGTGTCACCCATTGGTAGGTGAGAGACAAGTGGTCAGAGGAAGCGGATGGATTATAGAAAGAGGCATCACCCATTGGTAGGTGAGAGACAAGTGGTCAGAGGAAGTGGATGGATATAGAAAGAGGTGTCACCCATTGGTAGGTGAGAGACAAGTGGTCAGAGGAAGCGAATGGATTATAGAAAGAGGCATCACCCATTGGTAGGTGAGAGACAAGTGGTCAGAGGAAACGGATGGATATAGAAAGAGGCATCACCCATTGGTAGGTGAGAGACAAGGGGTCAGAGGAAGCGGATGGATATAGAAAGAGGCATCACCCATTGGTAGGTGAGAGACACGTGGTCAGAGGAAGCGGATGGATTATAGAAAGAGGCATCACCCATTGGTAGGTGAGAGACAAGTGGTCAGAGGAAGTGGATGGATATAGAAAGAGGCGTCACCCATTGGTAGGTGAGAGACAAGTGGTCAGAGGAAGCAGATGGATATAGAAAGAGGTGTCACCCATTGGTAGGTGAGAGACAAGTGGTCAGAGGAAGCGGATGGATTATAGAAAGAGGCATCACCCATTGGTAGGTGAGAGACACGTGGTCAGAGGAAGCGGATGGATTATAGAAAGAGGCATCACCCATTGGTAGGTGAGAGACAAGTGGTCAGAGGAAGTGGATGGATATAGAAAGAGGTGTCACCCATTGGTAGGTGAGAGACAAGTGGTCAGAGGAAGCGGATGGATATAGAAAGAGGCATCACCCATTGGTAGGTGAGAGACAAATGGTCAGAGGAAGCGGATGGATATAGAAAGAGGCATCACCCATTGGTAGGTGAGAGACAAGTGGTCAGAGGAAGCGGATGGATATAGAAAGAGGCATCACTCATTGGTAGGTGAGAGACACGTGGTCAGAGGAAGCGGATGGATTATAGAAAGAGGCATCACCCATTGGTAGGTGAGAGACAAGTGGTCAGAGGAAGTGGATGGATATAGAAAGAGGCATCACCCATTGGTAGGTGAGAGACAAGTGGTCAGAGGAAGCGGATGGATATAGAAAGAGGTGTCACCCATTGGTAGGTGAGAGACAAGTGGTCAGAGGAAGCGGATGGATTATAGAAAGAGGCATCACCCATTGGTAGGTGAGATACACGTGGTCAGAGGAAGCGGATGGATTATAGAAAGAGGCATCACCCATTGGTAGGTGAGAGACAAGTGGTCAGAGGAAGTGGATGGATATAGAAAGAGGCGTCACCCATTGGTAGGTGAGAGACAAGTGGTCAGAGGAAGCGGATGGATATAGAAAGAGGTGTCACCCATTGGTAGGTGAGAGACAAGTGGTCAGAGGAAGCGGATGGATTATAGAAAGAGGCATCACCCATTGGTAGGTGAGAGACAAGTGGTCAGAGGAAGTGGATGGATATAGAAAGAGGTGTCACCCATTGGTAGGTGAGAGACAAATGGTCAGAGGAAGCGAATGGATTATAGAAAGAGGCATCACCCATTGGTAGGTGAGAGACAAGTGGTCAGAGGAAGCGGATGGATATAGAAAGAGGCATCACCCATTGGTAGGTGAGAGACAAGTGGTCAGAGGAAGCGGATGGATATAGAAAGAGGCGAGTAGACCTCAACATCTGGGAGGGGATACATTTACATTGCTCCATAGTTACTGTTTGAATATAGATGATCTACCCCCCTGACAGGTTTCCTGGCGACAAGTACCCAGTGCTCGCAATGCGCGGTGCCCCAGCGGGGTTCCCAGTTCGTTCAGATCATCGCCAACTGCAGCGCTACCTGGTGTTCTCCGACAAAATTGAGAATGACGCAAACAAATACATCAGCAAGAACTTCCCCGACCAGAAATTTATAGGAATTCACCTGAGAAACGGTCCAGATTGGGTAAGTGCATTTTGAAAAGAATTTGTTACATTTGATGATTTATAACTTTATAATTATGCGCTTGAGTTATACAGCTAGGATATTAGAGAACCACCAACTTTGTAACGCTGGTGATCTCCAAACTGGATAGATTTACTTTTTGAAGCTTCATATTCGGCCCTTTGCTATTACTTTGTGGTTAAGTTGTTTTTGCCACAGGGTCTTGAAAGCTCCTCATAAAACACGTTATCTGTTACAAGGACTTTGGACCACATAATTTTTTAATTTTTATGATAAGTAATTTGCATTTAATAACTATGTTGCTGTAATTTGAGAAGAAAATGGACTTGTCAAAACAAACTCTTTTTAAAAGATGGTTATCCAAGCCAAAATTTACCTGTCACGGGTCACCAGATCAATACAAATTTTATATCCTGTGTGTATGCAACATAATAAAAGGGACAATAAAATCCTGAGTAATAAAAATGTTTGGGACCATTTACTTTATGTGGCAACTCAGAAGCAGTCTTGTCTGGCATCAATGGGCATAGTGTTGTGGTCACATTGGCATGTGTTTTGTGTAAATACGACTGTGACTCCTATGTGACTACTATGTGACCCATGACAGTTACCAACGGTGAAGTGGAGCTGTTTCTAAACTTTTTAGTTCACCACATGGTATTCGCAGTAAACATGAGTTGATTGGAACGCAAATTAATATATGTTCCATTTGATATGTGACGCCACTGTAGCAATTTATTTCGCCCCTCTCATCAACACATGGTGTGGGCCATAAGATCTTGAGCGATCCCAAACCATAGCCAGTGGTCGCCGCATTCAACTGGCATGAAATGGTTGCCAAGACATTACCCATCATGCTGTGCGGTTCTGACATCTACAGTAGCATCAATGTGCATTGCATTAGTATCTAGTCCAGTTGATAGGTGGTGCCATTGTACAATACCACCCACTCATGTAATGCTAATGTGGTTATGACTTGGTGAACTCATGTTATCACCCCTTATACATACCCATTGTGTTGTACCTAGGTGAATGCGTGCGACGGAACGGAAGGCAGGGATTCCATGATGGCGTCTCCGCAGTGTCTCGAAGGAACAGGCCAACTACTCACGCATAAAATTTGTTACCCACCAAAGCAGGAAGTTCTCAGGTTTGACATCACAGTAGCAGGATAGAATGTTTCTATCTTGATGGAAACGCCACCTAGATTAACGAAATGTTGCCGTGACAACCACAACGTGAGAATGATAACATTGCTATTGGTCACTTTAGGATAAGGAGTGCAGATATGTCAATTTATCACCCTACCTTTCTTCCTCTTCCCTCTGCTCCCTTTGGGGGGTAGGGTCCACATCACTGGGCAGTTTCTTCTGCATTGTTTCATAATACTCTGTATACCCCTGTGTCTGCTGCAATGGTCCGGTCTTGGCTGTTTGCACCTGCCCTCCCAAGATCATGTCCTACCCTGCCCTACTTTCACCATTCCCATCTCAAACGGGAAAGCAGGGGAGATATACTGTTACATACACACATATGGTTGCACCCCTCAAAACAAGTGTGATTTTAATGGATGACTTATTCAGTCGCAGACAAATAATTTGCATAGAAATAAGTGTACCATAGACACCAGCCTAGTCATTTATTTAATATTTTGTAACAATTATGTAACATTGGAAACCACTTCATTGTGGCTAAATTTCCAAACAGATACGCTGACAATTATTGCAAGTAATGATAACCACCAAAAAATACACAAATACTCTTCATAGTATAATATAACACATTATTATTGTTGGTTTGTTTGTATTAAAGGAAGGTTTTCCTTTCATGTTTATTTATACAGTGTAAACTATTTTATACTTTCTAACATACTGACTGCACAGATAGTTTGTGTAATGAAGCAGAAAAATTTGATTTTAATGTTTACAAAATCGCCACACTGTTACTTAAATCCCCGAATAGGGAGCTTTCATAATTCTGATGAAGGTCATAACCCAACAGGGGCAGAGCTGGAATGTCAATCATCATGGCTTCAGACCTGAGACCACGCCTTTACAAGCGTTGCATTGCTATGTAAACATACTGTTTCTTTCTGGAACACTGAAATTTCAACAACAAAATCAAACACATTTGGATGTTATAATAGATATAGTTTAAACCGTGGAACATGATTTTAAGGTAAAACATAAAAAATATCCTTTACGATGCAAACTGCACTGGTTTCAGACTCGTCAAAAACGTTATTATGCAAACACGGGCAAAGGTGATCTTCGTAGCAACAGACAAAGACCCTATGATTAAGGAAATTGAGGAACATCTGAAAAACTGGAAGGTAAAGTTGTAGATTAATGCACAAAATAATTATACGGTGTGTTGCAATAAATTTTCTTGTTTTGAAATACTCATGCGTAACTGCAATCGTGCTATACGAATATTTATTTCATGTGCTTCCTCTTCATAATAACCTTCAGAATTAGGGATGGTATTAATATGTTGTCAGTTTTATTCTGCTTACACATAATCCACATGATCAGATTAATTTGACCATACAAAAAGGTAAGCACAGTGGACACGTGTGTGTAGTGTTGGTTAAACCAATTCCATATATACTTCGTTTCTTATAGCCATGTCTACACTACACAAAGCATTATAGAAATTTCAAAGATGTTCCTTTTAAGGGGATGTTTCTTACAGTGAGAGTCATGAAAGATTTCTTGTATATTATCATGTAGTAAATTTGTCTTAACAATGCAAACAAATATATAGTGTACCACATCTTGCTTTTTGGCTGTAAAAGGGTAGGTCGCAATCACCATAATGCATTTTCTCGACTTTGCAAAGAAATGAGATGACCCCTGTGGTGGTGTTTACAGGTGAAGGTGTACCACCTTGACCCCTGGCTGCCACTGGACGACTTAGCCGTGCTCGTCAAATCTGACCACTTCATCGGCAATTGTGTGTCGTCATTCACCGCCTACGTGAAACGTGTGCGTGATATCGAGGGAAAACCGACCTCCTTTTGGGGATTTAGCTAATCAAGACTAGATTTGCACATTCCAAAACAAACATTCATGGAGAACATTTATGCAGGGTTTTGAAAGTGAAACGTGTGCGTGATATCAAGGGAAAACCGACCTCCTTCTGGGGATTTAGCTAATCAAGACTGGATTTGCACATTCCACAACAAACATTCATGGAGAACATTTATGCAGGGTTTATAAGAGTAAAACATTCCAACAATGTTATGGTATCTTTGTATACAGAAGATTATTGTCACTAAAATTTGCTTGTGCATAAACAATCTTTTAATTGACATTCCACTTTCATGTTATTAACACTTAGTCACTTCATGTTGTTGGATTTGTACTTATTGTATTGTATACTTTTAATTAAATAAATACTTATGAAAACTTGACACAATGTGACATGGATTTGTACACAAGAGTTCACTGATTCAGTCTAATTAGAAATGACATCAACAAGAATCAGATCTGCTGTATTGTGTGTGATCTCTCGTGAAAGAGACAACAACCAGACTCTTCTTTCTGCCAGTTCCAGTTTGGTTTCTGGCCTAAGACTCTTCGATACCATTCATCGACTGGTCAATTTCATCCAAAGTTAAGTCATCTTCTATGGCGTTCTGTAATGATGACTTCTGCGAGGGGGTCGATTGGGAGGACTTGGGTTGGGAGAGTTTCACTCCACTGCTAGAAGCTGAAACACAAAGTTATACTTTGCTGAACGTTCTTCAGGATAGTTCATTTTTATGCAAATGAGTTCTTTTAGACATACCCAATATTTAAATTTTTACCTTGTAGAGACTTTCATCGATGTGACACACCAACTTCTTCAATACACGTGACGTGTGACGCCATCGTACATGTGAGATAGTTCATAATTCCCTTCATCTCGGTTGATTCCCCTTGAGACGAGAATTGCAAACTTCCTCACTTGTACGAGGACGTCATATATCACATGTACTGAAGAAGTTGGTGTGCAAGAAGTAAAAATCCACATATTGGATATGTCTAAAAGAACTAATTTGCATACAAAGTTACACTTGTCTTATGCGAGGAGACCAACTATTGTAATTATACTTCATATATTTATAAGTTTATTAGCTGAGTTACCCGGAGTTGCTCGAGGAAAAAAGGCAGTCATATGTACCAGACACCCCAAACCCATCCGAAATGTTTCCAGCCTACCCGCATTTATAAATGGTAACTGGTCACTGGCCTAGTTGTTAGGACAACCTTTTGCCAGAAATCTCAATCTTGATTGCTCACCCGTCTAACTGACATAACCAGCAACAGCGAATGCTGGGTTGAAATTTCAGCCCAATACACACAAAACTAATGGCGCACCAGCAAACAGAGAACGAACTGTTTTATAATATAGATATGTCGCATTCCTAGTTATCCAATATAACTTTTGACAGTAGCTTTTAAATATGCTAAATTGACGGTAAATAATTTCGACACTAAATGCCACAGCTCCATCTGTAGGAAATATATGAAATGCAAAAGAGAGTGCTACTTGTAAGCATGCAGACGTGACCAACGAGAGTGGTGCACTGAGGATTTTCAAATGTCAATAACTTAAAAACTACCTGGTATTCAAAATGTCTGCATACATCCAGCGACATATTTGTAGATGGCATAATTATCTTTACGATGACATAGAAAAACCTTAAGTTCTGTGGCTGGAAGTCCACGTACAGCCTTTTGAAATATTGAACTCCCAAGTTCTCCACCCTCCAGACGAATTTCGAAAATGTCAAAATCGACGGACTATCTCAATGGGCCTGGTAGATCACATGCAAAATTTCAGCCTGATACATGCAAAACTAACGGAGATGTGGGTGCACAAACAAATGGAGAACGAACTGTTTTATAATATAGATGATAGTCCAAATTTCCTCAACCGATGTCTGCGAAGAATCCTACACATAAAATGGCTAGGCAATCAGAAATGAGATGTGGGAAACGACCAGTCGAGCAGATCCTGAGGAGAAAGTGGGGCTGGATCAGACACACACTGAGAAAGTCAACAATGAATATTACAAGACAGTCGCTGACTTAGAACCCTCAAGGAAGAAGAAGCAGAGGAAGGAGATAAAGAGGACCATCCAAAGTTGTTTGCACTGGAGATTCATCATGGAAGGCCTATGCTCCTCACAGAGCAAGGGGCATAAGTAAGGTAGTCAAATACATATACAGTGTTAAACTGATTATTTCAATTATAATTATGCCTGGAAAGTGGATAAAGAGTCTTCTACAAGCATCAAATGCCATCAATATGCAATCTTCTCTTCAAAAGAAAAATGACCGGAGGAGGGGGAGAGAAGACATCGGAACGAAAAAAATGAAAATTGAAGTACATGTATTTGGGAGCAGACTGCGTTGGGCAGGATACGTACAGATCCATTTGTGAAAGTTATCTGATCTAACGAGTTGTTTTGATAATTTTACCAAAATGATCCACATTTTTATTAAATCGACTGCATGGTATTAGTTAAACTAACATGCACTACAGATCTGAACAACAATTAACCTTATTCGTGATGGAATCGAAATACAAAAGCAGCCACTAAATAAACTGACCTGGATTAGAACGTTACAAAGCACTGATAAGAAAGTAATGTCTAATTTCCTCTCGGACAACATCGCGTCTGTTGCAAATAATTGAGTTTCTTCCATTTGTGCACACACAGACCACAAGAGAAATGTCGTGGATAAACTTACTACGAAAAGACACAAAACTCACCTTCAGTATCTTTGCCCCCATTAAGTGCCTTCTGGCTTTCATCAAAATATTCGTTTGGATGGTTCGGGGAGAAATCGTATCCTGTGTTATGTGTGAGCATGAAGTATTTGCCACAAGCCACTTGGTAATGAGACCCCTTCACTAGATTCACAATCTGAAACAGGAGAAAGCCACTTCTGTATTAAGACATACTTCATCGACAATTTTCATTCAATGATTTATTTGTCTGTGAATAACTGCATCAAGCAATCTTTTATATGGATAGTATTTCTAACCAACCAAGATTTTATAAATGCTAACAAATTAAAATGTATGCATTCTTCAAATGTTATGCTATTTCTGTCACAGTAAATATGTTACAAAAATAAGATTAAAACTTTCAGTTTAATATGTAAATTTACAAATGATTTAGGTATTTAATCATACAAAACACCCAAGTAGCGCTATACAAGTTAATTAAAAGCATTGAAATATCCCTTTAAGAGATGTAAAACATGGCAGATGGCATTGATCCTTACACAATATATTTAACTGTTCAGCAGAAGGAAATATGTTTACTTATTGATAAATAATAATATCCTGTGTTTGGTTTTAAATCGATGTACATTCGACTGCAATAATCCGACAATTCAAATTTATCAATACAATGCAGTGAGGTTTTCAATAATGCACTTATCAAATCATATTTGCCTTTTTTATAACTTAGAAAGTAGGATTTTAACTAAAAAAATATTTCCACAAATTATTTGTTAGAATCACATATACAGTTAGTTACAAATCAGAATCTGCTCATTTGCAAACAAGGTAGACGTCACACCTCGTTCACTCCACTCTCTGGAATACGCTTTGCTTGCAACTTCTGCCTCAAGATGGCGACATCAACATGACGAAACGGACAGCCTGAAACCATAGGCATTGTTTAGTTCAGATATCCACACCAACCAAGACACTTGCATTGGCAAACTATGGTTTGTATCAAACAGCATTGTTATACTGCTCATTTCAAGTGCATTGGGCAGTAAAAACACCAAGTGGCACCAACTGGTGCAAACTGGAGCACTATTTGGTCCTCAAAAGTACCATAAAACTCAATATTGTATAACATTATATGCCTGAAACGATGTGGAATGATCGCCATAGAAACGATTCATCCCAGTAATGGCAGTATTAAAAGGACGCAGTCTGTTCCTAGTTTCTCATTTATTAATTAATGTTTTTAAGACTATACTATGTTGAAGGTATATTGCCAAGCAAATTGTGTTTAGTAAGCCCATACCAATGTTCGCAATTTGAAAATACGACCACGGATGAGTGTTCAAATATAAAACAAAACATCCAGTTTCAACACAAACTTTATTGGCAATACAGCCAAGTCGGGGTAAGTTAACCGCAATGCACTTTTTATGTTCAATGATGCCCCTTTTACCACGGTCAACACAGCAGACTTCCTGTTACAAATTACTGTGCCCTCTAATTGCGGGACAGCAGGCCTATATTCTGGTTGATTAGGATAAATGCAAGGTTGGATTACTAACAGGAAGTTTTTGGGGTAGGCTGGTCTGAGTAGGATGGTCTCACCGTGATAGTCGCCCGCGGCGGGGGCGTTGGTTGTGATGATCTTCACGCAGCTGTAGGGTGTGTAGTCAGCCCGCTTGCCCTCCTTCCCGTAGTTGTGGCGAATATTGTACGTGTACTGCTTGTCAAACTACAACAAATGTTGCACATTTACAACTTGTCAAAGTACAATAAATGTTGCACGTTTACAACTTGTCAAACTACAAATATTGCACGTTTACAACTTGTCAAAGTACAACAAATGTTGCATGTTTACAACATGTCAAACTACAACAAATGTTGCACAATTACTACTTGTTAAACTACCATAAAACAGTCAGGGACACAAACTTGTATCATTGCCCTGCCACATGTTTTACACATGATGACAACTGCCCCACCGATGGAAGATTTCTACTGAGTTACCATCAGTATCTGGGTTTGGAAATGAGAGATCAGGTGCCCGTTTCATTATCATTTTATTGAGCACATACCCCATTTTGCTGTTTAAATTGATTCCGATCATGCATACAGAGATGTCATGGAAATTGGTGTTCTCAGTGATATGGCTGTGGCTTTTGAAAGCTTCTTAAAATTAACAACGGATTCTATTAAATAATGGATTTTCCTTCTCAGGTTATAAGAATGTTAGTGAAATGCTAATTTTTAGTCTTGCAGAATATTATTATCTCAGGAGGCTTAGTCTTACATTGACCTTTATTTAGCCACGGCTGAGCCAAGAAATAGTCCCGAACCTTGTCGCCATCAATGATTTTTGTGAACTCAGAACGCCAGAACTTGAGTGCTTCTTCCAGAGAGAGGCCGATGCCTTTGAGAAAGAGGCCGTACTGCTGGCGCCCCCAGTGGCGCAGGTGGTGATGTTGTCGTAAGCTCTGATGCAGCTCTTGCATGCACATCGGAAACGATGTTCGTGAAAGCTGCAAATATGGTCGTTTCAGTTATATCAAAGTGTAATTTTGCTACCTAAACAGGACTATAAGTGCTCGATACATGTAACTGACAGTGTAAGATTAGTGCACAAGGTGAACAAAACACTACAGAATTGGCACCTTGAAGTAATTGCTTGTTGGAAATCAGAAAGATGGTTTGTATGTTGGGATTTGTTAAAGAAAGTATAAACACAGATGATTTTTTTCTAAATGCAACATAGCCAAATCTTCACAAGTTACCACACAAATTGTGTGTATGCGTGCATACACACACATACATATGTGTACATGTTATACAAATGTTTGTTACCACCCTGTCTTGTACCCCTGAACCCACCAGGTCTATCATGTCCGCTGTGATCTGCCCAGCGGATGCCTTCTTGCCGTAGTCCTGCCCCAGGTAGGACTTGCTCATACTCGACAACATCGGCAGTAGACGATTGTCTTCCTCCAGGTTCGGTAGAGCCCGCGACGCAATCTGCATCACACAGGAATGATTTATGGCTGAAGGGAACCGTTGTCCAAAAGTAAAAAGGTAAGTTCTTATCCAGTCCTTAGGACTGTGCAAAGCGCTTTACACTTTACTCCCTAGCAGACCTGTTCGGTCAAACGCAATCTCGACTTCTCTGGGAAGCTTCCAGCCACACTGCAATTAATCAATTAATGCGCGAAGACTATTCATACTAAAATATCCACCACTGTCTATAGCCAGGTACTCATACAGCTGAGTGAACTGAAGCAATGTAGTCAATGAACTTGCCCAAAGTTTGACACAGCAGCACAGGATTCGAACCCGGGTTCTGTTGATTGAGAGTGCGATGCATTAGGCCACTGTGCTCCACACAAACGCCTCACTACATGCGACAATGTTTAATAAACATACACAGTGATACACCATTTCAGTACGACAGGCCGGTTTTCCGGCCGCACTGTCTGTGACGCTTCAGTACGACAGGCTGGTTTTCCGGCATTGACGATGTCTGCTATTCAAATCGTTTTTATTCATAATAATCTACTGCGTGGAGTCACTTGTTTTGTATAGTTGTCATTGTGGAATAAATGAGCTATTCAGCAGTGGTCATCGTTTATTATCGCTCAATAATAGTTTACGGTGATTTTCACGGTTTTTAATCATTATCAAAATCTGCGGCGGCCACAATGGCGGACCGCATTACTTCAACTAGCGATTTACCACCGTATGTTTTGGACAGATTTGATAGTTTTAACAAAGAATCTTTATTGGATGTTGACGATCGACATAATTTCATAATAACGATGTCGCCGAACTTAGTATACAACTGAGTTCAGCAACTGCAAAAACGCTGAAATCTTGGATTGTTGGTTACCATGACTACGGAATGTAAAATTATATGGCTAATTTTATTTGCTGATTATTATACTTTCCGAAAATATATAACATTCCTATTCATAAAATGCATTTTTGTTGCTCAAATCTTGACTTGAAGTAAGGTAGTCCATTATGTTGCATATTTACTGGGAATGCAGTATTCAGTGGTCACAGCTGATCAGGGCTGTAGTACTGAAATGGTTAACACATGATAAATATTTTTATTCACATTTGTTTACTTAGTACATGAAATGCACTTTCAGTAGGTGCCAGCTGCAAACGTAGTGAAATCGATAGATTGAATGTTTACCTTTTGGGGCCCATGCGCACGTACGATGAAGATTTACATAATTCAGTACCATAATGGTCATAAGTCACTATGCAAGATTCATAAATTACAAAGCTCTGTCAACTCTTTTACTGCATCCGTTGATAGTTCATTAAGTCGAACTTATTTTGCACTAGCTTCTGATTACACCAGTCCCAATATCCCTGGACAGATTGCTTTGCAAAACGTTGAAGTTAAGCTCAGCCAATAATATTGGTGCCTACCAGATTTGGCTGTTTGTGCTTCGGCCATTACATGCAGGTCTAATGTTCGGAACTAGAAGTAATCATTTGATTACACAATATCACTCAGCCGCTTATGAGAATGGTCGAACGGGTAATTATATTGGCATTCCCCGGCTTTGAATTAGGGTCTGGGTGTCTGCACTGTTCTCAGAGATGGTACAGTCACGACCGATGGAGTCAATTACTTGGAAAAGGTACAACTGATTCAGCTAATTTCCATACATAGTGTAGGATATATCTGCCAGAAGTAGTGTAGTTAACAACGATCCCTAGCTTGAGAGGATGAGATAATAGATAATGACAAAACACTGTTGCGGAATGAAACCATCCGAGATATTTACCGTGAGAGCATGTGACAGTTGACTGCGGAATTCACTCAGAACCAAAGTAATGAGATCGTTGTACGGAACGTATGCAAAGCCATGTGACACATGTACTTTTCGCTTCTGAATCAGGTCAAGGACATCGTAGAACTCCACCTGAAAGGTCAAAGGTCATGTTAGTTGTTTCAAGATGTATATTTTATTTTCACAAACAGTAACGTCTTGTTTCCTATTAAAGACGACCTTCAATGTGTAATAGATGCTATCTAACTGCCACGTTACTGAAATAACAGCCTGACCGATCAATTACCTTGACAGCAGTTTCAGTATCTTATGTAACACAAATCTAATTTTAAGTTAATCTGCCCATAATCTCAAGATTATTTATTTCACAGGAACAATAACTGCAACTGAAACCGACCACAGACCATAAGTTGCTACAACACTTCAACATGCACAAGTAAAAACGTACTTTAATTTTCCTAGATATTTGATTTACCTTGTAGAAGTCGAGGAATTCAATGAGGTGCCCCTGATTCCCACAAGCCACGAGTTCACTGCGGTGATCTTCCTTCTCAGTGGCAGAAACCTGTAGGAAGATTGTCGTTGTACAGTGTAGTGAGTGAATCGTACACATGAATTAATTTTAACTAGACATTTGTATTGGCCTTTACAAAATCTTCGATGTACAACAGCATTATCAAGCAAACAAACCAAGAAAGTGAAGCACTTTTGCTATAATTGATCTATCCATCACGTGACCTGTTGCCTAGCAACAAGGTTCGTAATGCTATCAAAATATGTATTCTGTCGTATATTTTGTTGAAATTCTGTCCACAAACGTTTTTTCATTATAAATGACAAAAACCAAGGATGTTTAAGCGAGAACTGTCTGTGACAATGTTCGATCTAGCAGATATCATGCCGGCTAGTAATGTAATGCTCATTTATAATATTACCTTTATCAACATTATTGGCAAGGCAACGCTTGAGAGGTCATGCGCATAATTTTGATCATGACGTAAGCAAACCACGACATACTGGATCCATCAATTAACTACATTCATCACGAGCATCACAAGTCTTGCATTTAGATGATTATGACCCTCCATCTCCCATTGTCACATGTGACCTCATTCGGTTCTGTTATGGTTCTTCCTACACAGCCTGCTAGACCACAGAGGATTTTAATTCTCTGCAGTTCTCTGTTTCTTAATAACACATTCACACAAGATGCTCTCATTATCCTTTTTTTCACCTAGAAATTATCCTTGCCTTTTCTAGATTTTACATATAACTCTTCTTTCAGCATTAGCAGTTCTAAGAATTACTAATTACTTTTCTTTTCCATAAATTGCATTACGAAAATGAAACAAACATTCTGAGCAGGGCAAAATGTGCTTCATGTGCTTCATGGGGGTAATTGTTTATGTTCAATCTCGTTAAACCATGTCTTAAGTTTCACTGCCGTGCCTATATCTTTAAACTAATATGTCCAAGCATACTCACAAGGTCATAGTTCAAGTTGTTGTTCTCGAGAAACAGTTTAACGTTCTCTTTGTTCTCATTCTGGAAGCGGAATCTGAACAGGTCCAGCTCCTGGGCTATGAACCACCTCCTCAACTCCTCCCTGAAAATATCCACAAATTATATTTATAAACATTCTCAAGATTACTGTCTTAATAGGGATATTCTTATGACTTATAAGGAAATATTTCATGAAACTACCCTGTAAGTAGATTCACTGAAATAGTTTTAAAAGGAAATATATCATTTAAATGAGTTTTAATTAAAATTCCTTGGTGGTATTAATTATTTATTACCACAGATAGATTTACCAAGTCTTCATAAATGTTGTAACAATGTCAGTTTAAAAGTTTTGTATTGTTATATATGTAACATGATAAGGTCAACTCTGTAATCAATTGTTATTCAAATATTTATCCGACCAGTAAGACACAGTGTAATACGTGTTTTTAAGCACTGGATGTGTCACTTACATTCTGCAGTAAGCCAGTCTTAGAATAAAGTGTGATATATGATCTTTCCTCATGTCAGCAGAATCACATGTCTGCAAACATACAAACACCACAGAATTAGCAAAAATACTACAATAACACAGACGCAGGATATATAGATCGGCAAGCATCAAAGTACCATCATGACTGGGGTCAAAGCTCCAAGTGAGCAGACAGAAATGGTGTCTTACCGTTCGGCATACAGCTCTTGCCACACCCCCTGGAAAGCTTCGCAACACTTTCTCCATTTCATTTCTGTAATCCTCAGACCTTTTGATATGACGCAGACCAACTGTCTCCACAGCTTTCAACACTGAAACAAATATAATGACCACCTCATAATCCAGTGATTTGAACAGCTGGAATTCCTCTTTATAGTGCAATCAACGGCAATGATGATGATGTTCACTATTATTACGTTTTTATGTGCCCCTTGTGAACTTTTCCGCAAAAATATTTTTAACAGCATCCCCATCTTCCAATATCATCAGTCGAGCCAAGACAACGGAGAAGCTGAAGTTATGGAGGCGACATTTGTTTTAAGTGCACCCGTCAAGCAGAGTTGTGGTGAAGTGGGGACACTGATTTTCCACGATCATGGAAAACAGATAGAATTTGGATTTTGAAACAGGATTTGCATTTTCGGAAACTCCGTAAACACTGAAAGAGTAGAATCACCAACACTGTATTTAAACAATACTGATTTTATTGGCAATATTTTGAAACAAACATGATTACTACGCAACGGTATGTGTTTATTTTGACACAAGATTTTAAAAGACGCAAGACAAATCGTAACAAAGTGTCATGGCGTCCGTGCTACCTCGTGTCAACCGACGTAAACAGGGACGCTAGCGGAAAGCGCTAACATAAACTGTTTCGCGATCATTGTCTGGCTGTCCACTAAGTGCATTGAAGACATGTTGTTAATTAAATGTAGTTGTCACAAACTACATCGTTAAAACATGCATAAGTGTACATGTTCCGGTTTCAAACACAAAACTCAAAGGAATAACAACAGCCTAGGTTACACTGGCTCAAACTGATATAGTCTGCGTCTTGTAGTTCTGTTGGATGGCGTAATACATAGCGCTAGCTAAATTGGTTGAACACAATTACAGATGTATTAGTGAAACAGCATCAGTGATTTGAACATTCATAATTGTTAATATGATTGCTTGTACAATTTACATTTGCTAACTTATTAAGCACTGCTGCATTATAAACAACCAGTCGTTTATATGTTATGTTGTGACAGGAATTGTTTTATTATCTAAATTGATTATGTACGGTTTAACAAGATTGCCACCCAGAGAATTAACTCTAGGTAGCAGGTGGACAAGGAAGCCCTTTGGCTTATCGAAAGTCCGACCCTTTTATCTATGTGTATCCCGCCCGTCTGAGGTATGTGTCGATTTTATTTTTAAACATATTCACGCTACTAGCACCCACACAATCAGCAGGTAATCTGTTCCATTCATTTACAGTCCTTTGTGAAAATGAAAACTTTCTTATATCCAATCTACTCTGCTCCTTTGCTAATGCAAGTTCATGTCCTCTAGTCCTTCCATCTTTCTTAACTGAGAAAAACATATTTCTATCAATATTTTCATAACCCTTCAATATTTTAAACACTTCTATCTGATCTCCTCTCAATCTCCTGGTCTCTAGTGTTGTTAAACCGCATTTTTTTAGGCATATTTCGTAACTAAGATACCTAAGATTTTGTATCATTTTAGTTGCACTCCTCTGCACTCTTTCTAGCATATCTATGTCCTTCCTGCGATATGGCCTCCACGCTTGAATACAATATTCTAAATGAGGCCTAACTATTGTTTTGTACAGCGGTATTATTAGCTCTTTTTCCTTATACGTTATGTTTCGCCTAATTAATCCAAGGATTTGATTTCCCTTTGAAGCTGCAATTCCGCACTGCTCTGAAATCTTCATATCAGCACTAACGGTTAGCCTTAAGTCCTTTTCTTTTACAGTAGTACTTAGTACAGTACCCCCCATTGTATATTCTACTTCTTCGTTCCCATGTCCTATGTGGAGGCATTTACATTTCCCAAAATTGAACATCATTTGCCACTTTTCAGACCATTCGATCAACCTGTCAAGATCATCTTGTAAATGCTGTCTATCTCCATCACTTTTAATCCTTCTAAACACTTGTATCATCCGCAAATTTCAACACCTTGCTTGTTATTTCATCATCCAAATTGTTGATATATATTAAGAATAATATAGGACCTAATACTGATCCCTGTGGTACCCCACTCAATACCGATTTCCAGTTTGAAGCCTCCCCATCAACTACTACACGTTGTCTTCTGTCAATCAGCCATTGTTCTATCCAGTTTATTATACCATTTCCTATGCCATGAGCCTTTAGTTTAAGCAGTAATCTTTGATGTGGTACTTTGTCAAAAGCTTTTTGAAAATCTAAGTAGACGATATCTACTGGTGATCCCTCATCTACCCACTTAGTGATGTCTTCCAAAAAACATAACATATTTGTTAAGCATGACCTCGCTTTAAAAAAACCATGTTGAGATGGGTTTATCAAGTTTTGTTTAACAAGAAAATCCACCATGTGATCTTTAGTCTTTCTAATAATTTACAAATCACTGATGTTAAACTCACTGGTCTATAGTTCTCTGACTTGTTTCTCGAACCTTTTTTGAATAACGGTATAATGTTTGCTTCTTTCCATTCTAAAGGAACCACTCCCTCTTCTAATGACAAGTTGAAAACTGTTGCAAGTGGTATGCTAATTTGTTCTACAATTTCCAATAGTAGTTTGGGTGGAATACCATCCACTCCAGGTGATTTATTATCCTTCATAGCCCTTATTTTCTTAGCTACCATTTCCGGGGTTACAATTAATTGTCCTAAATAGTCTGAATCTGCCCCCTTGAACTTAGCCTCTGGTATTGGCAGTGAACTAATATCTTCCCTGGTATACACTGAACTAAAGTACTCATTCAGGTCTTCTGCCAATATGAATCCCTCTGATATTATATTTCCAGCACTATCTTCTAGAGGACCGACCTTATCTTGAACTTTCTGTTTGCTTCGAACATACGCATAAAAACTCTTGCTGTCATGTTTTATATTACTAGCTAATTGTTGTTCATAGCTTCTCTTTGAATTTCTAATTTCAGCTGTAGCTTGGTTAAGTGCTTCTTTATAACTGTTGTAGTCTTCATCATTTCCAGTACATCTATATGACTTCCACATCATTTGTTTATATTTAATTTTTCTAATGGCTTCTTTCGATAAGTGTTTCTTTTTGGACCGTTTTCCTTGTTTTTTGAAGGGTACAAATTTATCGACTATGCACTTAATTTCACTCTTTAATATATTCCAGCATTCTGTTGCCGTCTTATTTTTCAGTGTCTTATTCCAGTCTATCTTTGCTAAATATTTCCTCATGTCCTTATACCTTCCTTTGTGGAAATTTCTCCTATACTGCTTTTTGCTATTCCTTTCTGATTTTACTTTGATGGTAAAATGTATCTGGTTGTGATTGCTACTCCCCAGTGGCTCACATATCTTGACATTGTCAACTAATTCATTCTGTGAGGACAAAACTATGTCTAACACATTCTCACTCCTGGTTGATTCTAGCACATGTTGAGAAAGGAATGTATCTTGAACTAAAACTAAAAACTTGTGGTCCTCTCTCCCCATACTCTGTAGAGATTTCCATTGTATATGCCCATGGTTAAAATCCCCCATAATAATACAGTCCCGTTTGCTTACTTCCCTTATAGCGTTTTGTATTTTTTCATTCTCTTCTATGCTTATGTTTGGACTTCGATAAACTAACCCAACTGTTAATGTTGAGTTTCCTGTAACTATGTTACACCAAACAGCTTCTTCGCAATCTGCTTCTCTTTCTAATTTTATTTCATAAGCCTGAATAGATTCTTTAATATATAAAATAACTCCACCTCCCTTTCTTCCTATTCTATCTTTTCTAAACATTACATATCCTGTCAGTCCCAATTCAGCATCTGATATATCGGTGGTGGTCCAGGATTCGGTTATACCTATTATATGAGGGTAAATATCTTCTACCATAATGTTTAGTTCATTTCTTTTGTTTACTATACTCCTTGCATTTAAACAAACACATTTATATCCAGCTTCAGAAGAGTTTTCCAGACTGTTATTTGTTGATTTATTTGTGCTGTCTTTATCTATGCCTCCATTTTCAGGCTTTTCTGTGAGTCCTCCCTGCGAATCTAGTTTAAATAGATGCAACCTGTCCCACTGTCAACAGATTGCAGCAGATTCTCTGAGAAAACTGCTGCCCCCTTTCCACTAAGATGGAGGCCATCTCTCATGTACATATCTTCCCTCCCAACAAAGTATCCCCATAAATCTGTGAATCCCACCCCCTCTTCTTCACACATCTGCTCAGCTAGTGCATTGATCGCCATCCTCTTGCAGTTTCTATACGTTGCCCCCCTTCCTCCCATTACTGGCAAAATTCCTGACAAAATAACCTGTTCGACTCTCGTCTTCTTTAGCTTCCTCGCTAACTGTCTATACTTCTGTACTATCGCAGTTGTTCCCTCCCTGTCTGCATTATTTGTTCCTACATGTACCAGTATAGACCCCCCCTTGCCATGTCCCAATACCTTCTCTACCCTGTCAGTTACATGTTCAATCCTAGCCCCCGGTAAACAAACAACGACGTCCTTCCCCTCGCTCAGTGTCTTGTCCATCTTTCTCATAATGGAGTCACCCATAAACACCCTCTCTTTCCTCATTGCCCCCTCAATCACTGCCTTAGAATAGCTCCTTCTTCGGTTTGCATCTGTCTGGTTGTTGTCTTTCCCCCTGTCGTCTTCTCTCCTGTCACATTCTCTTCCGATCCATTCTTTCCTGTCGCTTTTTCTCGTGTCACCTTTCCTCCTGTCAGCATCCCTTTTATCAACTTCTCTTCTATCACATTTGCTCTCACTTCCTTTCGTCCCTTCTCATTTTCCTCTCTCCTCTCCCGCCTTCTCTACAGTCACTTTCTTCCCTGTCACCTTCACGCTTGTCACGTTTTCTGTTGTCGATTTTCCAATTTCTTCCCCTCCAATCACCTTCCCTCCTCTCAATCTCCTTTCCTCAGTTTTCTTGCCACTGCTATTCTCCTTCAGTCTTGCAGTATCCTCGCCTCTCTCCCCGTCGTCTCTCTCCATTCGACCTGCCTCCTTGCTAATTCCCATCTCCATTCTCTTCACAATATCTGTCAACCTAACTATCTCCTTCTGCAGACACTCCTCCTTCCAACATCCAATGCACTGAAAGGTGAATCCTTCCTCCATGGTTTCTGCCCATGACTTTCCACACCCGGACAATGCAAAATCTACCCAGCTGTGGCAGTGATCGCACACCAAGTGTCGCTTTGCCTTGACTTGCCGCTTGCAAGGCGCCATATCCCGGTCAGAATTTATTTAATAACTTAACTAACTAAGTCTTTATAAAGACTGTTTCCTGTGTACTACAGCACACTTTAGGTTACAAATTTCAATTACACAGCCGACTATTTATCCTAACACGAACACTAACATCACCGGTAGTGACCTAATTTAAATACAATCAATTACGTTATGTTAGGCTGCTTTATTTATTTAGGTTACGCCACCCGACTATCGCCATTGCTTAATTTTAACAACAATGCTACCTAATCAAAATATCGGTTGTTACTGTGTTGCAAATATTGCACAAATAAATATTGTTAGGAAAGTTAACGACACAGTAAAACAGTATTATTTAGATGCAGAGATCATAACATTGTAATAGTTTATATATTTCATAGAATGTATTATTTTTCAAAAGTTAACTTTGAAATAAAATATTTCTTTTCTTAAAAAAATTAACTAGTATGCTATTTTTTTATGGAAAATGTGTCATTTGAAATGGAATTTGCCTTTTTCTGAAACGGAAAATGCATCGTTTGAAATGGAAGTTGCCTTTTTCTGAAATGGAAAATCGGAGTCTATTGAAGTTCCGGCTCAGACCACCCAATTATAATATATGAATTTGGTTCGGCCGCCAGTGGAGTGGAGGTTTTTGGGTGAATTTACCTTGAATCCTCCTCATCTACATAGTAGTCAAGGAGTTGACGAGGAAGGGAGTCAAACGTTGACTCGTGTAATCCTCCGCCCTATTTCGTAAATATTTTTCAATGTGACCCTTGAACTGGTTGATGTTTTTTGACATCACTGCTGCTTCCGGAAGTCTTGTTTTGGTCTGTTTATTTTCCATAACAAAGAAATCTGCAGGAAGAATACTCTCTAATCCGTTGAATATTTTATAAACTTCCAGTAAATCAGCACGCAGTCGTATAGTCTCCAGAGTCGTGATATTTAGCACTCTTAACCGTTTTTGGTAATCTAAGTGACTTAAATCTGAAATCATCCTGGTCGCCCTACATTGCACCTTTTCTGATAAGTCTATATCTTGTTGTTTGAATGGGCGCCATGCCTGAATGCAGTAGTCTAGGTGAGGTCTTACTAAGGACTTGTATAGTTTTACAACTACTTCTTTGGTCTTATATTTGATAGCTCTGTTAATCATGCCTAGCATCGCATTAGCCTTATTTGATGCCTTAACACATTGCTCCGTTATATTAAGTCTGTCTGTTATTATCACTCCCAAATCTTTTTCTACATGTGATGTTTCTATGGGGTTATCACCCATGAAGTAGTCGTACTGCCTGTTGTTATGACCGTAATGTACACACTTGCATTTTTCTGCATTAAACAACATTGTCCATTCTGCACTCCACCCATGAAAGTTGTTTAGGTCCTTCTGAAGTTTCTCAGCATCTTTACAGGATGATACCTGACTGAACAGTTTTGTGTCATCAGCAAATTTTAGGAGATGGTTGCACACTCCTTCGTCTGTGTCATTAATATATATTACAAATAAATTTTATAAAATTGGACCCAGAACAGAACCTTGGGTGAGCTTCAACAAGAGGTCAAATTTGAGGTTTTTGTCCCCTCCCTCAGGCTCAGTCCCAGAAGCTAAACTAAAACTACCCTCTCTGAAACCGTCCCGGCAGTTAAGTAAAAGACTGCCTGTCGAATTTGTCTGAGTCTTGAGTTGAGACTTCAAGTTGACAGGGACGTGAGTGACAGTCAGCGTCAGTGAGTGAGTGACACTGACACTATGACAGTCACCGAGACTGGGTCACGTGAATACCCGGTCAGGTTGAACTTGAGTTGAGGTTACAACTTACGTTACCTTTCAATCTTTCCAAAGCAATATCTTCAAATTCCTGTAAAGACAAAGTGCCAGTTGGTGGGTATCGGTAAAACTGAAGTTTTGAATGTACTGAATCAGCCTCATGATCTACACGCTTTCTAGATCTTGATGTACGTGTGCTAACAATCTCCATCGCGATCTGTTGTCGTTGATTATTGTAATTTCCCGCGAAATATTGACAGCAGCAAAAACGATGACGCATTAGTGTTTGTGTACAACGTCATGCGAAATTTTGACTGTGGCGACACCCGAAGGCGTCATCCAACAACTCACAAAATCTTTTTTGTCCGTTAGATGGCGGTTTGGCAAGTGATGAAAAAGATAGGCCAAGACACGCTGGCCGTTGCCAAGTAAACCATACGGCTAACGTAACGGGAGACCCCGGCTGACTACGCCAATTACGTAAACGATTGCCTTATATCTTTGTCATCGGAACACAAATGGAAAGACAAGATTACGTCAACAGATGTTCGATACGTAAAGGTAATGACGGAATATGTTCACCGTAGCTGTCATTGATACTGTAGTGTATAACTATAAGTGTATTCACTGCCCTGTGTCAGTGTAACTGATGACTCGCTTGATTCACGCCTCACGTCACCGGCACTGCCCAGGCCATGGCCATGCAGCCGCTTGACAGTGGACACTGGACAGGGCATGGGTCCTATCAAAATTCTAACACTGCATCGGTTGTGCCTGCGTGTCTTGTATGATAGCTGCATAGGCGACTTTAGGCACTCGTGTCGAATCCGGAACCACCTCGATTTCGCCGCTATGACTTGAGTTTTGCCTAACTAGTAACTTTGATACCTCAGGCTCAGTGCGTTAGTTCCATCATTCAACATATTCCAGGCAGATCTGGGCCCTGGGGCCGAGTACATTTTCATGAGTACGAGTACAAATACGAGTAATAATAATAATATATAATAACTGCTATATTCACAGTCTCCATGCCACATACAAGTACATTATCATGGTTCTATAGTTGTGTTATAAACAATAGTTACAATGTACAGAATGAAAAATCACCCATCAACAAAATGTATGTACAGGGAATTGAGCCAGTATTTCCATATTCTAGATATGTATTTCACGTCACTATTAATAATGCTATGAATCAATATGTTTTTTGATAACTGCAGTCGGCATATAAATCTATAATATGTCAAATTTCTAATAACAGCAGCACATTTAGGTAAATTATTGTTAACAAACATTTTACTAGCACTACAATATCTGTCATAACCTAACACCATTTGAAATATATTGTTGTACGAGACATACAATTTCCTGATAGCATAGTTATGAAAATTCCACCATAGATAGGCAATATACATACAGGTGAGCAAAAAGTAGTAAACAATGTCTTCTTTACATCATTTGAACACATATGAAATTTTCTTATGATCATGTTGCCTTGTGCATACAACTGGCGACATTGTCTAGATATATCATTGTCATCTAGCATACTATTTGAAATTATATGACCCAAATATTTTATAGATTCTACCTCACATAGTTTGTCGTTACCAAGCATAAAACAGATGGTGAGAAGGGTCTGTAAATCCCCGCTGGATGGACAAAATGCTACAAGATCATCAGCATACATAATATTATTTACACAATTATATCCTACATAATATCCTGCATTGCAACCTCTAAGTAAGTGAATAAACCATCCACATAAACACTGAACAAATAGGGGGATAAAATATCTCCTTGTCTAACTCCATTACTTACATAAATACTGTCAGACACATGACTACCCCATCTTACACACATTTGTTGGTTCGCATACCAAAACACTAGAATTCTAACAATGTAACCAGGAACATCTCTGTCAATTAGCTTTTTAAAAAGTACAGTATGGTTTACATGGTCAAAAGCCTTAGATGCATCAAGAAAACACATAAACAAACAGTTATTTAAGGCTTGATATTTAGCAATAACCTCTTAGTACATAAATGCACATGTCAGTGCCATGCTTCTTTTTAAAACCAAACTGGTTGTCACTGGTTGTTAAAAAGTCATCCATTCTGCTGAGCAAGATTTTTGCAAAAACTTTAGACATAACACTTGCCAGTGCTATTGGCCTGTAGTTGTCTTTACTGTTTATCTTGCCGGATTTATCCTTGATTATGTGCACTAATATAACAGAAATCATAGAACTTGGCAGTACGCCATGCACCAACAGACCTGTGAAGCACATTGACAGTAAAGACAGTATGCCTTCACTGCAGTACTTCAGGTGTTCTGCATACACACCATCAAGGCCACAACTCTTGTTACAGTCAAGGTTTCTTATAGCATCCTTCTTCAGGTAACACTAACTTTAATGCTGCTCTCATAACTAACATCAAATGCTAGGCTTTTGGCACTACTGTTTAGTGTTATTTACACAATTAAACAAGTCATGAAAGTGTTGAGTACATTAATGATGGATGAGTGCGATTACTAGTACAAGTACATTGCTAAGAGCTGAATATGAGTACAAGTACGAGTACATTCTCACAAATACGAGTACATTAAAAAAGATATAAATACTAAATAATAACATATTTTAAAATGATTAATTAATCTTATTTATATAACTCAGTGCAAGTGAATATGCAATGGCGGTTGATACATTTTTTATGAGGAAAACTGTAAAAAAACCTCCTTATTTCATCAACAATGAAACTCACTTCATTGGCATTCATTTCAGTGGCATCCTAGCTATGATCTTAGCATCTATTTGCCATTGCACAGAATGAACATTGTTCAAAGGTTGAGTCTTTCAGGCTGCACCATTCAGGGCGGAATACTTTCCCAGCTTTGTTAAATAGACAAAGCAACCAACAGCAGGATTTGTTACCTGACATCCCACTGGCTACATGTCTTTGTTTAGCATTTCTCTTATCTCTGCTCCCTCAATCACACACCCTAGCACTCACCACAGAATCTATCTCCCCAGACATTATAGTAGCAACAGAAACTCAGCTCACAAGCACAACAACAGACCCCAAATTCCTCCCACCTGGCTACCATACAATGTCTAGACCAGACAGAGACGAGAACATTAATAATGGGTATGATGGAACCCTCATCGCAATTAAAGACGATATTGTAGCAGAAGACATCCCTATAGCAAACGAAAACCATACTGGAAGCGAAATATCAGCATGAAAAATCAAAATGCCACACAATCAACCAACAGTAATAGTTGTTGGCGTCGATCGGCCCCCTAACAGAGACGTCGCTATGGCCACATATGTAAGAGAGACCATTGCCTCCCTCATGCAATAAAAACCCAGAGCTACATTCTGGGTATGCGGCGACTTTAACTTGCCTGACATTGACTGGCTAACTGACTCCACCAAACCAGCCCTTTACAAAATTTGGTATCCCAAACTCCTCAGTGAGCTCTTGTGAATATGAAAGCCGACTGCAGCGACCTAGGTCTGGACCAAATAGTTCATGTAATCACTCAAGAGAAAAACTGCTTGGATCTAATTTTAACATCCCATGTAAATCGAATTGAGGACATAGTCGGTGTGAGTGACCATGCAGCAATCCTTCTTGAGGCTACAGCTAGTGTCACATGCACAAAACCAGCCAGGAGAAAAGTATTTCTCTGGTCCAAAGTAAACATCACAGAAATAAAGGCAGAAGCCGCCAGACTATCATCATCAATCCTTGACAAAGTCTCAGCAGAATAGCCAGTGGAAGAGGTATGGCAGTCTCTCAAAACAGGGCTGAAATCCCTTACAAACAGGCACGTTCCAACTAAGATGACCTCAACTAGATGCAACCAACCATGGGTAAACGCACAAATCAAGCGGCTAGCAAAACGTAAGCAGCGAGCATACACTCAACCCAAACAAACCCAGAAATGGGAAAGGTACTTGAAAAACGAGCTGCAGCGCGCTTGTAGACAAGCACACGACATGTCAATGGTCTAATCACAGATGGAGGTTCCAGTGCTAAAAAAAAGCTCTGGACTTATGTCAAATCAAAGCGCAGTGACAATGTTGGAGTATCCCCCCTTAAGAGAGACGGTCAGACACACAGTGACAATAAAATCCAAGCCGAGATACTAAATGACCAGTTCTCATCAGTAGTCACAAAAGAGCCAGAAGGCCCCCTACCCAGCCTACCAGACATCAACATAACCATCAAAGGAGTGAACAAGCTCCTGGCTGGATTAAACCCACATAAAGCCACAGGTCTCAACGAGATCCCCACCAGAGTGTTGAAAGAAACTGCAGATGAGCTATCCCCCGCCATAACCCTCCTATTCCCTGCCATAACCCTCCTATTCCAGGCATCCATTCAACAACAACCCCATCTGATTGGCTTAAAGCAAATGTAGTACCAGCATTCAGAAAAGGCGACAGAGGGAAAGCTGAAAACTACCGCCCCACCTCCCTAACCTCTGTCTTATGCAAACTCCTTGAACACATAGTCCACTCCTAAATCATGACACATTTTGATAACCACAATATCCTCACAGATGCCCAGCATGGCTTCAGGAAGAAGCGATCCACAGAGACACAGGTTAAGGCGTTCGATAAAACTAAAATACTACGGGGTCCGGGGCAACATCCTAGAATGGATCAAATCATTCCTACATAACCGGACACAGAGAGTCCAAGTGAATGGAAGCTCTTCCAAAGAGACCCCCGTCCTATCTGGCATCCCGCAAGGGACTGTGTTAGGACCGCTGCAATTTCTTGTTTACATCAACGATATACCAAACTGCATGACATCAAACTGTATGCAGATGACAGCCTACTGTATCGCAGAATCAGCAGCGTGGAAGACTCAGTGCGCCTGCAGGAGGACCTCAATAGGCTCCAGGAATGGGAGAAGACCTGGCTCATGAGCTCCACCCAGACAAATATGAAATCTTAAGAATCACCAACAAAACTAAACCCTTTCTCTCAGATTATTTCATTCATGACCACAAATTAGCCTTAGCCATAGACCACGTCCCCAAATCAAAACAGCAGAAAGCTGGGCAATTGGCAGCGTCTATAGGAGAACACCTACACAACACAGCAAAGTACCTATGCGATATCAATAGCAAACTGTCCTGGAACAACCATGTGGACGCCATCACTATAAGAAAGCCAGTAGCACCTTGCCTTCCTTAACCGAAACACCAGCAACTGCCCCAGACCAGTTAAATCATACAGCTATCAAACATACGTCAGACCAACAATAGGGTACGCTTCTGCCGTTTGGGACCCTACCACCAAACAAAACATCGACAAACTGGAGATGGTACAGAGGCGTGCTGCCAGGTACGTTTATGGTGACTGGCAGCGCCGCAGCAGCCCAACCTCCATGCGCCACCAATTGTAATGGCAGTCCCTAGAACAGCGCAGATATATGGCGAGACTCAACATGATGTGTAAAATTCAAAATGGCCTCGTCGACATCCTTGCCAGCCTATACACAAAGCCAGTCCATACGCACTGCGCCACAGAACTCTTAGCTGAGGGGTGCAGAGGGCATCCATTCCAATTAATGGTTCAACGTTCCCAAACACATGCTTTCCAACATTCTTTTTTTATAGCCACAATAGTACCCTGGAATAATCTAACCGCCCAATCAGTTGAATCTCCCTCTCTAGATGCTTTCAAGCAGTGCCTTGCCGACACTGCCACAAACAAAGTCTAACTAAGAGTGACCCTTGTTTGTTTTTAACTTGCACTTGCACATGATTTTATAAACAGATACAACCAGCACTGCACACCTGCACACCTGGCGCACGCAACAAGCACCACACCATCCACGAAGTTGTCAGTAATGACGGTAGTGGATTACTGGAAGAAGAAGAAGACGGTGCATGTTCTCTTGAACCCAGCTAGCATGTCACATGGCTTCACTGGTGTCACACTAAGTTGGCACCGGATTATACTACACTAGGAGGCAGTCTGACTAGCCACCTTACTTCTACAGAGGAAGACTGGCAGTTCTTGTTCTTAGCAGTTAATTAGCATTGTCAGCCAGTGCCAATTAAATGGCATGCATGGTCTTCAGACTGCATCAAATGCATTTCCTCTCTAACCACTGGTTTAACTGCTAATTGGCACTTTCTGGACATCCTGGTGACTTAATTAAACAAACAGATTTATGACCTGAACTGATAGCCTACAATTATTATTTGCATAACAGTGTTTCTGACTGGGAAAAGATGTTGCCATGTTTGGGTATCATAGTCATAGTTATCAGAGAATGAGGGTGTACTATGTGTAGGGATGGTAAGGTGGCATTCTATCTGAAATAACAAAGTATTAAAAAGAATTGGTTGAACATTTAAATATTTCAGGAAAGTTTCATTTTATGAAGTCCTACAAATAAATTTATTTTCCCCAGTACATATTGAGAAAGTACTCGGATGTACTCGTAATGTACTTGTAAAATCTGAGTAGAATGGGTATGAATACCAGTATGAGTCCATGGCCCATGGCATAAGTTTTATGAGTATGAGTACTTCAAAAATGTACTTAAATACATGAGTACCAAGTATTTCCGCACAAGGTCTGATTCCAAGCATATTTATATTACAAAAAATATTGTGTTTTAGCGCACTTTTGAAGCCCAAATAACGACCCGGTTTGCGCTAGCCGTGTGTTACCGTAACGCACACGAAAACGGTAAAGTGAGGCATATGATGATGCAAACGTGGGCGCTATATACGCCTCAAAAGTGCGCTAAGACGCAATATTTTTAAACGTAAATATGCCTGGGATAATATTGAATGATGAACCTAACACACTGAGGTATCAAAGTTAGACAAAACTCAAGTTATAACGGAAAAATCGAGGTGGTCCGAATTTGATACAAGAGACATACAATGCCAATGGAAACAATTCACAAGCTGGCATACCATGGGCACAGCATACCATGAGCTTATTATTGGTCACAGGGTCCCCGCATAAGTATAGCATTATGTACTGGTTGCTTTGGTGGGTGGTGTTTAGTCTTCACTTTAGTCTTCACCATGTTCAAGTGGAAATGAAAGCTTCAGTGGTGCCGCCTAACATGTGAAAATGGTATTAATGCATATTTATGCTATAGTTGAACAGAACACGACTGTTATGGGTAGTGTCTTAATATTCCACACATATGCTTGAGTAAACATCAGCAAACAACACGGTATGACTCGTACTGATTGCAAGAGTAACATCAGCAAACAACACGGTATGACTCGTACTGATTGCAAGAGTAACATCAGCAAACAACACGGTATGACTCGTACTGATTGCAAGAGTAACATCAGCAAACAACACGGTATGACTCGTACTGATTGCAAGAGTAACATCAGCAAACAACACGGTATGACTCGTACTGATTGCAAGAGTAACATCAGCAAACAACACGGTATGACTCGTACTGATTGCAAGAGTAACATCAGCAAACAACACGGTATGACTCGTACTGACTGCAAGAGTAACATCAGCAAACAACATGGTATGACTCGTACTGACTGCAAGAGTAACATCAGCAAACAACATGGTATGACTCGTACTGACTGCAAGAGTAACATCAGCAAACAACATGGTATGACTCGTACTGATTGCAAGAGTAACATCAGCAAACAACACGGTATGACTCGTACTGATTGCAAGAGTAACATCAAAGATAAACCATATTATGTAGAGATTTTCCGCAATCGTTTTGGTGGAATTGATGTTGTGTCCCATCATCTTTGTTTGTCTGCAGCTTAACCTTAAGATGACAATGGCTGCCATCAATGGTGGGACAGAGCAGGTCTCTGATGCCACTCAGCAAGATGACTCACTCACTCTCGGCTGGCGGGAGTTGTATGACGACCTGCAAGTCCACGAATATTACCCAGTCGATACATTTCTGGTTAGTATAAACTTTCACATTTGTAAGCATTCATATCCTCAAGAAATGTTCTGGACGGAAGCTATTCATTTGATCAGTATAGTTTCATTATTCATGTAGTCACACTCTTTAATATTTGTTGATGGTCTTCATATGATGGATTCCAACAGTTACGATGTCGCCAAAGCTGTTCATAGAAGGTGATGTAATCGCTGCGATGATGTGATACCATTGCGTGTCCATGAAGATGATACTTTTCTACAATGCTTTGCACTGACGTATTTTGCAGTGGAGTTGATCCCATTTTTGAAGCAACATCAGCTCCGGGTGTCCAATCATAAACAACCTACACCACACCACAGAACACGCGTCACATGACTTATTTCGGCATGCGATTTGTTATACCTTATGCAACCCCATTACCTCATGTAAACTAGGACCAATGGATATTGCTTGCAGTATTCACTGCATGCAATATCAAATACCCTTGACCTTTTTATAAATTATATAAAATTATTATGTAAAATTGTTGTTGTTGTGATGATCATCATAAAACATGGCTTTTCAACTTTGTAGCATCATACATTGGTTTCATTTTCATAGTTTTTTCTTAATTGTGCTGTATTTGCACCTATACAGGTATACATGGAAAGTCTGGTGACAAAAGGGAGACTTGTGCAAAGCCTGGACTTCAGCGGTATTGATGTGCTGACAGATGATGTGTTCATTGCACTGAGAGGCGTCTGTGAGAAGAACAAGACATTTGCTGAGTCTATCAAGAGTCTGCGTTGTGTGGGCTGTGTACACCTCACTGACTGCGCCATTGAACAAGTCACTGCAGCACTACCCAAGCTGGAAACGGTAAGAGCTAACATCTTCTTTCCCATGGTCCTTTGGGGAATGGGGGGTCACATCATCCAGTCTGTTCCATCCTCCTGACAATAACTCCCAATCTTCTGCAATTTTCTACCAATCTTCGGTGTTAAATTCTGATCTTTTGAGATATCACTTGATGCTCCCTCCATCTTAATGTCAGTGTTTCTTTTCAGCAATCCTCTTCTCCACATAAAAGATTGTTTTCTAACTTCCTCCACTCCAACTTGCACCATGTTTCCACTCCAACTTGAACCATGTTTCCACTCCAACTTGAACCATTTTTCCACTCCAACTTGAACCATGTTTCCATTCCAGCTTGCACCATCTCACCACTTCAGCTTGCACCATCTTTCCACTCCAACTTCCACCATCTTCCATTCCAGCTTGCACCATCTTTCCACTCCATCTTGCACCCTGTTTCCACTCCAACTTGCACTTTGTTTCCACTCCAACCTGCACCATGTTTCCACTACAACTTGCACCTTATTTACACTCCTACTTTTACCATGGTTCCACTCCAACCTGCATCATGCTTCCACACCAACTTGCACCATGTTTCCACTCCAACCTGCACCATGTTTCCACTCCAACTTGCACCTTATTTACACTCCTACTTTTACCATGGTTCCACTCCAACCTGCACCATGTTTCCACTCCAACTTGCACCTTATTTACACTCCAACTTGCACCTTATTTACACTCCTACTTTTACCATGGTTCCACTCCAACCTGCACCATGCTTCCACACCAACTTGCACCATGTTTCCACTCCAACCTGCACCATGTTTCCACCCTAACTTGCACCTTATTTACACTCCTACTTTTACCATGGTTCCACTCCAACCTGCACCATGCTTCCACACCAACTTGCACCATGTTTCCACTCCAACCTGCACCATGTTTCCACTCCAACTTGCACCTTATTTACATTCCTACTTTTACCATGGTTCCACTCCAACCTGCACCATGCTTCCACACCAACTTGCACCATGTTTCCACTCCGACTTGCACCTTGCTTCCACTCCAACTAGCACCTTGTTTCCACTCCAACTTGCACCATGTTTCCACTCCAACCTGCACCATGTTTCCACTCCAACTTGCACCTTATTTACACTCCTACTTTTACCATGGTTCCACTCCAACCTGCACCATGTTTCCACTCCAACTTGCACCTTATTTACACTCCAACTTGCACCTTATTTACACTCCTACTTTTACCATGGTTCCACTCCAACCTGCACCATGCTTCCACACCAACTTGCACCATGTTTCCACTCCAACCTGCACCATGTTTCCACCCTAACTTGCACCTTATTTACACTCCTACTTTTACCATGGTTCCACTCCAACCTGCACCATGCTTCCACACCAACTTGCACCATGTTTCCACTCCAACCTGCACCATGTTTCCACTCCAACTTGCACCTTATTTACATTCCTACTTTTACCATGGTTCCACTCCAACCTGCACCATGCTTCCACACCAACTTGCACCATGTTTCCACTCCGACTTGCACCTTGCTTCCACTCCAACTAGCACCTTGTTTCCACTCCAACCTGCACCATGTTTCCACTCCTACCTGCACCTTGTTTACACCCCAACTTGCACAATATTTCCACTCCAGCTTGCACCATGTTTCCACTCCAACTTGCACCGTGTTTCCACTCGAAACTTGCACCATGTTTCCACTCCAACTTGCACTGTGTTTCCACTCCAAACTTGCACCATGTTTCCACTCCAACTTGCACCTCATTTACACTCCTACTTTTACCATGTTTCCACTCCAACCTGCACCATGTTTCCACACCACCTTGCACCATGTTTCCACTCCAACTTGCACTGTGTTTCCACTCCAAACTTGCACCATGTTTCCACTCCAATTTGCATGTCAAAACATGTCAATTATTAATGTAATGCAACATTGTGTTTCAATGCTGAATGCCTCATTGATTAATTATCTGATGTTAACCCATTGAATGAATGAATGGAGTGAGCCATTGAACAATGGATCTCGTCCTGAGTTGTGTGTCTTTTGATGACTGTGTAGGCCAATGCGCAACCACAGATGGCACAGTTATAGGTGGTCACAGGTCCTGGCGGAGGTTGACTGTTCTTCTGCTGCATTCTTTTATCTTTGAGTTTTTGATGCTGTTTCCATTCACAATTCCGCAGACCAGTCATGCAAGTGTGATGCCTGAGGGGGCGATTGATTGCAGTCTCTTCCCAGGTGTTGTGCGGGATGGAGCATGACTTTAGCATGGCCTTCAGGATGTCTTTGTTCCATTTTCGTTGCCCACCTCGTGATCGCAAACCAGTCTTCAGTTGACCAAAGCGCCTTTGGTATGCGATCATCTGTCATGCGGGCCAAGTGACCACATTATTGTACATTGTAGTTGTGCTCGCTGGATATGAAACTAGATTCTGAACGTTTTGCATTTGTCCAGCACCTCAGTGTTTGACATCATGTCTTGCCACTTGGTGCTTGCAATCTTTAGAATTGCTCTAAATGTCTGACATGGCGTTGATATGGGATCCATGCCTCACAACTATACAGCAATGTTGACAGTACGACAGCACAATACACATTGATTTTTGTGCTCAAGCGTACACCACATTCCACATAGGCACTGTTTATCCATTAGTGTATGACATAATGTAGAGAGGAGCAAATAAACTGATTCCACAACTGAGAGAACTTAGAAAAGATAATCGCATGAAAGAATGTGGTTTCACCCTAGAGATGAGGAGGTTAAGAGAAGATTAAGTAGAAGTGCTTAAGATATTGAACGGATATGAAAATGTTGAGACAAGTTTTTTGCACTGAAGAAATATGTAACTAGAGGAGACATTCTTTTTAACAGAGGAGCAATGTAGAATTGAGCACAGCCGAAGACACTGATCACTGATCCAATTTTGTAACATGTATTGTCAGTGGCTGATAACTAGGTCACTCACACACTGATGCAAATTGGTCAATTTGGCAAGGCAGTGTGATTAAACAATGCCAAAGAAGAGTGTTCTGTTCCCGTTATGCCAGTGACGCTTTTATTTAAATGCAAAATTGCAAATAAAACCAGAAGTCGTAACCAAAACATGAAATTACATATATTTACCAATCAAGCGTATTGGATCACGAAGTATATGTTAGTGAAAGTGAGGTATTTTATGTTACTTGACTATTACGTATCTGGAATAAATTAGAAATAAGTGTCCACTTTCATGAAATATATAGTTTACTCTGTGCAATATGCATGCTAAACACATACAAGTTTATAACGTGTTTGTCGAAAAACATGGCATGACATTTCATGTATGTCATCACTTTCTGCTCCCAGAGTTAGACAAATACTGGAACTCGAGCCTTCTTGGCTGTTATATCTGTTGTGTGGAATTGACTCCTTATCAGCATTAAATCAGCAGGATTTGCCAGGCACGGAAATTTCTGTGCCTGGCAAATTGTGATAAAATAATCATAAATCTTGCCACTTGTTGCAGTTGTACTTGGACGCGTGTCATCAGCTGACAGACGTCTCACTCTACCATCTCAAGCGACTTTCGGCTAGCTTGAAATACGTAGGACTATCAGGCACAGGCATCAGCCAGGAACCGCAGTGGGGCGGGGATGTCAAAGTGGTCCTAGATGGATGCGCTATAGACTCCAGTGGTGAGTAAACCATCCATGTGGTGCATATTCATATAAATGAGGATCCATGCAATGTCAAATATAAAAATGTAGATAAATCTATGTCTCGAAAATGAAAGAAGTTATTTGATATTGCTTGAAAAACATTTTGTATAAGCTGTGTATATGATAACATACTGAGTAAAAATATGAAAATACCAAGCCATTTTCTCAGTCTGTATTTTAGTATGCTAACTATTATTGCAAGTGCATCTACATCCAGATGCCAATGTCGTCTCGCCTCCAAGGTTCATTCATTACCTTGGATCATTGGCCTCTGATCTATCAATTGGTGATGTGTTTCAGAAATGACAATGATACTGTTGGTTATGTAGAGTTATGTAGCTGTGCTTTTCTGTAGGGCCTTTCTCCTACCTGAGAGAAAAATAACTGCTATGCTTTTTGGGGTTGTAGAAAACACCCACAATGTATAGTGTTTATGAGTAGTAACGCAGCAAACAGGTCCGGATACACACCCCTGTACACATGTACATATGCTTGCTCGATTGTAGTTAGATTACTATTACATATAACTAGCTGAGTTACCCGGCGTTGCCCGGGGAAAAAGGTAGTCATATGAATGTGACCCTCCGAGATCCACACATGTCCGGATGAATTTTGAGAAATTTCAGCCTCTGAACCACCCCAACAGCCCTCCTAGATCACACACACATTTTCAGCCCATACATGCTAAACTAACAGATAAGTGTCATTTAAAAATTGTGAACCCCCAAGATCCCCATCTCACGGATGACTTTCGAGAACAATCTCGATCTATGATCCACTCCAATGGGCCCGCTAGATCACATACAAACTTTCAGCCCCATACATGCAGAACTGATGGAGATATGGATCCACAGACAAACAAAGTACTGTAAGGTTATATAATATAGACGTTATTATGACAGTGTACAGCTGTTGTAAGTGCTTTTGAGGCCTCATATATGCACAACTCCTTCAACTAAACAACAGTGACATGAAACATAATGAGCGTTTTGTAGTTTATTTATTGATGCTATACATTTTCCCAATATTTTTTGTGCAGTTCTAATTTTGTAAATATCTGTTTTTTATATATATCGCTACTGCATTATACAATATACTCTTATATAATTAATAATTATTTGTTTTGTAGTTTTACATAATTTTACCTGTACATTTATATACCTGTAGGAAGATAAAATGTGTATGTTATAAGGTTATCGTAATAAAGAATGTTTATTATTATTGTCATTATTATTAATGTGGTGTGTGTTGCAGGGACAGAGGGGACGGTCGAAGGGACTGTCCCACTCACCTACAAACTTGTCATGCTCTCCCGAGTCGCTGGCTTTGGTCATCTGTTGAGTTTTCTAACTCAGAAGGACCATGGGGACCATCAGGACGATGGGGACCATCAGGAGCATGGGGACCAAAAGGACCCATCGGATGAAACGCCACTGGACCTCAGCTGCAACGTCAAGTTCCTTGACTTGGAGCACGCTTTCAGTGTGTTTAAATGCGGCTGTGAAATTGTACGTGATAATGGTTTTTAAAGTCGTCTCCACTGTGTAATTCTTCTTCTTCTAAGTGCGGTGTCTGTTGGAGATATTGGCGACTGTGGCCCTCCTAACCACTCGGTTGTATGTCTTTTGTAGCAGCTCTGTTACCCTCCTTTCAAACCATGTTCACAGACTATCCAGTGTTTTTATTTACTGACGTCCTCTGCCTTTTTCCTGTTATTACTAGATTTTCTAACGTTTGTTTTATATACATGGCCTACGAATCCTGTTTGTTGCTTTCTAATTTTGCTCATGACCTTCCCTTTTTTGGCAGTTCTAAGGATGTCTTTAGTATTTAATTGTATATGAATACAAGTTAGAAACTCTCTATTACCTCCCAAGAACGTTTTTGATTTAGAATGTTTTGACTGCATCACGTAAAATGGCTGTTCAAATTTATGTCTTTTTTGTTAAACGTTTGGTATGAATAGTTTGGAAAACCATCTTCTGGGTTTGTGTGGAGCTTAGTGGCATAGTCTCAGTCGAGAGATTTTGGGTTCAATTCCTCTTGCTGTTATTTTGTTCACTCCACATTGCTTCAGGTCACTCATCTGTATGAATGAGTACCTCACCATAGACAATGATGGATATTTGTGTGAATAATTTTCGCACAGTAATTGCAGTGTGGCTGAATGCTTCCCAGAGAAGTCGGGTTGGTGTTTGATTGAACAGTTCTGCCAGGGAATAAAGTGTAAAGTGTTTTGAACAGTCCTAAGAACTGGATACCACGCTATATAAAGATTTTTGTATATACCATAATGATCATATGTATTGGGACACTTAAAAATAATTAAATTATCAGATTTTATTACCCTGCACCCTCGCGCGCCAGGGGTCGCTGCTTCTGATTACTTCAGTGCCAGCCAGCAGTACCTCCTGGCTGATCGGTTTGCGAAACTCTGACTTTAACCTCGGCCTATGAAATTGCTCACTAGATCAGTAGATGTATGCAGGTCAGGTGGTCATAATAAAACTAATTTCAACCAACCGTGGCTCGTGTTACATGCAATGTTTAGGAAGTAGAAGCAATTATTTGAATACACAATCACTCAGCTGCTTGTCCTAATTGGCGAACAGGTCATTATATATTGGGATTCCCAGAAGTCGTTTATCTGTCTTCAAATTGGGGCAGGTATTTGCGCTGTTCTCACGGGTGATGCAGTCGTGACTGGTGAAGTCAATTGCTAGTTTGACTCGGCTAACTTCTGCACTTCGTGTAGGGGATCAGCCAGGGCTAGTTTTGCCTGGCTTGCGGGGATGTTACCCTGGTGTTAACATGGTTTTGTAAATTCATTATGGTTACCTTGTCTATCACCCTGCTTCTAACTATTTTGTGAGTGGCAGAATGGCTCTCTATCCTGTGAAACAAATGTTATATGTCTATGTATGCATGTGTGGAGCGCAGTAGCACAGCGGTAAGAGCTCTGGACTCTCGACTGAGAGAAAGCGGGTTCAAATCCTGCGTGGTGGTGTCGAACCTTGGGCAAGTTCGTTTACTCTACATTGCTTCAGTTCACTCAGCTGTATGAATGAGTACCTGGCTATAGATGTGGTAATTACTACAGAGTAAAGTGTAAAGCGCTTTGAGTAGTCCTGAGGACTGGATAGTGCGCTATATGAGAACTTACCTTTTATGTAGTGTCTGTATCCTCAACCATATTAAACAGTGGTGCAACACTAACAGTGTTCACTTATCCATGTTTCCTTTATTGGCGAATAATTGGTGTCCGAATACAGAGGAACAAAAATAATTATACTTACAAAGATGTCCAAAAACAGACAGTACAGAAAATTATTATTTTTCTAGATTTTTAGGGTATCCCAAAAAATGTGGTGTCCCAATCCATACAGTCATCGCGGTATGTAACACAATGCAGATGATGGTCATATTTGCTAGTAAGATAATATTGCATTGTGTGTGTATTCCATTGCAGGAGCTTGCTGTGCCGTTCCTCAGTAAGTCGGTCATGTACTTCATTGTCCTTGATCTGGATGACAAGTCGGAAGAAAATCCTCATTTGAGCATCATGAATCGTTTGAACAAGATCCGTGGCGAGGTAGGTGGCTTACAGCTGTAGTCATGTGAAGTACTGCATACAGAGCTTGATTCCAGTTCCAGAGAACATATCAGTTCAGAAAAATCTCTGGTTGAACGGACCTTAAATTTTAACTATGACAAATGGTTCATTAACACACCTTTCGCCAGTCCATGTTTAATAATAGATATAGTTTATACCATATGACAAATGGTTCATTAGCGCACCTTTCGCCAGTCCATGTTTAATAATAGATATAGTTTATACCATATGACAAATGGTTCATTAGCGCACCTTTCGCCAGTCCATGTTTAATAATAGATATAGTTTATACCATATGACAAATGGTTCATTAGCGCACCTTTCGCCAGTCCATGTTTAATAATAGATATAGTTTATACCATATGACAAATGGTTCATTAGCGCACCTTTCGCCAGTCCATGTTTAATAATAGATATAGTTTATACCATATGACAAATGGTTCATTAGCGCACCTTTCGCCAGTCCATGTTTAATAATAGATATAGTTTATACCATATGACAAATGGTTCATTAGCGCACCTTTCGCCAGTCCATGTTTAATAATAGATATAGTTTATACCATATGACAAATGGTTCATTAGCGCACCTTTCGCCAGTCCATGTTTAATAATAGATATAGTTTATACCATATGACAAATGGTTCATTAGCGCACCTTTCGCCAGTCCATGTTTAATAATAGATATAGTTTATACCATATGAAAAATGGTTCATTAGCGCACCTTTCGCCAGTCCATGTTTAATAATAGATATAGTTTGTACCATATGAAAAATGGTCCATTAGCGCACCTTTCGCCAGTCCATGTTTAATAATAGATATAGTTTATACCATATGACAAATGGTCCATTAGCGCACCTTTTGCCAGTCCATGTTTAATAATAGATATAGTTTATACCATATGACAAATTGTTCATTAGCACACCTTTCGCCAGTCCATGTTTAATAATAGATATAGTTTATACCATATGACAAATGGTTCATTAGCGCACCTTTCGCCAGTCCATGTTTAATAATAGATATAGTTTATACCATATGACAAATGGTTCATTAGCGCACCTTTCGCCAGTCCATGTTTAATAATAGATATAGTTTATACCATATGACAAATGGTTCATTAGCGCACCTTTCGCCAGTCCATGTTTAATAATAGATATAGTTTATACCATATGACAAATGGTTCATTAGCGCACCTTTCGCCAGTCCATGTTTAATAATAGATATAGTTTATACCATATGACAAATGGTTCATTAGTGCACCTTTCGCCAGTCCATGTTTAATAATAGATATAGTTTATACCATATGACAAATGGTTCATTAGCGCACCTTTCGCCAGTCCATGTTTAATGATAGATATAGTTTATACCATATGACAAATGGTTCATTAGTGCACCTTTCGCCAGTCCATGTTTAATGATAGATATAGTTTATATCATATGACAAATGGTTCATTAGCGCACCTTTCGCCAGTCCATGTTTAATGATAGATATAGTTTATACCATATGACAAATGGTTCATTAGCGCACCTTTCGCCAGTCCATGTTTAATGATAGATATAGTTTATACCATATGACAAATGGTTCATTAGCGCACCTTTCGCCAGTCCATGTTTAATGATAGATATAGTTTATACCATATGACAAATGGTTCATTAGCGCACCTTTCGCCAGTCCATGTTTAATGATAGATATAGTTTATACCATATGACAAATGGTTCATTAGCGCACCTTTCTCCAGTCCATGTTTAATGATAGATATAGTTTATACCATATGACAAATGGTTCATTAGCGCACCTTTCGCCAGTCCATGTTTAATGATAGATATAGTTTATACCATATGACAAATGGTTCATTAGCGCACCTTTCGCCAGTCCATGTTTAATGATAGATATAGTTTATACCATATGACAAATGGTTCATTAGCGCACCTTTCGCCAGTCCATGTTTAATGATAGATATAGTTTATACCATATGACAAATGGTTCATTAGTGCACCTTTCGCCAGTCCATGTTTAATGATAGATATAGTTTATATCATATGACAAATGGTTCATTAGCGCACCTTTCGCCAGTCCATGTTTAATGATAGATATAGTTTATACCATATGACAAATGGTTCATTAGCGCACCTTTCGCCAGTCCATGTTTAATGATAGATATAGTTTATACCATATGACAAATGGTTCATTAGCGCACCTTTCGCCAGTCCATGTTTAATGATAGATATAGTTTATACCATATGACAAATGGTTCATTAGCGCACCTTTCGCCAGTCCATGTTTAATGATAGATATAGTTTATACCATATGACAAATGGTTCATTAGCGCACCTTTCTCCAGTCCATGTTTAATGATAGATATAGTTTATACCATATGACAAATGGTTCATTAGCGCACCTTTCGCCAGTCCATGTTTAATGATAGATATAGTTTATACCATATGACAAATGGTTCATTAGCGCACCTTTCGCCAGTCCATGTTTAATAATAGATATAGTTTATACCATATGACAAATGGTTCATTAGCGCACCTTTCGCCAGTCCATGTTTAATAATAGATATAGTTTATACCATATGACAAATGGTTCATTAACGCACCTTTCGACAGCCCATGTTTAATAATAGATATAGTTTATACCATATGACAAATGGTTCATTAACGCACCTTTCGCCAGCCCATGTTTAATAATAGATATAGTTTATACCATATGACAAATGGTTCATTAACGCACATTTCGCCAGCCTATGTTTAATAATAGATATAGTTTATAACCATATGACAAATGGTTCATTAATATACCTTTTGTCAGTCCATATTTAATAATTGATATAGTTTATACCATATGACATTATTTTACAAACGGACAACCTCGTTTTAATGTTTATTTGCCACTGACCAATTAATATGTGGAGTACAGAGGCACAGTGGATAAGCCATCGGACTCTCAATCAAGAAAACCTGGGTTCAAATCATGTGCTGCCATGTCGAACCTTGAGCAAATTCGTTCACTCTACATTGCTCCAGTTGTCTCAGCTGTACAAATGAGTACCTCGCAATAGACAGTGGTGGACATTTGTGTACAAATAATCTTCGTGCATTAATTGCAGCATGGCTTAATGCTTATCAGAGAAGTCGAGATGGTGTTCAGTTGAACAGGTCTGCCTGGGAGTAAAGTGTAAAGCGCTTTGAGCAGTCTTAAGGACTGTGTACTGTTCTATGTAAGATGTTGTCTTTTACCTGATGGTTGGCAGGTGTTGCACACAACATTCATGATCGTTCTGCTGCACGGAGCTACGGAGGCTGAGGAGAGGTCAGAGCAGGTGAAGACGCTCAACAAATACCTCCGCATCTACCTCGACAAACAACAGGTGGCACTGAACGATGACATCACTCTAGAGGCATACTCAGGGTAGGTGCTCAGTGACATGTCACTCTAGAGTCATGCTCAGGGTAGGTGCTCAGTAATATGTCACTCTATACGAATATTAGGATAGCTGCTCAGTGAAATCACTCTAGCGGTGTGCTCAGGGTAGGTGCTCAGTGAAATCACTAGAAGCCTGCTCAGGGTAGGTGCTCGGTGACATATCACTCTAGAGGCATGCTCAGGATAGGTGTTCAGTGATAAATTACTCTAGAGACGTGCACAGGGTAGATGCTCAGTGATACGTCGCTATAGAGGCATGCTCAGGTTAGGTGCACGGTGACATGTTGCTCTAGAGGCATGCTCAGTGTAGGTGCTCAGTGATACATTACTATAGTGGCATGCGCAGGGTAAGTGCCCAGTGATAAATTACTCTAGAGGCATGCACAGGGTAGGTGCTCAGGGACACGTTGCTGTAAAGGCAAGCTCATTGACATCACTCTAGAGGCATGCTCAGTGACCTGTCACTCTAGAAGTGTGCTGAGTGATGCATCATGCTAAAGGTGTGCTCAGTGATATGTTACTTTAGAAGTATGCTCAGTGACATGTCATTCTTGAGGCATGTTTAGGGTAGGTGTTCAATCTATGGGCGGACATGCTCAGAGTAAGTACCATTGACACATCGCTATAGATGTATTTTCACTGCTCAGTGACAAAGGTTGTGTAGAACAGATCTTAATGAGAATGGCCATATCAGGACAATACTGCATCTACAAAGTGGCACGGAATTGAATTTTAGAATTTGTTTTACCCCGACCAAAGTCAGGGTTCGAAAAATTAGTCTATAGACTCATTGTAATGTTCCTCTCCACGGAAATCTTTAGTAAAAGGCGAAAGATTTATGCGTGGGCTGAAGAGAAACCAGAGTAACTTTCCATGTATGGACAAGAAGCTTGTAAGGTTACACATGTCAGCAAAGAATGTGGTGTATGCTGTGTGCTGCAAGTCTCACTGCAGTAAGGAACACAAATTTGTTGTTTAGGTATTACCATGAACCAATTATATTGAATTTATAATAAGTATTAATTTGTTATTTTAACAGCATAATATTTTCATTTACAAATTATTAGTTGCATAAATTACAATATTGTTATGGAAGTCAAACAAAATGTGAGAAATTAGACAACACTCGCTGGCATTCATACAGGGATTGAGACCGTAGAAACAGGTTTGTGTGATATTTGGATGATATTTCCAGATAGTTTAAATATGTTGTTTGTACATATTAAATATTGAAATTTTACCAACTTTTTCTACATAGCAATTTTTGCTTGCCAAAAAATTTAAAGGTATTAAAATCCAACTCTTGAAGAAAACATATTGTCCACATAAAATTACAGCTTGGTTTTTGAAAATGTTTGATTGCACAATATACAAGTACATGACATGTTTTCTGTACAACATTATTTAAAAATTGTCTTTATTAATGACAAACGTTCACTGACAAAGGTAATAATTATTATGTGCCTAGTTTTAATACATGTATTATAAATCTCATCATTTTTTAACCCAAAAATAGTTTCAGTTCGAAATAAAGCTCTGTTGCTGGCAGACCTGGTAATTTCCAGGGACATCGACGAATTAGCTTTGACAGAAACCTGGCTTGGAACAGACACTGACAATCAGGCGATAAAAGAACTTGTGCCATCTTGCTACACATTTTAACATACCACTCGCTACAAGTTCAATGCTGCATCAAAGCCTGCCCAGAAGCACGGTGGTGGAATGGGCTTAATGTAGAAGTCTGGCATGAAAGTTGAGAATGCGTCGTCAAGTCGTAATAGGCCTAAATTCACCCATTTTGAACATGCCGACTATTGTATTATGACACGAGGCACCAAGTTAAGATTGGATGGTATGTACCGCTCTCCACCGTCTAAACGAAACAGCTTCACAACATCTGTTTTCTTTGAGCAGTGGTCAGCATACTTGGACACCATGATGCTGGACCCGCATGCCATCGTTATTACCGGTGATCTGAACTTCCATCTTGACATTATATCAGATCCTGACGCACAGCATTTTTCTGAGATGCTCACTGACCGGGGCATGAACCAAATAATTACAGATGCCACGCACAATAAAGGTCACCTCCTGGATGCATTCATCGTTAGAAACAACAGTGCAGTAATTATGACCCGTGCTTATGTGACATACAAGGTAATCCATCCGGTGATCATATGGCCATCAAGTTCTGTGTAAATGCCTCAAAGCCTGCTCGAATTTGTAAAGAGATAGTTTTTTGGCAATTGTGTTATATACGTCTTCTTGATTTCAAACGTGACATTACCTCTTTGCTACATGACCTAAACAGTGAGGCATCCGTTAGTGACATGGTTGCCACATACAACAATGGCTTACGTCGGCTTGTTGACAAACATGCCCCACTGCGGAAGACGACCATAACATTGCGACCGGGCTGTCCGTGGTACACTGACGAACTTCAAAAGAAGAAACAGTGTCGACGGCGAGCTGAGCGCAAGTGGTTGCAAACTTGTCTTGAGGTACATCGGCAGGCATATCGCACTCAGTGCGTGGTCTTCAACAAAATGCTGGTTAACACAAAGAAAAACTACTACACAGCTAAGATCACCAACTGCAAAAATGACCAAAAACAACTATTTCGCATCACAAGAAACCTCATGGGCAATAGTGGCATAACGACAATGCCAAATTATGTATGTCTGGTGGACATGGTGCAATGCTTTGGTGATCACTTTATTGAGAAAGTTTCTAACATCAGAAAATACATTGTCGACTGCGGTGAGGATCGTTCGGACATTAAGGTGGCTACTATGAGCAATGACGCAGCATTCAGTGGTGTCCCACTAGTCTGCTTTGAGGCAGTCGCTGAATCGGATGTTGAACAATTAGTTGCATCTGTTTCGGTTATGTCGTGAATTAGATCCAGTATCGACGTGGCTGCTAAAGCAATGTTCGCATGAATTAATTCAACTAATCACTGCTACGATAAACGCATCTCTCACCTCATCAAATGTACAAGCTGACTTCAAGCATGCAATCGTTGAACCACTCCTGAAAAAAATCTGTGCTAGGTACAAGACATTTTGAGCAACTACCGGCCAGTGTCGAATTTGCCATTTGTGTTGAAATTGGTTGAAAAAGTTGTTGCAAAACAAATTAGCACGCACATTGATGAACATACTCTGCACGACCCTTTTCAGTCTGCATACCATCATAGACACTCCATAGAAACAGCTCTACTCCGTGTCAAGAATGACATTGCTGCGACACTGGATAGGAAATGTACAACAATTCTTGTGATGCTTGATTTGTCATTCGCGTTTGCCACAATCGATCATGAGTTGTTGATGACTTGACTTGAACACTCATTCAGTATCACTGATAAGGCACTTGCGTGGCTGAAATCACACATTGGCGAATGGTATCAGAAAGTGGCAGTGGGATGTGCTGAGTCGGTTGATTCAATATTGACGTGTGGCGTCCCACAAGGGTTAGTGTTGGGCCCTAGCTTGTATTGCATGTACACCAAACCTATCGGAGATATTGTTGCTAACCAAGGCATGGAGCAACATTGTTATGCTGATGACATTCAAATCTACCTCACGGTTGAATGAGATGAATCAATTGTGGCGGCACTGGCTAAGGTGGTATTGTGTGTTGTGGAAGTGGCTGCATGGTTGACTAGAAACCAGTTAAACCTGACCACAAAGAAATCCGAGGTGATTGTTTTTTCTCCAGCGAAGAAACGCGGCAGTCTGCCTGCCAATGTATACATTACAGTAGCCGGCCATCGAATTCATCATCAGTCGTGTGTGCGCAGTTTGGGTGTGCTGTTTGATAGCAACCTGAAAATCGAACAGCAGATTGCCAACACTGAAAAGTTGCTACTATCAGATTAGAAACATTTGGCGAATTCGGCCACATCTGACCAAAGAATCATGCAAGACACTTGTTCACGCACTAGTGACATCCCGTTTAGATAATGGGAATGGACTACTTTATGGTCTCCCACACACGGTGATGCAATGTCTGTAAAGGGTGCAGAACTGGCTAATTACTTGCACAAGGAAATACGAACACATCACGCCCCTGTTGCAGTTACCCGTTCATTTGAGACCAACCTACAAAGTGCTGCTGTTTATGTATTGAGCGTTGAATGGTCTAGTGACAGACTACATAAGTCAGTTAATTGGCTATTGCCCCTTCAACAGAAGTCTATCTATGCTCTGCCTCGCAGCCTTGGCTTTTGTTTGTACCGGCCTCACAAACTATTACTCATGGTGAAAACCGTTTCACGGTATGCTCGGTGGTTCTTTGGAACAATTTGCCTCCTACCCTCAGGACAGCAACATGTGTTTAAAACACTTTTGAAGACTCACATTTTTAAACAAGCGTTATTATAATTCACCGACGAGGACATTTTATGTGCTTTCTTTAGATAAATATATTTTGTTTTATTAGTTTCTTAGCATATTTATGGTTATTCTTCTTGTATAAATTAATATATTCAAAGTAGTTTTTTAAGAATGTCTTAGTATATACATTTATTTAACAGTTTTTTAATGATCTCCCTTTTTAAATTGTTTTTTTAGTAACTATATTTAAGGTAATGTTATATTTTTTACATGTTTATTTCTTAGTTACCATTTCTTTTTCTGTAAAATACTATTATATATATATGTGTGTATTTGTATGTAAAACGCCGAAGAGCAATTTTTATTGATCGAGCATTACATAAGTACTTTTATTTATTTATTTATAAAGTGAATGCCAATATTGGTGTCTGCTCCAGATCCCACATCAGTGTCTAGCTAAACACCATTACTAAAATGCACAGTAATGGTTCTACATTCAACTCTGATAAAATAAACACAAAATGTGAATTATAGAGGGAAATTGATGTGCATAGCACAATAAATACACCTAAGACAAAGTCTTTGGTTTTTATTGTCTGTTAAATTTAAAGTGACATCTCATTGTTGGCCAGGGATCAGAACAAGGAGCGTGACTTCGCTGCCCAGCAGAGGTACTCACGTTCCTTCCAAGCGGCCAGCAGCACCAACAGACACTGCGTCTTTGAACTCAACACGGCCACAGATGAGGTGTGTATAGTTGATTCTGCCTTGCTTACAACTGTCTGATGTAGCTTTGTATTTTTAAACATAGAAAAATGTCACTGCACATGTTTATCCCAGAACCACAAAATTCTTGTGCTGGATTCGACCTCCCATTAGACACAGCAGTGGCCACGATAAAATGGTGTTGTGTTTGTGAATAGATTGTTCAACAGTCATTGCAGTGTTGTTTCATTTAACACAGCACTGGCCATGACATGCTTGTGTTGTGTTTGTGAATATATTGTTCAACAGTCATTGCAGTGTTGTTTCATTTAACACAGCACTGGCCATGACAAGCTGGTGTTGTCTTGTGAATAGATTGTTCAATAGTCGCTTCTGTGTTGTTTCATTTATCACAGCACTGGCCACAACAAGCTGGTGTTGTGTTTGTGAATATATTGTTCAACAGTCACTGCTGTATTGTTTCAGTTAACATAGCACTGGCCACAACAAGCTGGTGTTGTCTTGTGAATAGATTGTTCAATAGTCGCTTCTGTGTTGTTTCAGTTAACACAGCACTGGCCACAACAAGCTGGTGTTGTTGATCCAAAGAAACTGGAGGAACTGAAGGAGAAGTTTGAGACAGCACAAGACGTCTGGTTTAAAGAATATGTAAGACAAACAATTTGTGGAACAGTTGCTGTCTAATGAATCTAAAGGAGGTTGTCTGTTAGTTTTTATCATAAAGTCATGTCATGCGTTATAAACTATCGATTATTTATAACATACAGACTGCCAAAATGTGTTTTAATTAATCACCATTTTGGTTTAAATTGAAGTGTTTCATGTGGAAGCAGTTTGGTTACATGACAGCAGACCATGTTGGAAGCCTTGACCTCGGGTCCAAATACTAATGAGGTGGACATGTGTATCAGTTTGGTTACCTGACAGCAGACCATGTTGGAAGCCTTGACCTCAGGTCCAAATACTAATGAGGTGGACATGTGTATCAGTTTGGTTACATGACAGCAGACCATGTTGGAAGCCTTGACCTCGGGTCCAAATACTAATGAGGTGGACATGTGTATCAGTTTGGTTACATGACAGCAGACCATGTTGGAAGCCTTGACCTCGGGTCCAAATACTAATGAGGTGGACATGTGTATCAGTTTGGTTACATGACAGCAGACCATGTTGGAAGCCTTGACCTCGGGTCCAAATACTAATGAAGTGGACATGTGTATCAGTTTGGTTACATGACAGCAGACCATGTTGGAAGCCTTGACCTCGGGTCCAAATACTAATGAGGTGGACATGTGGAAGCAGTTTGGTTACATGACAGCAGACCATGTTGGAAGCCTTGACCTCGGGTCCAAATACTAATGAGGTGGACATGTGGAAGCAGTTTGGTTACATGACAGCAGACCATGTTGGAAGCCTTGACCTCGGGTCCAAATACTAATGAAGTGGACATGTGGAAGCAGTTTGGTTACATGACAGCAGACCATGTTGGAAGCCTTGACCTCGGGTCCAAATACTAATGAGGTGGACATGTGTATCAGTTTGGTTACATGACAGCAGACCATGTTGGAAGCCTTGACCTCGGGTCCAAATACTAATGAGGTGGACATGTGGAAGCAGTTTGGTTACATGACAGCAGACCATGTTGGAAGCCTTGACCTCGGGTCCAAATACTAATGAAGTGGACATGTGGAAGCAGTTTGGTTACATGACAGCAGACCATGTTGGAAGCCTTGACCTCGGGTCCAAATACTAATGAGGTGGACATGTGTATCAGTTTGGTTACATGACAGCAGACCATGTTGGAAGCCTTGACCTCGGGTCCAAATACTAATGAGGTGGACATGTGTATCAGTTTGGTTACATGACAGCAGACCATGTTGGAAGCCTTGACCTCGGGTCCAAATACTAATGAGGTGGACATGTGTATCAGTTTGGTTACATGACAGCAGACCATGTTGGAAGCCTTGACCTCGGGTCCAAATACTAATGAGGTGGACATGTGTATCAGTTTGGTTACATGACAGCAGACCATGTTGGAAGCCTTGACCTCGGGTCCAAATACTAATGAGGTGGACATGTGTATCAGTTTGGTTACATGACAGCAGACCATGTTGGAAGCCTTGACCTCGGGTCCAAATACTAATGAGGTGGACATGTGTATCAGTTTGGTTACATGACAGCAGACCATGTTGGAAGCCTTGACCTCGGGTCCAAATACTAATGAGGTGGACATGTGTATCAGTTTGGTTACATGACAGCAGACCATGTTGGAAGCCTTGACCTCGGGTCCAAATACTAATGAGGTGGACATGTGTATCAGTTTGGTTACATGACAGCAGACCATGTTGGAAGCCTTGACCTCGGGTCCAAATACTAATGAGGTGGACATGTGTATCAGTTTGGTTACATGACAGCAGACCATGTTGGAAGCCTTGACCTCGGGTCCAAATACTAATGAGGTGGACATGTGTATCACGTGATACGTCATCACGCCCCCGCCGGGTCATCAACTTTCCCAGTATCATCCGAGTTCACTATTCGGGGATTTAAACGAGAGCCGAGTGATTTTTGTGAACATTAAATTGTAGAATTCTTAAGTTGTTTCTGCTATGCTAAAACTTATTTGGGCAGTCTGTGTGTGAGAACACATACAGTTTATACTGTATAACATGATTTTGTAATAAAACGAACAGACTCACCCTTTAACTAGACGTGACTGTTGATGTTTCTTCCATTTCAGATTTTATACTTCTAAGTTGTAGTATAAACTCCTCCCCCTACGTACAGGACCATTTATTCCAGTTGGTTCCATTTTGAGTAACATTGATGCTTAAAACATCCACTCTGTGTACTAGAGAACGTGGTAAAGTAATCACTCAGAATGCTTGATTCAGCTCTGTGGAGCTTTCTGGAGAAAGGATCCACAAGAAATGTAATATTTTAATTAACTTGTATCTTAAAACTTCTTGCCCTATCTTGCACTGTATTAAGACTATGAAAAAACGTCAGTTATTAAATAATAATCCAATTGCCATAGTAACCAGATAATTCATAGAAATTCTGACAGGTGATTTTGTGGAAAGTTCCATGGAAAATTTAATACACATAATTTCATTTTTTTTATTTATTCTAACAAATGATATATTAAGTTGTGGAATGAAATAATTTGGCTGAAATAAAAGAATAATAATTTTTTTATAATTAATATTATCTTACATTAAAAAATAATTTTAATAATTTTACATAAGAACAAAACTATAATTAATATACAGAGGTTTCTGAAAACGTAAGCTACAAACAAATAATTAATGTTGTCATTTTTGAGGTGTCTGAATGCATACAATCATTTTGGTACTTCATTGTGCAATATAATATATTATTTTGTTTAAATTTTTTTTTTATTCTATGAATTAAAATTTCCATGGGACATTGCACAAAACTACATGTAAGAATTTCCAAGAATTATGTGGTTACCATCATGCAAATTGATTATTATTTCATGTCTGACCTTCTCTCCATATTATCATAATTTATATACTTAATACACTGCAAATTTGGTTAACCTAGGACAAGTAGTTTTTAAGATATGACAGTTTAATTAAAGTATTTCACAAGGAGTCTGTGTCCTTAACACATAGTTAAGAACCAACATACAAACTGAAATCTACTGTTTAGTTTTGTGGCATCACATACTGTTTTGGTTGCAACAGAAATGTATTTCTATTTCACAGAGGCTGGCAGCACATGCCATTGAGGGAATCAATAAATCCGACATTTCCCAAGTAAGTGTTATTTAACTTGCTCATTAATTTCTTCACATGTAATTTTATTTAATCTGTATGTAGATATTTTAATCTATTTTAGTTTGAAATCTGTAGGCTAGACTTTATAGTAAAGTGTTACCAATTTATAATTATAGAGTGTATTTTACTCAAATAATGAGTACGAAAGGGTTTCTGGTTTGCAAATTAAATTAATCTTTTGTCACAGTTTGTTAACTTTCCCAGTTCACTACTTATTGATTTTGAGATTGACCAACCATTTTGGCTGATTTGTTTTGCCTTCCTCTACTTTTTTATTGGGAGTTCCAATTGAGAAGCTGTCTTGTGATATTCTTTGTTGGCTTTCTCAGGGTGCGTCCAGCCCCACTTTCTCTTCAGGATCTGCTTGGATTCTTCACAGACAACGGTTAAGGAAAGTCTGGATTTTGTGTAATTAGTTTTTTTTTTTTCCATGTTTTGGAGGCGTACAACAAAATGGCTTTTACAGTGGAGCTTTGAGTGGTATTCCTCAAACTTAATTGGACGTAAAAGGTCAGTCCAGAGCCGACTGCCTCAGGAATGATGGACAGAGAGAGAGAAGAGAGAGAACAGAGAGAGGAGAGAGAGATAGAGCAGAGAGAGAAAAGAGAGAGAAGAGAAAGAAAAGAGAGAGAGAGAAGAGAGAGAGAGGACAGAGAGAGAAGAGAGAGAGAGAGAAGAGAGAGAGGACAGAGAGAGAGAGAGAAGAGAGAGAAGAGAGAGAAGAGAGAGAAGAGAGAGAGAAGAGAGAGGGAGGACAGAGGGAGGAGAGAGAGAGAGAGGACAGAGAGAGGAGAGAGAAGAGAGAGAGAGGACAGAGAGAGAAGAGAGAGATAGAGGACAGAAAAAGAAGAGAGAGAGGACAGAGAGAGAAGAGAGAGAGAACAGAGAAAGAAGAGAGAGAGAAGAGAGAGAGAAGAGAGACGACAGAGAGAGAAGAAAGAGAGAGAGAAGAGAAAGGACAGAGAGAGAGAGGACAGAGAGAGAGAAGAGAAAGGACAGAGAAAGACAGAGAGAGAGAGGAGAGAGAAAGAGAGAGCATTTCAAGAAAGAAGTTGATGTCTTCCTTGTAGACTTGTGCCAGCACCTACCCCCAAAATGAAGAGGCACACCTGGAAAGCTAGCAACAAAATCAACATACAATAAACGTAATTCTGATGTATTAAGGAAGAAGATTTCATGTAAGTTTCAGAATTCTGCATCGTTATTTTCTTCATCCTACTTTTAGGTTATGTCCATGAAAAACCCCCCACGGAGTTTTGACTGTGTGGCAGAGGGAATGTGCATCCTGTTTGGTCTAAAGCCAGTGAAGAAGAAAGAGATTGAGGTTAGTCTATCTGCAGAAATATCTTAAGTGGTAGGATTAACAATAATCTGTACATTGATACGCTGACTTTGAAACGTCGTAAATGCAACTCTTCGAAGTAGCTGTGGTCCACTCCACATGCCTGTTTTATGGTCATTCACTTCCTTGAGCCGTTGTAAACGATCCAGTGGCACAATATCTGTAAAACAGTCATTTTGTAAAAACACTAGTGTTTATATGTAGCTGTTTATTGATAATAATATTAAATGAAAATTTTTGTTCACTCATGCGATCTGTTTGGTAGTGACATGGAGAAACTGGGGGTGTTCTCTTAAGTTCACAAAGTTCAGAAAACCAGAAAAACGTACCATTTTGCAATAGTTCAAACCACCGCCCGCCCCCACCGATACATGGTGTACGTGTGAGTTATGATTTTGAGCAATTCAAAATGGCTTCCAAAACCACAATCAATATGCTGTGGATTCGACTGACATTACATGTTTGCCAAGACATTACCCACCAGTCTGCTTCTGATTTCCAGAATAGTGTGCATTAATATGTGTTCCACTCAATAGGTGGCATTGCTATTGATTTATTTTTCATCCGATATACATGGTGATGACTAACTACTAACTGATGCGAACAGCCGTAACATGCATGTCTGAAGCTTATTTTATGAGCCTAACTATTTGTAGTTTTATAAAATCATTGCATGTGCATGAAATTGCTTTCTTTGTTTCCATTCTCAGCAAACATACTGGCCTCCATTCATGAAAGTGATGAGAAATTATAGGTCCCTCAACCAAATACTCAACTATGACATTGTAAGTACATTTGTCGATGGTCAGTTTTCATAATAGAAAATAAAACTTAATTGAATTTGTAGATACGTGTGGATTCCTTAGCATGTGTACCTTTTGTGCAGACTTTTACTGCGGTTGTATTTGTTCTATACTAGATTTTATCAAAATTGTGGGAACATGTTTCCTGTGCAACACCAACCAAAACATGTATCTATACATTGTCAAATAAACATATTAATTAATATTGATCAGCTTATTTATCCAAGCAGCAAAACGTACATTATTGACATTGACAAATAATACTAATAATTGTACTTGATCAATACAGATATTGAACAGTAAGATGAACAAAAATGGTTGGTAAACAGTTGGCAAAACAATACATTTATATTTTAGCAAAAGTAGTTTGCTGGGGGATGGGAGACGCTTTTCCCTGCTCTATTATACACGAGGTTTTGCTTGAAGGCGTTTCTCCTCCTTACTGGTAATACAGTAACAGTGTACGCAGGGTTTTTAGGGCGGTAAATAAAGTAGGATAGATTACACGTGGGGCGGAATGGCCCCACCTCTCTTTAGTATGTTTTAATAAGTAGTAGTTTTAGTTGTCAAAATGTTTGTGAGACATCTTTTTGAGGTTTTTATGTATTATCTACCACTATTTTAATGTAGTGCTTTATAAAGTGGGCCTTTATTTAGAATGTATAGGCTAAGTAAATGGGGCAATGTTTAAGACCTCAAATGGCCCACATTTGTTTGTAAATATTTGCATGTTATAACTCATCCAATAATCTGGTGAGTAATAAATAACTGTCAGAAGGTTATTCTGGCCATATTCTACCATATCTGTTGTTGACTTGTTGCATTGCATAAAAATTATATAAATAAGCTAAGCAAAAGAACATAATAATTGATTTTATAAATGGGAATAAAAAGTACCAACATACATAGAGAATTCTATTAAATTTGTTTGTTTGTTTGTATAGGAGACCATTACAGCAGACATGTTGGTCAAGCTGGAGCCACTGGTTCAAGATCCAGAGGAAGTTGTGAAGAAGGTTTGTAGCCTCAGAAATGTATTTACATGCAAGTTGAACCTATCATAATGACCGTCTGTATTGGGACATCCTAAAAATCTAGAAACAATTAGTTTTCTGTATTGTATGTTTTGGGACACCTTTGTAAATATAATTATTTTTGTCCCTGTGTAATCAGATACCAATTATTTGTATTTGTAATGAGTGAGTACCCTGATGCGGAACAGTAAAAAACAGTGTATCAGTAAAACATTGTATTACAATCGCTGCTGCACTGCCACCAACACCCGAAACTTGGGTAAATGAACACTGTTATTGTTGCACCAGCCGCGCTGTTGGGCCAGTGTTTCTGCAGCATTTAGGAAGTGGATTGCACACAGATACAATCATATTGGCCTCTCGGTAAGGCATAGGCTTCCCTGTCCGCATTTGCTCAGGATGGCAATCTTGTTAAATCTTGTTAAACTTCAACATGTACATGTAAACTGGTCCACTCGGTTTCTGCTGTACGCAATCATAACATGCAGTTTTCACCAACGATTTTAGAAATTATTCTGCAACTTATTGTTATTATTAATCGGAACTACTTATTTCATCAATGGCATGCAAATATAGCATCAAATAAGTTGTTTGAATGAAATACTTACAATATTCCGCATTGATAAGATGTAATGCATTAACTGTATAAACACTTCAGGCTGTTCAATAACATTCCTGCTGTGATTATTGTGAACATTTGCTTACAATTTAGTCCAATATATTTAATTATTACGGATGTTCACATCCCCGTCAGCGATATTATCATGTGGTTTGTGTTTGCTGTCAAAATATATCTAAACAAAATGTTTGCCTCATTTTAATTTGAGAAAAAAAACTTTTTGCCAGTTTGTAGACATCGTTTGCTCCCAGTGACCAATATATCTCACTAAGGATGTATGTAATGTGAGATCCATTGAAATATCAAAAGGCAGCAGAAACCAAGAGGTGGCAGAAACCGAGAGACAGCAGAAACTGTGCAGGTGACTATAATTTGTGATTGTCTTTCACCAGGTAATGATGGCCTCCAGCATGATGGCAGCGTTCTTCAAGTGGATCGTGGCCATGTATCACGCAGCCACAAATGTTGTGCCGATTAAGAATGAATACAGGACTCTTATGAAACAACAGGAGGGAGCCACGATGGACAATGGGACAGCCGTCATATCAGAGAAGGTGAGGTCAACTGTTAGGACTTGGGGTGATCTCATGAGTTCTCAAGGTACAGAAAATGTTTGGTGGTTATAATTGGTTTAAACCACCATTTAACCCCCTCAATATACGATGTTCCTGAGATAATAGTGATAATGTGTGGTCTTATACAGCACCAGTATGTGCCTTGGACAAGGTGTTCAAGGCATCTCCTCCATTGTCAGAGCAAGGACAAGGTGTGCAAGGCATCTCCTCCATTATCAGAGCAAGGACAAGGTGTGCAAGGCATCTCCTCCATTATCAGAGCAAGCACAAGGTGTGCAAGGCATCTCCCCCATTATCAGAGCAAGGACAAGGTGTGCAAGGCATCTCCTCCATTATCAGAGCAAGGACAAGGTGTGCAAGGCATCTCCTCCATTATCAGAGCAAGGACAAGGTGTGCAAGGCATCTCCTCCATTACCAGAGCAAGGACAAGGTGCTTAAGGCATCTCCTCCATTATCAGAGCAAGGACAAGGTGTGCAAGGCGTCTCCTCCATTATCAGAGCAACGACAAGGTGCTCAAGGCATCTCCTCCATTATCAGAGCAAGGACAAGGTGTGCAAGGCGTCTCCTCCATTATCAGAGCACGTCTTTTGGCAGTAGCTATTGTTTAATATATTGACACCATTGGCTTTGTGGGTTCTCAACATTTTTTTTTCCATTTCCTTGTGTTTTCTTCCTCATGGCATAGACACCAGTTAGAAGGGACTGCCTTAGCATTTGAGACAAATTTTGGTCACCCCATACTCTTGATAGTCATGATCGTGTAGAATTGTCAAATTATTAGCATTGCTGTGCTATTGGCATATAGAGGGTAGACATTAGCTTAGTGTGTCAGCGTCTACTTTATATTGTCTACTCTGTGATGCAGGGGCCATTTTCCCGAAGTATTTGTCATGTGTACATGGTTCCTGCAATTGTTATGTTACGTTTTACGTGCGCACTACGTTTTGTGTTCCGAACAACTGATTTACCTCATTAAAGGTGAGAATTTTGAACAAAATATACATCTTACATCCAACCCCTGGGATCGCAGATTAATCCCAGAAAGTTTGTCGCTTGGGGTTCAAGCCATCTAAGAGGAAAACAGTAACATTCCCGCATACATACATACATGCATGCATGCATGCATGTATTCATGCATGCATGAATGCATGCATACACACATACACACATACACACATACACACATACACACATACACACATACACACATAAGCTCGATTATAGTAAGATTATTACCTGTGGACAGGGTCCCCGGATGTTGCTGCATCAGATGAGACGAGTCATGGACGAACTGGATTCTAAGGTGTATCAGCTCGGGAGGAAGGACGTCACTGCGTTGGACAGGAGAGTGCTGGATGTCTTGACCAGTCTCTCTTCACAGAAGATCTGTACATTAAAGACAGTCCAGGAATGCTTGACCACTGCAGATAACGTTGAAGTGGACATTCGGACAGTGTCCAAAGCTGTTGACAAGGTCCATAAACAGGTAGGAATTTACAAGAAATTTATTCACAGAAATTAGTAAGATTTGATAACAGATTTGCATTGTCTCTAATTCCTGCATACTGTTGATTGTATTAACTGGTAGGGATGACTTGCTAGTTTGTTAGATCTCCCATGTGATTATATTCACACTTAGGTTAGAAATCAGGCAAGCAGTTCCACAGTTTGATATTGTATGCCAGAGGCCACTATATACACAGATGTAGAGGTGTGTTCACAAAAAAATTCGTACCAGTCTTTTGATGATGACTACTGTTAAGAGATACCGTTAGTAGAGACTTGAAACATGATATGCGGCCATCTAGCCAACGAGCTAGTGGCACTTTGGACTGACTCACTCTCCCCGCGACACTAGAACTAAACAGCACAACTGGAACAGTTCGCAGTGCTTTGTGTGTTTTCTACAATTGTCCCAAGCTTTGTAAACCGTCCACAACGTACAGTTGAGGATCAAACGATCAAGGGTTTGTGTAACATGAAACAATCCTAGAAAACAAGCATATGCCTGCATGGCATTGTGAACTGTCAGTAAATGCTCAGAATAAACCGTTTATACTGTACATAGGGAATAAAATTAAAACAGAAGCCTTATGAATTGTTCTTGGGGGATCGTAGATGAACCCAAGATGCAAAATGTCTAGGAAGAGTCCATCCATCCATGCATTCATCCATGCATCCATACATACATGCATGCATGCACACATACATACATCCATATGCAACACACACACACACACACACACACACACACACACACACACACACACACACACACACACACACACACACACACACACACACACACACACACACACACACACACACACACACACACACACACACATATCTGCTAATTTCAATCTGAGCACGCACGATTGCTATATTTTGTGTCCGCCATATTGAAATGACCAGATGAAGTATAACACACACACACACACACACACACACACACACACACACACACACACACACACACACACACACACACACACACACACACACACACACACACACACACACACACACACACACACACACACACACACACACACACACACACACAAACACACACAAACACACACACTCACACACACACGAACACACACACGAACACACACACGAACACACACACACACACACACACACACACACACACACACACACACACACACACACACACACACACACACACACACACACACACACACACACACACACACACACACACCACACACACACACACACACACACACCACACCACACCACACATACCACACACACCACACACACCACACACACACACACACACCACACCACACACACCACACACACCACACATACACACACACACACACACCACACCACACACACCACATACACCACACATACCACACACACCACACACACCACACACACCACACACACACACACACCACACCACACCACACACACCACACACACCACACACACCACACACACACACACACCACACCACACCACACCACACACACACACACACACACACACAAACACACACATTCATACACACATGCTAGCTCAATTGTAATTAGAATTTCCTGAGAGTTCATCTATCCTCACTCCCCTCCCAAGTTTAGATCTATTCTGCAGGATCTTAATGTTGCTGTGTTCTGCACAGAATCGAGCATGTGTGTATATACTTGTAGGGCAAAGTTCTGAGTTTCGCGGAGGTTCCCGGCCATCTGATTGTGACAGACGTGACTTGGTTCATGCGAGTGATGGTTCTGCTGCAACAACAGACGGACAACATCAGTGCACACAACGGGGCTCGCTTCAAGGCTCTAGCGCCCGATGTGCCCATCTTTGACTTGCCTAGCATTCAGAGTCTGCTCGCCAATGAAGCTACACATGAACAGGTGGGTGGACCCGCTCACCATCACAAGGCTGATGGTCAGTTGTTGGGTCAGTAGACTGGTAGTCAGTCAGTTTGACATATGATTTTCTATATTATCTGTCATCAAACTGCAATTGAAGTAACATATGTGTCTTAACATATTCGTTCTAGACAGTTTGGATCTCTCAAACTCTCAGGGATTAATCTATGACCTTTTGGAATAAAAGTAATGCCATTAGTTTATTCAAAATTTGTCATCGGCTAAGGGTTCTTAATTATCGTATTTAGGGTTCATGCCATACTTTAGATGGACATAAATTGATTATCCATAATGTTATGTATATTTTCTGCTATTGTTCCAAGGTTGAGAGGAGCTGATCAGTTCGGGACGTTTTACGCAAAAACTTCAAATTATTCACGTCGTAACAGATGTCTATTTACGCCAATCAGTTGGAGACGTTTTATGTAACTTGCAGTAATGCAAACAAGTTCAAAGTATTTACACCTTGACAAAAACGTCATCTGTTAACACTCCTGGAAACTCTCATCTGTACGTGTTTATATGTATCGCCATCTCGTGAATGGGCAGTTTTGTCAGTTTATACAATAATGTGAAATATGTCTTAAGGAAATTGGCAAGTCGTGATCATACCTTGCTGTGTTTCCAGACTGACCGCATGGTTGCTGTCCTCAGACACCAGGGGGTGCTGCTGGATGCTCCTCGGCGCTCACACAGAGACATTGATGAGGCCGGAGCAATGAAGGATCCCCTTGTGTTATTTACACACGTCAATGATCAGGCATTCCTGAGGGATTCTCCTTCTACCGGAAGTGGCAAGTCCACGTCTCAATTCGCCGTAAGTCACCAGGGTCCGTTTCCCTAACATTCTTGTCAGGTCAATCGTAAACCACATTTGTTCTTTAATAATGTCAATTTCGCTCCTTAGCCATTTCAGGTCTGCAGCCCCGTCACCGCATGGCTACTGCAGATGCAATTACCTTATTAGAAATATTACCTATTTCACTTCAGTTGCCTTTTTCACCAAGAAATAATAAGTTTTCAAATAGGAACACCTGGTATATTCATGAACTAAAATGATCAGCAGATAAGATCGTGCAATTGTTTTGTAATCTGATTACCATAGTAACAGATAATTCAAAATTTACCAGTAGTAATGATGCACCAGTGTCACCACCATCATCGACGTCATCGTCAGAAACCCATTGAATATATTGGCAGGTCGGCAAAAACACATATAGCCTTCCGCAAATATGCTTTCGTCTCGGTCCGAATCGTCACTAAAACTGTCAGACGTTCCAAAACTTTGTTATCAATAGCACTGCTGCAAACAGCCTCTGCCATAATTGTTGGTCGGCAGAAAAAAACGAAATATCTTTGGAATTTTCAATGGAACAGTATATAATAACTTCGACATAAACAGAATCCTGTGCTATACCAATAATGATCAATATGCAACAGGTGCCCCATAGCAACCAAAAGGGAGTTATATTGAATGCAAGCAAGCTTATACCTGAACCTGCTCACCATCCTCAAACGTCACAGTATGGCTGCCCACTATAGAAGGCCTGAAATGGTTAAGAGAGATCTTCTATACTGGGAAAATCCATTTCACTCCTTGGGTCAAAAATATGAGTGATCTTATATACTGGAACCTGTCAACACCAGGATGCGCCACCAGGACATTTTTGCAGGTGTGTCATTGAAATAGTGTCCTTGGTGGTATAGTTGTGCATTTTTGCATTTTCATTTTTGTTTAACAACGTTTTGGATAAGTCGTTGTTTTCGTTGTCGCTGTTTTGACTTGTCACCATTCTGGTGTGTATCTGTGTTCTTCCGTAGATACACACCTGAGGTTAAAGAATCGGAATCTCAATCTAGAGATTAAACCCTCTTGTTGGCATTCCAAAATCTTGGACAAGTTCATTCACTCCATGTTGGTCCAGTTCACCTAGCTGTAAGACTGATCGTACCTGACTGTAAACAGTGGTTGATATTTGTGAACGAATAATCTTTGCGCTATAATTGCAGCATGGCTGAATGCTTCCCAGAGAAGTCGAGATGGTGTTCAGTTGAACAGGTCTGCCAGGGAGTGAAGTGTCAAGCAATTTGAGTAGTCCTAAGGACCGTACTCTATAAGAACCTATCTTGACTTGTTTGCTAGGTGAACTACTGGCCACGGTGGGGTACAGATGCCTACCATCCAACTGACATTGTAATCCAGCGCCATTATCGCTTCACTGTCGGTTTTCCGACCAATTTCCTTTCACGCATCTTCTCCGAGTGCTGTAAGGTGGCGCCAGTAGTTGCCCTATGGAAATGGGCCCTGGTAGCTCGAGTAGGCGCTGTCGAAGTCCTCATCCGACAGAATGTGCACGGCAGTAAGTGGGTTGATGATACTCTGTGTAGTTGTATTGTGTGTGTAGTGTCCTTGTTGATGATACTTTGTGTAGTTGTATTGTGTGTGTAGTGTCCTTGTTGATGATACTTTGTGTAGTTGTATTGTGTGTGTAGTGTCCTTGTTGATGATACTCTGTGTAGTTGTATTGTGTGTATAGTGTCCCTGTTGATGATACTCTGTGTAGTTGTATTGTGTGTGTAGTGTCCCTGTTGATGATACTCTATGTAGTTGTATTGTGTGTGTAGTGTCCCTGTTGATGATACTCTGTGTAGTTGTATTGTGTGTGTAGTGTCCCTGTTGATGATACTCTGTGTAGTTGTATTGTGTGTGTAGTGTCCTTGTTGATGATACTCTGTGTAGTTGTATTGTGTGTGTAGTGTCCTTGTTGATGATACTCTGTGTAGTTGTATTGTGTATGTAGTGTCCCTGTTGATGATACTATGTGTAGTTGTATTGTGTATGTAGTGTCCTTGTTGATGATACTCTGTGTAGTTGTATTGTGTGTGTAGTGTCCTAGTTGATGATACTCTGTGTAGTTGTATTGTGTGTATAGTGTCTTTGTTGATGATACTCTGTGTAGTTGTATTGTGTGTATAGTGTCCCTGTTGATCATACTCTGTGTAGTTGTATTGTGTGTGTAGTGTCCTTGTTGATGATACTCTGTGTAGTTGTATTGTGTGTGTAGTGTCCCTGTTGATGATACTCTGTGTAGTTGTATTGTGTGTGTAGTGTCCTTGTTGATGATACTCTGTGTAGTTGTATTGTGTGTGTAGTGTCCTTGTTGATGATACTCTGTGTAGTTGTATTGTGTGTGTAGTGTCCCTGTTGATGATACTCTGTGTAGTTGTATTGTGTGTAGTGTCCTTGTTGATGATACTATGTGTAGTTGTATTGTGTGTGTAGTGTCCTTGTTGATGATACTCTGTGTAGTTGTATTGTGTGTGTGTAGTGTCCTTGTTGATGGTACTCTGTGTAGTTGTATTGTATGTGTAATGTCATTGTTGATGATACTCTGTGTAATTTGTAACATATTTATCTGCATTCACTGTTTTTTGTATACCTGGTAGTGGCTTAATGTTTTGCTTAACCAGAAGTTGCGTTCACATTCAAACTGCAATGATATGAAAACTATTTAAGTTGATGAGTAAATATTTGTTTAAAAACCCTTCTGTTTAATCAGTCATTTTCATAATTGTGTTCTGCTTGCAGTGAGCATGCTATGCTTGTAGTAATCACATAGTGCTTACAGTAGTAACATTGTCTTTGCAATATCCCGTTCTGCTTTCAATAGCCATGTTATGTTTGATTATATCATACAGATACTTGTAATTAATTATGTCATATCATGCCCAATAATCATTTTATGCTTGCAATGATCTTGTTGTACTTGCAGTAAAAAACTAATCATATTTGCAACACTCATATCATGCTTGCAATGATATTGTTACACTTTCAGTAATCATGTCTTTCCAATAATCATGTTATATTTGCAACTATCATACTACGCTTGAAACAAAATTTTCTATGCAGTAGTCATGTTATACTTGTAATAGTCATGTCATGCTTGCAATAGTCATACTGTGCTTGTAGTAGTCATGTTGTGTTTGCAGCTATGGTGTGTAACAGTCTGGAAGTAGAGGCGCGACTATCCAAAGGCAGTGTTGATGGAGACGAGAAAGTGTTCCGTGAGAACGTATGGAGCGCCCTACACACGTACCTCTTGATCATAGAGTATAACATCAGGCTCTGTCCAAGCCTTCATGTCACTGTGAGCATCAATGATCATATAGTATAACATCAATTTCAGTTTAAACCTTCATGTCATTGTGAGCATCAATGATCATAGAGTATAACATCAGTCTCAGTCCAAACCTTCATGTCACTGTGAGCATTTATGATCATAGAGTATAACATCAGTCTCAGTCCAAACCTTCATGTCACTGTGAGCATCAATGATCATAGAGTATAACATCAGTCTCAGTCCAAACCTTCATGTCACTGTGAGCATCAATGATCATAGAGTATAACATCAGTCTTAGTCCAAACCTTCATGTCACTGTGAGCATCAATGATCATAGAGTATAACATCAGTCTCAGTTTAAACCTTCATGTCACTGTGAGCATCAATGATCATAGAGTATAACATCAGTCTCAGTCCAAACCTTCATGTCACTGTGAGCATCAATGATCATAGAGTATAACATCAGTCTTAGTCCAAACCTTCATGTCACTGTGAGCATCAATGATCATATAGTATAACATCAGTCTCAGTTTAAACCTTCATGTCACTGTGAACATCAATGATCATAGAGTATAACATCAGTCTCAGTCCAAACCTTCATGTCATTGTGAGCATCAATGATCATAGAGTATAACATCAGTCTCAGTCCAAACCTTCATGTCACTGTGAGCATCAATGATCATAGAGTATAACATCAGTCTCAGTCCAAACCTTCATGTCACTGTGAGCATCAATGATCTTAGAGTATAACATCAGGCTCTGTCCAAGCCTTCATGTCACTGTGAGCATCAATGATCATAGAGTATAACATCAGTCTCAGTCCAAACCTTCATGTCACTGTGAGCATCAATGATCCTAGAGTATAACATCAGTCTCAGTCCAAACCTTCATGTCACTGTAAGCATCAATGATCATAGAGTATAACATCAGTCTCAGTCCAAACCTTCATGTCACTGTGAACATCAATGATCATAAAGTATTAAATCAGTCTCCGTCCAAGCCATCATGTCATTGTGAACATCAATGATCATATAGTATAACATCAGTCTCAGTCCAAACCTTCATGTCATTGTGAACATCAATGATCATATAGTATAACATCAGTCTCAGTCCAAACCTTCATGTCATTGTGAACATCAGTGATCATAAAGTATAACATCAGTCTCCGTCCAAGCCTTCATGTCATTGTGAACATCAATGATCATATAGTATAACATCAGTCTCAGTCCAAACCTTCATGTCACTGTGAGCATCAATGATCATAGAGTATTACATCAGTCTCAGTCCAAACCTTCATGTCATTGTGAACATCAATGATCATAAAGTATTACATCAGTCTCCGTCCAAGCCTTCATGTAATTGTGAACATCAATGATCATATAGTATAACATCAGTCTCAGTCCAAATCTTCATGTCATTGTGAACATCATATAGTATAACATCAGTCTCCGTCCAAGCCTTCATGTCATTGTGAACATCAATGATCATATAGTATAACATCAGTCTCAGTCCAAATCTTCATGTCATTGTGAACATCAGTGATCATAAAGTATAACATCAGTCTCCGTCCAAGCCTTCATGTCATTGTGAACATCAATGATCATATAGTATAACATCAGTCTCAGTCCAAACCTTCATGTCATTCTGAACATCAATGATCATAAAGTATAACATCAGTCTCCGTCCAAGTCTTCATGTCACTGTGGACATCAATGATCATAGAGTATAACATCAGTCTCATTCCAAACCTTCATGTCACTGTGAGCATCAATGATCATAAAGTATTACATCAGTCTCTGTCCAAGTCTTCATGTCACTGTGATCATCAATGATCATAAAGTATTACATCAGTCTCCGTCCAAGCCTTCATGTCACTGTGAACATCAATGATCATAAAGTATTACATCAGTCTCAGTCCAAACCTTCACGTCACTGTGAACAGCAATGATCATAAAGTATTACACCAGTCTCAATCCAAGCCTTCATGTTACTGTGAGCATCAATGATCATAGAGTATTACACCAGTCTCAGTTCAAGCCTTCACGTCACTGTGAACATCAATTATCATAAAGTATTACACCAGTCTCAATCCAAGCCTTCATGTCACTGTGAGCATCAATGATCATAGAGTATTACACCAGTCTCAGTCCAAGCCTTCATGTCACTGTGAACATCAATGATCATATAGTATAACATCAGTCTCAGTCCAAACCTTCATGTCATTGTGAACATCAATGATCATATAGTATAACATCAGTCTCAGTCCAAACCTTCATGTCATTGTGAACATCAATGATCATATAGTATAACATCAGTCTCAGTCCAAACCTTCATGTCATTGTGAACATCAGTGATCATAAAGTATAACATCAGTCTCCGTCCAAGCCTTCATGTCATTGTGAACATCAATGATCATATAGTATAACATCAGTCTCAGTCCAAACCTTCATGTCACTGTGAGCATCAATGATCATAGAGTATTACATCAGTCTCAGTCCAAACCTTCATGTCATTGTGAACATCAATGATCATAAAGTATTACATCAGTCTCCGTCCAAGCCTTCATGTCATTGTGAACATCAATGATCATATAGTATAACATCAGTCTCAGTCCAAATCTTCATGTCATTGTGAACATCAGTGATCATAAAGTATAACATCAGTCTCCGTCCAAGCCTTCATGTCATTGTGAACATCAATGATCATATAGTATAACATCAGTCTCCGTCCAAGCCTTCATGTCATTGTGAACATCAATGATCATATAGTATAACATCAGTCTCAGTCCAAATCTTCATGTCATTGTGAACATCAGTGATCATAAAGTATAACATCAGTCTCCGTCCAAGCCTTCATGTCATTGTGAACATCAATGATCATATAGTATAACATCAGTCTCAGTCCAAACCTTCATGTCATTCTGAACATCAATGATCATAAAGTATAACATCAGTCTCCGTCCAAGTCTTCATGTCACTGTGGACATCAATGATCATAGAGTATAACATCAGTCTCATTCCAAACCTTCATGTCACTGTGAGCATCAATGATCATAAAGTATTACATCAGTCTCTGTCCAAGTCTTCATGTCACTGTGATCATCAATGATCATAAAGTATTACATCAGTCTCCGTCCAAGCCTTCATGTCACTGTGAACATCAATGATCATAAAGTATTACATCAGTCTCAGTCCAAACCTTCACGTCACTGTGAACATCAATGATCATAAAGTATTACACCAGTCTCAATCCAAGCCTTCATGTCACTGTGAGCATCAATGATCATAGAGTATTACACCAGTCTCAGTTCAAGCCTTCACGTCACTGTGAACATCAATGATCATAAAGTATTACACCAGTCTCAATCCAAGCCTTCATGTTACTGTGAGCATCAATGATCATAGAGTATTACACCAGTCTCAGTCCAAGCCTTCATGTTACTGTGAGCATCAATGATCATAGAGTATTACACCAGTCTCAGTCCAAGCCTTCATGTCACTGTGAGCATCAATGATCATAGAGTATTACACCAGTCTCAGTCCAAGCCTTATTTATTTGAAATTGTTTTCCCCAGAATCTGGGGTGTTGTTTACTTTAATCATAACTCTTGCAAAGATGTGCTTACGTCTAATGATTTGTGTTTGTTGCGCCACATAGAAGTACACTATTACTACATTACTATACAACTTCTGTACAGACTTATTGAAGTCACAACCTCCTTGCATTATATGACGTTTTTTTACAGATCAATGTGCCATGTCAAGGTTCGTGTGCGAAACGGGGTGAGACATACGTGTTTAGTCCAATGGAGCTGCATCGGAAACTAGGGGTCGGTCTACCATGTCCCCAGTGTAAGACAAAGGGGATGTCAGCAGAAGAGAGCCTGCTGCTGACAGGTGGGGTGCTGACTGCTGACTTATTAAAATGTCAAGTACTGTTTTATTCCCATTACTGGTTCACTGCACAAAAACACACACCTTCATTTTACAGAAGTGAAGCTATGCACAAAAACTTATTTTCAGTAGTGAGCGCATGCATTAAAAATGCAAATGATGGTATACCACATCTGGTTCCCCCTTGTGGATACTTTCTAGATGATAGTTAACTGTATTTTTACTTGTAAGATGATACCACATTGCAAGCATTAGCATCAGCTTACACCCCTGACAGCTTGTATTACTTATGTCTATGAGAAATTAAAAATATATGTGCACCCAAGCCTTTGCTCTAGCACACGGTGCATCTGTTGGGAACTGTACAGTAATCAGTTATTTCAATGGCTTCCTTTGTGCACCAAATACTGTGACGTTTCTCATAGCACTGTTCTGTCATCACGGTATCATCCATTTATCATATCATTATCACGCATTGTATTCACATAAGCTGTGTCAAAAACAGTCAAAGACATGTAAGATATGAGTATACTAAGAAATTGGGGTAATAAAATGTGAATTCTGGTAAGAAATAGCTTCTTGTTTCCCATGCCCTCTTGTTTCCCAAGCCCTCTTGTTCCCCATGCCCTCTTGTTTCCCATGCACTCTTGTTTTCCATGCCCTCTTGTTTCCCATGCCCTCATGTTTCCCATGCCCTCTTGTTTCCCAAGCCCTCTTGTTTCCCATGCCCTCTTGTTTCCCATGCCCTCTTTGCAAGTCTGTCCTCACGCATTCTCTGCACATGTCCTGCCCATCTCAACTACTTTCATTTTCATGTGTTTCTTCATGCCAGTCTCTTCTCTCAACTTATCTTCATCTACCTGTAGCTTCTCCTGTTTTTTTTGTCCCTGTTGGTATTGTTTAATGATACTAACAATTGTGAGATAAAGATTTCATTGGCGTCAATATCCTCAGAATCATGAGCTCAGTGATGTAACAAAAACAAAGTATTAGGCATTCTTATGATTGGTGTACAATTGGTGTGAAAGTGATGAAAAGGATGTGACAAGAGACTAAGGTTGATAGCCGGTTTTATAGAGATATGTTTTTGTTGACAGAGAAATGAAACTGTAATTTTTTCCTGCTGATTTAATGCTGAAGGGAATGAATTCCACAGAGTTGGTGCGGCAACCGAGAAGGCTCAAGTTCCAGCATTTGTTTTAACTCTGGCAACAGAAAGTAAATTAGAAGCAGACAACTGAACCTGTCTGAGCTTTCTTGCTGGATAGTTGTACAGGTCTTGAAATTACTTCAACAAAACTATGATGGCCATATCTGTGTCAGCAGGTTGCTTGGTTGGAAGGGGGTAATCGTACAGATCTAGAAATTACTTCAACAGAACTTTGACGACCACGTCTGTATCAACAGGGCGTCTTCCCTGTTCGGGGCAGCATGACTACAAGGACAGTATGGGGGCAGGGCAGTACAGCAATCCACTGGCCCCCTACAGTCTCTCATGGAGCTGTCACATGTCAGACCCCTCCCTGCCCTTGTGGATCTGTTCCTACTGTGGGACCTTCAAAGACGCCTCCATCAAACTCATGGTATGTCAGTGTCAGGTTGAAAATCCTGTTAGAATTTAAAAAGTTATGACATCTTTAAAGGGGGATCGCATACGTTTGTAAAACTCCAAAAAATGTTTTCCATTACCCATGGGGAGGGGTTTGGTCGTCATCATACGTCAATGGGAAAATAAATCGCTACATTGATGCTGTTGTGGATAGCATAAACAGATGCCATGGTGGGTAACATATTGGCAATTCAATGACGTCATTTGAATCCAGTCGCTATCGGCTGTGGTTTTGGATTACTCAAAATTAGCCGAGCATGGGTGGTGATTATGTAACATAAGTTAGGCTAATGTATACATATCCTATGTGTGTTTGTTATGCTACCCCTCCTGAATGGGCCCATCAGGGGTTCATCTCTGTCCCAGGAATGATACATAATGCTGTTATTTTTTCCTGAAATTCCTCATGGTTGGTACTGGTTAAACATTTGTACTGGATATTTAATGATTGTGTGTAAACTGTCAGTTGAGGACTAAATATGTAGCTTGGACCATAGAAAACTTACATAGCTTACAACAGTGTAGAGTTATGTAGTCTTTGTCAGACATCTAGCATGAATAGTTCATGAAACTCCCTCTGCATATTTGTGCATGTAGTATGCTTTAGTACATACTATTGAACCAAGGCATTGGTTGCTTGGTTTATGACCTTCTTATGATGCTAACTACCAAGTTATCCCTTCTGAGATGGGTATTTTTGCTAGTTTTTCTAATTCACAAGTTGACTAATTGTGACAGAGATTGTAATCATCATGTAACAATTATAATATCTTATAAGAACTCGTTGAATTTCTGTTTGTTTTTGTCTGTATTGGTACAGACAATGGAGAGTCGTCTGTATCCAGCCATGGCTGAGGACAGCTTCCAAGTGCTGACAGCCACTGAACAATGCACAGCCCTGGATCCAGCACCAATGCACGGGAACATCGTCACTGGGTAGGTGCCCTCTGTGATATGGTCAGCTACAGGCAGTCTAAGCATTCACAAGTTTAAGTAAATAGCAAAACATTTTCATTTACTGTGTTGTTCATCCTTAGTGAAACGAAGAAGACCACATTTCATCATCGCCTACTGTCATTGTCATTTTGGCGAGACTTTCACTCACTTAACCTTCTTTTGGTGTCTGCAACTCATCTTTGTTCGTCGGACACAGCACCCGCTTTTGTTTCACTGTGTCAAGTTTGTCGCTTACAAGCCATATTGAAATTCATGAGGGATGTCTTTAATGAGTTATATTGTTTTATTTTGCCCTCTGTGAGAGCGGATCCTGTTTGCCAGCTCACAATAGAGCACCTCATGTGTATGGCATAGTGGTGTGTTGTTTCAGCTCAAGAGACCAGTTGATTGTAGTGGTATGTTGTTTCAGCTCAAGAGGTCAGTTGATTGTAGTGGTGTGTTGTTTCAGCTCAAGAGACCAGTTGATTGTAGTGGTGTGTTGTTTCAGCTCAAGAGGTCAGTTGATTGTAGTAGTGTGTTGTTTCAGCTCAAGAGGTCAGTTGATTGTAGTGGTGTGTTGTTTCAGTTCAAGAGACCAGTTGATTGGAGTGGTGTGTTGTTTCAGCTCAAGAGGTCAGTTGATTGTAGTGGTGTGTTGTTTCAGCTCAAGAGGTCAGTTGATTGTAGTGGTGTGTTGTTTCAGCTCAAGAGACCAGTTGATTGTAGTGGTGTGTTGTTTCAGCTCAAGAGGTCAGTTGATTGTAGTGGTGTGTTGTTTCAGCTCAAGAGGTCAGTTGATTGTAGTGGTGTGTTGTTTCAGCTCAAGAGGTCAGTTGATTGTAGTGGTGTGTTGTTTCAGCTCAAGAGACCAGTTGATTGTAGTGGTGTGTTGTTTCAGCTCAAGAGGTCAGTTGATTGTAGTGGTGTGTTGTTTCAGCTCAAGAGGTCAGTTGATTGTAGTGGTGTGTTGTTTCAGCTCAAGAGGTCAGTTGATTGTAGTGGTGTGTTGTTTCAGCTCAAGAGACCAGTTGATTGTAGTGGTGTGTTGTTTCAGCTCAAGAGGTCAGTTGATTGTAGTGCTGTGTTGTTTCAGCTCAAGAGACCAGTTGATTGTAATGCTGTGTTGTTTCAGCTCAAGAGGTCAGTTGATTGTAGTGGTGTGTTGTTTCAGCTCAAGAGGTCAGTTGATTGTAGTGCTGTGTTGTTTCAGCTCAAGAGACCAGTTGATGGTAGTGGTGTGTTGTTTCAGCTCAAGAGGTCAGTTGATTGTAGTGGTATGTTGTTTCAGCTCAAGAGGTCAGTTGATTGTAGTAGTGTGTTGTTTCAGCTCAAGAGGTCAGTTGATTGTAGTGGTGTGTTGTTTCAGCTCAAGAGGTCAGTTGATTGTAGTAGTGTGTTGTTTCAGCTCAAGAGGTCAGTTGATTGTAGTGGTGTGTTGTTTCAGTTCAAGAGACCAGTTGATTGTAGTGGTGTGTTGTTTCAGCTCAAGAGGTCAGTTGATTGTAGTGGTGTGTTGTTTCAGCTCAAGAGGTCAGTTGATTGTAGTGGTGTGTTGTTTCAGCTCAAGAGACCAGTTGATTGTAGTGGTGTGTTGTTTCAGCTCAAGAGGTCAGTTGATTGTAGTGGTGTGTTGTTTCAGCTCAAGAGGTCAGTTGATTGTAGTGGTGTGTTGTTTCAGCTCAAGAGGTCAGTTGATTGTAGTGCTGTGTTGTTTCAGCTCAAGAGACCAGTTGATTGTAGTGGTGTGTTGTTTCAGCTCAAGAGGTCAGTTGATTGTAGTGGTGTGTTGTTTCAGCTCAAGAGGTCAGTTGATTGTAGTGGTGTGTTGTTTCAGCTCAAGAGGTCAGTTGATTGTAGTGGTGTGTTGTTTCAGCTCAAGAGACCAGTTGATTGTAGTGGTGTGTTGTTTCAGCTCAAGAGGTCAGTTGATTGTAGTGCTGTGTTGTTTCAGCTCAAGAGACCAGTTGATTGTAATGCTGTGTTGTTTCAGCTCAAGAGGTCAGTTGATTGTAGTGGTGTGTTGTTTCAGCTCAAGAGGTCAGTTGATTGTAGTGCTGTGTTGTTTCAGCTCAAGAGACCAGTTGATGGTAGTGGTGTGTTGTTTCAGCTCAAGAGGTCAGTTGATTGTAGTGGTATGTTGTTTCAGCTCAAGAGGTCAGTTGATTGTAGTGGTGTGTTGTTTCAGCTCAAGAGGTCAGTTGATTGTAGTGCTGTGTTGTTTCAGCTCAAGAGACCAGTTGATGGTAGTGGTGTGTTGTTTCAGCTCAAGAGGTCAGTTGATTGTAGTGGTATGTTGTTTCAGCTCAAGAGGTCAGTTGATTGTAGTGCTGTGTTGTTTCAGCTCAAGTGACCAGTTGATTGTAGTGGTATGTTGTTTCAGCTCAAGAGGTCAGTTGATTGTAGTGCTGTGTTGTTTCAGCTCAAGAGGTCAGTTGATTGTAGTGCTGTGTTGTTTCAGCTCAAGAGGTCAGTTGATTGTAGTGGTGTGTTGTTTCAGCTCAAGAGGTCAGTTGATTGTAGTGCTGTGTTGTTTCAGCTCAAGAGGTCAGTTGATTGTAGTGGTGTGTTGTTTCAGTTCAAGAGGTCAGTTGACGGTCGTGGTGTGTAAGTCTCTGCTCTACACGTCTGCCAGTGTCCACATGACTGTTCTCACAGCAGCTCCTGTCCAGCTGGTCATTGCTTTAGATGCCTACTTGAAGAGGTCAGTCCCTCTGGCCATCTTTATAGATGACCTGTAGAAGAATATATTTCATTCATGTTAAAAAATAATAATACATTTTAATTGATAAAGAGCCACATCCATATTTGTTTGTGGTGCTTTACAACATATTAAGATACATAAGATAGTGTAGAAAAGTCCTGTGACATGGTTGCTGCAAGTTCTAATTCCTATTGAAAAAGCAACATTCAACTAAATGAAATACCTTCACAGTAATACAATCTACAATCTATTTTTCTATCTAAAAATCTAATCAGAAAATAAAATATATCAATTGTGTTTAAACTAATTAAATTTAATTAAAGTGGTATTCTGAGTTAAAGTACCATTTGTAACTGTTTTTTTAAGAAAGCATTTACAATATGAACAGTATTGACTTATTTGGTCATACTTCCTACCATATATGTCACTTTGGCATTTGATATGTTATTCCATTAATTATGCTTTTGCAAAATTACTGGTCAACATGTTTGGCTAGTGAAATAATAAACATGTCGCAAACAGATATAGTTTGTTTTGTCTTTTATAATCTATAAAATGCATATTATGAGAAAAAAGTTATATAGTGTTGAAGAAATTGGTATATAGTGTACTGGGCATGATGATTTACTGCATATCTGTATTTCAAAGATGGATGATCTCAGAATGCACCTTTAAATGTGAACTAATTAAATTAATAATTAATAAAACATGTGTTTTGTATAAATGCAATTAATACTACCTACATTTCTAAAGGGAAAAAAGTTATCTTAACTATTCCTTTTTTGTAACAATCTCCAGAAGAGGAGAGACAAACTGTCTCCCAACCCTGGGAAAAGGCCAGGAAGAACAGGGCTGATCCCTGGTCCAGTCTGTCTACTTGACCACGTCTGTTGCAGTGACATAGTGGATGACGCTGGTTTCTTGAACTGCAGTGTCCACTACGAATGTGACAGCGGCCGACTGACCGCGACAGATGACCATGAAACAAACACAAAGAAGATGACCACGGTGGATAATTTGACCATTGGAGACAGACTGACAGTGCAAATGTTGCGGGAGGTTCTGCTGGACACTGGAGAGAGCACGGTGAGAAGTTCATACACTGACGCATGCACGCTCATTTTCTGTTTTACACTTGCACCACTTGTTGTATACAATTAGGTTGTTTTATATATTCATATCATTTGTCGGTTTAATTTTTTTATTGGAAGAATGTAATTTATTTTATTAATTTACATAGTTTTATTTGTATTTAAAACAAATGTGAATTCCTAAGATGAGTCTCCGGACCCTGCTTTGTATATTTTGTTTGTTATTTTTTGTAAATTAAATGTTTTTAATGGATGTATGTGTTAGTATTTGGGTCAAAAAAAATTCTTCTTCTTCTGTAGTTCAAGAAAACTATTAACAACAATTTTGAAATTGAGTTTGTTGGATTCCACAGACGGCGAGCTTTAAAATGATACCTCATTTGTTGAAATATCTTCAGTAGTTTTTGATTTATTGCTAAAATTGAAGCAAACTTTAAAAAGCAGTTTTGAGAAACAAGGTGATTCCGACTCATATTGTCAGTTGTTTGTTTAATCCATGGGTTCATAAATGCATGTATTTGATTAGTTTTGGATTGTTTGTCTATGAAAGTAACTGAATATTGAACCTTATGATTATAAGGTATACATTTCTACCAAAATCACAGAATTGATGGGTCATGACCGAGACATCTATTTTTGACTTGTACACAGAATAGACCTGTGTGGCTTAATACAGGGTGTACCTCATTCACTGGGGCGGGTCACATGTGTAACAGGGTATGTGGGGGAATTGTGGGCGGCATCATGAGATGGTCATCAGCCACTTCTAAAGGTGATTTGCACACAATGACCATGGGAGAGCATCACCAAAATGAGTCACAGCTATATCTCGGTATTGAACAGACAAGATTGCGACAAGATTTAATTATCTTATAACTGGGATTTGTTCTATTTTAGAGCCTGGTTCTTGAGATCTGCCTATTGAAGAACGACTGTGTATTCTACACTGGCCTAGTGCCATACAGGAGCTCTGTGGCGTTTGTGTTGCCCATGGCAACAGACGAAGGCGCTCCAACTGCGAAGATTGTCCTCAGTTGCCCAAAGCACTCTGTAAATATATCACAATTCTGACTACTTTCTTGTTTTCCAAGATCGTCTGTCTCGTAACAACTTTTTTCCTCAAATTAAGCTTAGCATTGGCAAGCAAGCTTTCTCTGTAACTGCACCCAAAGTCTAGAATGAATTCCCCATAACTGTAAAATCATCTGGAACTAGCCTTCATCAAAAACTCAAGACTTATTTGTTGGAAATTGCATTGTTGGAAATTGCATGTGTTGCTCTCACATTGTCAGGACGTACGGTTAAAACATTGTACTCTCACCCGAGAGAATCTGGATTGAAATCCATTTCGAAGTTTGGGCAATTTTGTTCACTACACGTTGCTTCAGGTGATTCAACTGTATAAATAAGTACTGGCTGTGTTAGGTATATGTGAATGTATAATAATCTTTATGAAGTAATTACACCATGGCTGAATGCTTCCCAGAGAAGTTGAGATGGTGTTCGGTTGAACAGGTCTGCCAGGGAATAAAGTGTAAATCGCTATGAGCAATCCTAAGAACTGAATACTGCGTTATATAAGAACTTTACTTTGATATTATTCTATGATCTGTTTGTAGCGTGTGACTGTGTCACACTTCCCCCTCGGCTCCGCCCTGCTCTACAAGACCAACGTGGGCAACCACTGGGCTCTGGGCATGGTGCTGGGCTCCAGTCGGGGCCTCCTTCAGGTGGGGGAAGACCTGAACAGCCCCCATCCAGTTCTGCTCCCGGCAGACTCCCAGGACCTGCTTTCCCTGAGCTTCTACTCTGAAGGAATGACTGTCATCTCAGGCAAAGGTGGTTTCATTTAATCTTACGGTTTCTCTTTTTATGTATTTCACTGTGAAATGAGACATTGTTGGAATCAATAATCTGATGAACCTCTGCGTATATATTTATTTCTGTTGTTTTACTTATCTGTGGTAATTGTGCGAAGAGAGCCAATGTAGATAATATGTATATATTAATATGATAACTTTGGATCATTTTAAGTGCAGGAAACGTAATATCTGATGGGTTTCAAATGGCAGAGGCCCTGAATGAGTATTTCAGCTTAGTGTTTACAACAGAAGATATAAGTTCACTGCCATTACCAGTTACTAAAACTAAAAAGGGATGAATCAAAACAATTAGGGCAGTTGTTTGTTACTCATGAAATGATATCAAAGAAAATTAAGATGATGAAAGAAAACAAGTCACCTGGAGTTGACGGGATACCACCAAAACTGCTTAAGGAAATTGTAGAACAAATCAGTACACCACTGGCTATATTCTTTAACTTGTCACACATTATTTAGAAAGGGATCGAGGAGCAAGACAGAGGATTATAGACCAGTGAACTTAACATCAGTTTTATGCAAATTATTAGAAACATTTATTAGAGACCACATAGTGGAATTCCTTGTAAAACACAATTAATAAACTAACCTCAACATGGGTTCCTAAAAGCTAGGTCTTGTCTAACCAATCTCTTATGTTTTTAGAAGAAATTACAAAGTGGGTAGATGATGGGTCACCAGTGGATGTTGTTTACTTAGATTTTCAGAAAGCATTTGATAAAGTGCCACATCAAAGATTGTTAAACTAAAAGCCCATGGTATAGGGGATGGTGTGATCAGTTGGATACAAACATGGTTGACAGACAGAAGACAGAGTGATAGTAGAGGAGGAGATTTCAAACTGGAAACCAGTTTTGAGTGAAGTGCCAAAGGGGTCGGTGTTGGGACCTATATTATTCTTGATATATATATATGTAAATGATTTGGATAAAATCCTAGCAGCATCATAGTCCCTCTATTCAAAGGGAAGGGCGATCCCCTAGAGTGTGGTTCTTTCAGGGCCATCAAGCTCCTGGAGCAGGCCATGAAGGTCATGGAGAGGGTGCTAGAGGTGAGAATGAGAGAGCAGGTGCAGATCAACGAGATGCAGTTTGGCTTTATGCCAGGGAAAGGGACGACAGATGCCATCTTCATCGTGCAACAAATGCAGGAGAAACACCTGGCCAAGAAGAAGAAGCTCTACCTAGCCTTTGTCGACCTGGAAAAGGCGTTTGACAGGGTACCAAGGAAGGTGATGAGATGGGCCATGAGAAAATCGGGTGTGGAGGAGTGGCTGGTGAAGGCAGTGATGACGTTGTACAGTGAGGCGAGCACCATGGTGAGAACAAGGCATGGAGACAGCAGCAGCTTTGAGGTGAAGGTGGGGGTGCTCCAGGGCTCAGTATTGAGCCCATTGCTGTTTGCCATTGTGATGGACGTGGTGACGAAGGAGGCAAGAGGAGGACTGCCCTGGGAGCTGCTGTATGCGGATGATCTCGTCCTTATGGCAACGACCAGGGAAGAACTAAAAAAGAAGCTGGTGGAGTGGCACACGAAATTGGTGGCCAAAGGACTGAAGGTGAACGCCGGGAAGTCAAAGGTGATGGTCAGCATAGGTGACAGTCATGTGCATGGCCATGTGGAGTCTGTAGCAAGGGTGTAGCCACAAACTCGCTTCAGTGTACATCGTGATCGAAGTGGGTCCACAGGAGATGCAGTGGTGTGAAGGGCAGCCTGCAGGCAGTAAGCGCAACGTTTGTGTGCAAGGGGTCTCGGGGAGAGGTACCACCTGCAGAGGCGGCGGAAGAGGGCTTGGAGGTGGATGGAGAGACATACAACAGAGTAGACAACTTCTGCTACCTGGGCGACATGCTAAGTGCGAAGGGTGGGGTGGATGCAGCGGTAACAGCGAGAATGAGGTGTGCCTGGCAGAAGTTCGGGGAGTTAACACCCTTCCTGACTTCCAAAGTGCCCCCCCCCTGAAGATGAAGGGCCAGGTGTACACAGCTTGTGTCAGAAGTTGCCTGTTGTATGGGTGTGAGACGTGGGTCATGACACGAGGATGGAAAGGGTTGAGATGAGGATGGTGAGATGGATGTGTGGTGCATCACTCAGCGACAGACAGCCCAGTGCAGAGCTTAGAAGAAGAGTAGGAGTGGAGGCGATTGGGGATGTGATCAGAAGAAGTAGGCTGAGGTGGTACGGGCATGTAGAGCGAAAGGACGATGAGGACTGGGTGAAGGGCTGTACAAAGTTAGTGGTGGAGGGGACAGCTCCCGTCGGCAGACCAAGGAAGACCTGGCAGAACTCCGTGTCTGCAGACTTGAATCTGATGGGTATCGACCATCGGGATGCACGGGACCATGTCAAGTGGAAGAGGGCAATTGGAAGAAAGGCGAACCCAGCAGAGTCTGGAAACACCGCCTCTAAATGACGATGATGGATGATGATGTATCAAGCAAAATACTGAAATTCGCAGACAATACAAAAGTGTTCAGAACAGTTAAAACAGATGCAGATAAACACACTTTACAGGATGATCTAGCCAAATTGGTCAAATGGTCTGAAAAATGGCAAATGTTATTCAATTTTGTGAAGTGTAAATGCATCCACATAGGACATGGAAATGTGAACAAAGAATACATAATAGGGGATACTATATTAAGTAAAACTGTAAAAGAAAAGGACTTAGGAGTAACAGTTAGTGCTGACATGAAAATTTCGGAGCAATGTGGAATTGCTGCTTCAAAGGGTAACCAAATACATCCCTGTACTAGGGCTAATTAGGAGAAATATCACATATAAGGAGAAACAGCTAATTGCACCACTGTACAAAGCAATAGTTAGCCACATTTGGAATATTGTATACAAGCTTGGAGGCCATATCATAAGAAAGACATAGATAAGCTAGAAAAAGTGCAACGAAGAGCAACTAAGCCGATTCCTGAACTGAAAGATCTTGGTTATGAAATACGCCTCTTAGAATGTGGGTTGACAACACTATAAACTAGGAGACTAAGAGGAGAACAAATAGACGTTTTTAAGATATTGAATGGTTTTGAGGATATTGATAGAAATATTTTCTTCAAACTGAAAGAAGGCAGTATAACCAGAAGGCACAATGCAGTATTACCCCGGTAGTCAAGGAACAGTGTAGGTTGGATATGAGAAAGTACTCATTCTCTCAAAGGACAATAAATGACTGGTACAAATTATCTGATGATTGTGGTAATGCTAGCAGTGCGAATATGTTCAAAAATAAAATTGACAGCTATCTGGCGAGGGCGGGTTATACGTAGGTGCAAAATTGTTGGACTCTCGATAAGCCAAAGGCTTCCTTGTCCACATGCCATCTGGAGCTTACAGGTCTGGACGGCAATCTTGTTAAATCTTGTTAAATCTCCTTCTTTAGACCATTGGCCTCTGATCTACCAATTAGCGATGACATTCAGAAAGCACAATGGTTATTTTGAGTTATTTATTTACGTGCTTTTGATATGCTATGCTTGTATAAAGGGCTTTCTCCTATGTGAGGTAATTGTGTGGTGAACCACTCTCCTCCAGAGGGCGCTGCTGTGGGTTCATAGACCATTGTTAATATATATTAATATGTATTATTATTATTATTTGATTTGTTTTTACTAAAAGTGGGCTCCCTTGTTAGCGACATGTTGTGTCTTAATGGGAGTTTCCCTGACCTTCACATTTATGTGAACTAGTTCAATTTGTACAGTGTATATGGTATGTATATAGTCAGAATAAATCTGTCTGTCTGTTTGTCTGTCAGTTCCCGTTTGTTGCTCCGTGGAAGAGTATAAACAGGTAGTATTATAATGTATGTAAAATGTAATGTGTGTCACCTGGTAGAACATTGTTAATTATTAAGATGGTGTCTTGTAGATGTCGTGAAAGGTGCTGATGATTTGATGGCATATCTAAAGAATCACGATGCAATACCTGCTCCGTTTGGACTGTTCAAGCACGCAGACAAGTCTAAGGTATACCGCTGCAGTCACAGACCAGGTTTCATGGATGTGGTCTGCAATGATTGATAGAGCGTTTATTTTAAAATGTTGTAATTTTTTACCCATTTTATTCTAACTCTTCCTGTACCGTAGAAGCTGCAGTTTGCTCGTGTTTATCAAAATCTGTTTTCTTTACACTGCCAATCTGTAGTCATTTTACCATGTTTACAAAAAATAAAAAATCATGGAATTTAAAAGAAATATAAAATGTTATTGCATCAGGAATGTTATTTAATATACCAACTACACCACATGGTTTATTTTTTAACATCTACGGAAACTACCAAATTTTAAATAAGTGTAGAATAGCTACCACATTAAAGGGACACATTTTGTTTGTTTACCTGGAACTAGCAGGCATAGTAATTTGTAACAATAATTGTAATTTGCTGTGTTGAACGTGGGAAAGTTCTTGGCCGTATTCCCAATTAAGCTTCTTTTGAAACTGGATGCTTTGTTTACTATTTGAACATGTTCCCACGGTTGTACCTTCAAATTGTGACCATTGTTACGGGCTTACTAAACACAATTTGGTCAGCAGTATACTTCAACATAGTTAGTACATGTATAGTCTACGCAACACCCATCTTATTTGTTTAGTCTCCTTCGTTTTTCCGATATCCCCAGGAATCTCAGATCATCTGTTTCACAACAACTTTTTGTTCTGAAAATAAAGCTTAATATCGGCAAGCGTGCTTTTTCTGTAGCTGTACCCAAAATCTGGAATCAACTCCCTATCGCTTTAAAATCATCTGAGACTATAAATAACTTCCGTAAAAAACTAAAGACTTATTTATTTGGAATTGCATTCCCACCATAACCTTCGGCGGTCCCTTGCTCTAATGACGACTCTTGCTTGTCCCTGTTAACGATTTTGCCCAATGATTTTTGTATGTTGCCCCTCTGAGCTCAGATTCCTGGGGATTTAGGCGCTATAGAAGTTTGTCATTACTATTATTATATTAATTAATTAATTAAAAATTAGGAACAGACCGCCTCCTTTTTATCCCAATGTAACAGTTTTGTGTCAAATAATTGTCTGTGATTTTATTGTAATTAACAAGATTTAACAAGATTTCCATCCAGAAAATTAACTCTAGATGGTAGGTGGACAAGGAAGCCTTTTGGCTTATTGAGAGTCCAATACTTTTTTATTTACATGTATCCCGCCCTTTTAAGGTATGTGTCGATTTTCTTATTGTAAAGTGTTTGCTGGATTGTGTATTACCAATGTTGCAGGTGCCGCCTGTGAAGTTGTTCTCTTCCTACCAACCTCGTTCTTGCACTGTCCACAGCAACAGCAGCCAAGGTAGGACATCATGCGCAATTATAATATGCAGTTTTCACCAAAAGTTTCAGAAATCGTTCTGCGATGTATCAATATTATTAATCAGAATGACTTATTTCATCGATGACATGTAAACAAGGCATCAAGAAAGTTGTTTTTAGTGAAATGCTTACAATATTCATAGACGATATAATTTCACGCCAGATGGATGAACTCGGGTTCTGTGGAGTTGTGTTCCAAATCATCACTGTGCGACAAGACGCAATGCATTAACTGTATAAACACCACAGACGTTCGACCAACTTTCCTGTGGTGATTAATGTGACCGGTTGCTTACAATTTCGTCCAATAAATTGAAATATTACGGATGTTTACATCACCGTAACTGGTGCGACATACTGTAGTCACACGGTCGCTATCAAAATATGTCTCAAAAACCTGTTTGCCTTGTATTAATGTGAGAAAAATAATTATGTTGCAAGTTTGTAGACGTCCTTTGTTTCCAGTGACCGATAAATCTGACTAAAGAGTATCTTATCAAGATTTATCACTAGTTCCATCCAAAGCTGCAAGTTCCAGACGGAAAGTGAACAAGGGAGCCTTTCACTTGTTGAGAGTCCTACAATGTTTCAACTGTGTGTAACTTGGCCTTATGAGATATCTGTACATTTTATTTTTAAATATCACACTGCTAGCACTATGACAATCATTATTAGATAATTTTTTCCAATCATTTATTGTCCTTTGTGAGCGAGCAGACTCTCATATCCAACATACTCTGTTCCTCGACTAATGCTGCTTCATGGGCTGTGGTTCTACTGCCTTGTTAAAGTTTGAAGACAATATTCCTATCAGTGTGTTCAGAGACTTTCAATATTTAGAAAAAATATTATGAGGAAGCTATTGTCAGACCTGAGTTAAAAGGAAGAAGTCTGTTCCTTGTATTTAATACGGTCATAACAAACATTGCAAGTTGAAGGTACAACCACGGGGACATGTTCAAATAGCACACAAAACATCCAGTTTGAAAACAAGCCTTATTGGCAATACGGCCGAGTCGGGCTGAGTTAACTGCTATACCCTTTGATGTTCAAGTATGTCCCATTTTCCCACGTTCAACGCAGTAAACTTCCTGTTACAAATTACTATGTCCACTAATTCTGGGTAGACAAACAGACTGGCTCCTTTTAGGTCTAACAGGTGGTTGTGTAGACGGATTGGCTTTGCCATCATAACTCTTACAGCTGCTCTGTGTTTGTTGCCAGTTCTCCACCAGTCGTACCGGCACTTCCTGTCGACAACGGGAAAGAACGCCGCAAAGCGATCCACGTACCCTGTGATGTTGCTGCCAGCTGAGCTCAGTGACAACATACTGCTGAATCCACTTCGACACACACTGCAGAACTGGAATAAACAAGCAGTGCACCAGGTGTGCAGTGGTGCACCATGGGGTAAGTACAGAACTAGGACAAACAAGCAGTGCACCAGGTGTGCAGTGATGCACCATGGGGTAAGTACAGAACTAGGACAAACAAGCAGTGCACCAGGTGTGCAGTGATGCACCATGGGGTAAGTACAGAACTAGGACAAACAAGCAGTGCACCAGGTGTGCAGTGATGCACCATGGGGTAAATACAGAACTAGGACAAACAAGCAATGCACCAGGTGTGCAGTGATGCACCATGGGGTAAGTACAGAACTAGGACAAATAACCAGTGCACTAAGTGTGCAGTGGTGCACCATGGGGTAAGTACAGAACTAGGACAAACAAGCAATGCACCAGGTGTGCAGTGATGCACCATGGGGTAAGTACAGAACTAGGACAAACAAGCAATGCACCAGGTGTGCAGTGATGCACCATGGGGTAAATACAGAACTAGGACAAACAAGCAATGCACCAGGTGTGCAGTGATGCACCATGGGGTAAATACAGAACTAGGACAAATAAGCAGTGCACTAAGTGTGCAGTGGTGCACCATGGGGTAAGTACAGAACTAGGACAAACAAGCAGTGCACCAGGTGTGCAGTGATGCACCATGGGGTAAGTACAGAACTAGGACAAACAAGCAGTGCACCAGGTGTGCAGTGATGCACCATGGGGTAAATACAGAACTAGGACAAATAAGCAGTGCACCAGGTGTGCAGTGGTGCACCATGGGGTAAGTACAGAACTAGGACAAACAAGCAGTGCACCAGGTGTGCAGTGATGCACCATGGGGTAAGTACAGAACTAGGACAAACAAGCAGTGCACCAGGTGTGCAGTGGTGCACCATGGGGTAAGTACAGCACTAGGACAAACAAGCAGGGCACCAGGTGTGCAGTGATGCACCATGGGGTAAGTACAGAACTACGACAAACAAGCAGTGCACCAGGTGTGCAGTAGTGCACCATGGGGTAAGTACAGAACCAGGACAAGCAGTGCACCAGGTATGCAGTGGTGCACCATGCAGTAAGTACAGAGCTAGGTAAAACAAGTAGTGCACCAGATGTGAAAAATAGGACTAGAACCAGCAATGTGCAGAAGTAAATATATATATGCTTAGTAGTAGGTATAGTACATCTGTTGTTTGTTCACGTGTGTATGCATGCATGCATGCATGCATACATTTATTTGTAGACACGAATGAGTTTGTACATAAATAAAGTACACATTGTTTCTCATCGTCCATGTTGTGCTTCAGTGCTGACCGACATCGTGGAACAGGACAGCCATTTCATGGATACTGATGCGATCTCGATCAGTCGAGATGATACACATAAATTCTTCTCCGTGATGATCCATCATCTGCTCAGAACGTGTCACTTCCTGTCTCAGAACAAGGTAAATATCCCATGGGACAAGAATATTGCTGGCATATAAATATGAACAGTAGTGGCAGTCATGAGCTTCTACCGAATGGCAAGTAATATAAAATAGTTTGTTTATTAAATCACGTGTCTTGTGTGAAATCGTAGGGGGTATCAGTTAAATTCGGTCTTATGTAAAGACAGTTATTTGGAAATCATAAAACAAACAAGATTAAAACATAATCTGAGATATATTAAATGGTCAAGGTAGATGTATAAATCAGAATTACAGAAACAGTCAGTAAAACCAGAATGTTCAGCCTTAGCCTTTCATGGATCCATCAGAACTAAAGTGTGTCTTTTCACACATTCAGTGCAGTCGACTGAACAACAACTACTTAGTGCTGAGGAGTAGACTCAAGTGATATGTGGACAACTCCTTTGATGTAGTCACCCTTGTTCTTGGGAATGGTCTATAATTATTTCATGCTTTCTATGTAAAGTTCTTATACAGCACAGTATCTAGTCCACAAGATTGCTCAAAGTGCTTTACACTTTACTCCTTGCTAGACCTGTTCAGTTGAACACCATCTCAACTTCTATGTGCAAGTGTGTATGCATGTCCGATTGGCCTTACATACGTTTACATGCATACAGCCATGCTGCAATTAATGCATGAAGACAAATATCCACCACTGCCTATAGCCAGGTGCTCATTCATACAGCTGAGTGAACTGGAGCAACGTAGAGTGAACGAACTTGCCCAAGGCTCGAAAAAGCAGCACAGGATTCGAACCCGGGTTCTCTCGATTGAGAGTCTGATGCTCCAGCCACTGTGCCACTGCACTCCACAGTAGTGCATTGGACTATCAAGGAAACTGTGCTACATAAAATAAATTGACTAATATTGTTGCAGGCATTGGTGGCAGAGTGGAAGAGAATGCTACCAAGCATCAGTGAGACAATGCCACAGGAGGAGGTGAGGATGCTCTTCAATGGTATTGCTGGTGTTGGGTACTGTGTATATTGTGATAAAACCTCACTATTAAGATCACCTGTGGGACCGGACCAAAGTGACCTGAATAGCGAGGTGACCCTATTAGAAGGACTGGTTTCCCATACTTTGCTGTTACAGAAATTATTTGGGACTGTCCCAGGGTGACCTTTATTGTGAGGTGGCTGTATTACAGCGGTGACTGTAAAGAAAGGTTCTACTGTACACAAGGACATGAAGTAGCATTACAAAAGTAAATGTGTAAATTAGATATCAGACAGTATTCATTCTCACAGAGGATTATAAATGAATGGAACATATTAGCTTCTGAATGTGTAAATTCTAATGACATGAATGTGATTAAAACAAATTCGACAAATACCTTAGAAGGGTGGTTTATACGTAGATACAAAAAATTTAACTCTCGATAAGTCAAATACTTCCTTGTCCAATTGACATATTTTTCTCTGGTTTACTATCTATACAATATATTTGATACAATAAGGTATCTTGTTTTAAATCGTGATGCTCTGAGATGTATTCGGATGTGCATTTTACAGTAAGAACCATATTTAGAAAAGACTTTCCTATGTCTCTCCTTGTAATTACATTTGTACTTTTATATAAATGATATAATGTGTTTGTTTGTCGTGATCTTGTTCCCGAATCATTCCATAAATGCACTCCAAACACTGCTCAGAAAATGCATTCACTTGGATGCAGCAGTGGCATCAAACTGTGAATTGGCATATGACTATGATTTGCTCTTCCAGAGATGCATGAATGTAAGCCACAGTGTAGCATGTTGCAGCCACAATAAAATATGTGACCTGCGAAGGCGAACCTATTGTGCACACGAGGAAAAAATATCTGTCTAGGTCATGTCCCGTCAGTTTTGTGATTTTTGCAGAAATTCATACCTTGTAATCTCACCTTCAATGTCCTGTTTATTTTCCACGAAAAATAATTCAAAACTAATAACAAATGGAGCTTTACAAATCAATATATTAAAAAACAACAGGCAATACGAGTCAAAATTACCTCTTCTCAAAACGTCGCTTTTTAAAAGTTTGCTTCTATGTTAGCAAAAAATTTAAAACTATTGAAGATATTTGAACAAATGAGGTATCATGGCAAAGCTTATGGTCTGTGTTATCTAAAAAGGTGCAAAGCGCCATTTCACAATTTTGCAGCTTGACACCCACTTTGCTGTGGCAGGTCAGACATGTTGATTCATGTTGCAATGTGTGTCCAGTGCAGGGCCTACCTGTGGTGTGTCACATCTGTTAACTAAACGTTGTTCTTTGTCGTTTGCAGGTAGTGGAAGGCCTGCTGGCGATGATGGACGTGTACAAGTACATGTTACTGTTGCTGGAGAGTCGGCAGACAGGAGTCGCCGCCTCACACAAGTCTGTCAAGGTCTGCTCCTTTCTTTCCCCAGTTGTCTGTGCATTGTCTTATCAGTTCACAAAGTACTCAGAAATGTAAAGATGGGTGGGAGGTGGGTGCGTCGTCAACACGTGTCGCGGGGAAATAAATTCAATCACATCAATTTTCATCAGATAACAATAAAGTTTAACTTCAACATTTCAATGTCAGTCGGTCGGTAGTCTTCATCAGCAACTGATTTGTGGGATTGTAGTTTTTCTTCTGCTCACCAGATGGTGTCGTGAGTGATATGCAAATACAGCAAGAAATTAAAATGTATATTCTTCGACTTTCCACTAATTCATATGTATAATACACACCTGGACTTTTAAGTGAAACATGAAGGAAACAAATGTATGTAATACTTGGAAATTTACGGTATTTCTCCAAGTCTTGTGTTATTTCTGTCAGCACATCTTTGGCGGCTCTTTTACATAGCCGTAGTCCCTGCCAGTTTATGATACGCCATATTCCTGATTGTTTTCAGATGGTCCGAGCCAAGGCTACGAGAGATTTCGTAAACAACCTGCTGCAGGTTCCGCCCGATAAAATAACGGTGGGTGACGTGGTTCTCTCCTCGGAGAAAACAGACAAATGTTTCACACACGGACTGCTGAGTAAGAAGTCGTTTGACGTGAGCGTCGTTGCAGAGAACGTAGGGGAATACCTCCCCTGTGTGGCACAACTGTCCCTGTACAACATCGACCTGTCCTCCCATATTCCCGTGTTCTTCCAACTCTTTCCCAACCTCGTCAATTTATCCCTCATCAACTGTAGTCTTGGGACGCTGGTCGGCCTCACCCCTTGCTGTCCGAGTCTTGTCTTACTTGTGGTGTCAAACAACTGCATCGTCGAAATCCCCGATGAATTCGAAGAGTTGCGTGACTCACTGAAGTACTTGGACATCTCGATGAATCCTGTCAGGCGGATCCCGGATTTCCTGACACGGTTCCACCGGATGCGCCATCTGGATGTGTCGAATACGCTCGTCGGAGAGTTTCCAGAGGACATTGGGAGGATGCGGGTGTTGAGGAATCTTCACGTCAGACACACCCTCATTGGCCGGCTCCCTCGAAGCTTCAGCAGACTGAGGGTGAGTGCCGAGGGAAATCAATTATGTTGTTAGTTTCCCTGTCTTCATGCAGTCCAGGGGAGGCTGGCTTCAATACTGGACCCAATGTTTTTGTTATCCTTCTTTTGTTGCACAGCCGTTTCAACCACCTGTCTCTCCTATTTCATGTTTTCATCCTCGATACATCGTTGATGATTTCTGTTTCCTTATTTCCCCGACACTGCTCCCACACTGCTCCCACACTGCTCCCACCCTGCTCCTACACTGCTCCCACCCTGCTCCCACATTGCTCCCTCCCTGCTCCTACCCTGCTCCCACATTGCCATCTCCACCATCCGTCTCAAAGGAAATAAAGCTAATGTTAAGTGTTAAGCCATGGGTAATGTTCTGTTGTGTTGACTAGTACCTGGAGAGACTTGACTTGGACGGAGTGCCCTGGGTAATGTTCTGTTGTGTTGACCAATACCTGGAGAGACTTGACTTGGACGGAGTGCCCTGGGTAATGTTCTGTTATGTTGACCAGTACCTGGAGAGACTTGGACGGAGTGCCCTGGGTGATGTTCTGTTGTGTTGACCAATACCTGGAGAGACTTGACTTGGACAGAGTGCCCTGGGTAATGTTCTGTTGTGTTGACCAGTACCTGGGGAGACTTGACTTGGACAGAGTGCCCTGGGTAATGTTCTGTTGTGTTGACCGGTACCTGGAGAGACTTGACTTGGTCGGAGTGCCCTGGGTAATGTTCTGTTGTGTTGAGCGGTACCTGTAGAGACTAGACTTGGACGGAGTGCCCTGGGTAATGTTCTGTTATGTTGACCAGTACCTGGAGAGACTTGGACGGAGTGCCCTGGGTAATGTTCTGTTGTGTTGACCAGTACCTGGAGAGACTGGACTTGGACGGAGTGCCCTGGGTAATGGTCTGTTGTGTTGACCAGTACCTGGAGAGACTAGACTTGGACGGAGTGCCCTTGGTAATGTTCTGTTGTGTTGACCAGTACCTGGAGAGACTAGACTTGGACGGAGTGCCCTGGGTAACGAGGGAAGAGGTGCAGGACTCCCTCAGCCTAGAGACCTGGAAGAAATGGGGGAAGCGAACCCGGGCTCTTCTCGAGATGAGTGAGGAGGTGAGTGTGTTTACAGTTAAACTTCACTATCAGTTCAGTGTGTGGTTGGCAAAGAAACATGTTTTAATAATAATATCTAGCTTACACCTACCCGTGGTGCAGCAAGCCATGGCACCTCCTGGGGAATGACTGACAACTCAATTTGTCCACTGAAAAAGGTAAATAACTCAAAATAACTACCTTTTTTTTCTTTTTTCAAATACATCTCCAATTGGTAGAGCAGAGGTCAATGGTTCAAGGATGTCTGTAGAAAGATGTGACACCTGGAAGGGGATGCACCTGGGAGGGGATGCACCTGGGAGGCGATACACCTGGGAGGGGATGCACCTGGGAGGTGGTGCACCTGGGAGGGGATGCACCTGGGAGGGATGCACCTGGGAGGAGATACACCTGGGAGGGGGTGCACCTGGGAGGGGATGCACCTGGGAGGGGATACACCTGGGAGGGGTGCACCTGGGAGGGATGCACCTGGGAGGGGATGCACCTGGGAGGGGATGCACCTGGGAGGTGGTGCACCTGGGAGGGGATGCACCTGGGAGGGATGCACCTGGGAGGAGATACACCTGGGAGGGGGTGCACCTGGGAGGGGATGCACCTGGGAGGGATGCACCTGGGAGGGGATGCACCTGGGAGGGGATGCACCTGGGTGGGATGCATCTGGGAGGGGATGCACCTGGGAGGGGATGCACCTGGGAGGGGATACACCTGGGAGGGGTGCACCTGGGAGGGATACACCTGGGAGGGGATGCACCTGGGAGGGGATGCACCTGGGAGGGATGCACCTGGGAGGGGATGCACCTGGGAGGGGATGCACCTGGGAGGGGATGCACCTGGGAGGGGGTGCACCTGGGAGGGGATGCACCTGGGAGGGGATGCACTTTGAAGGCGCCAAGGTTAATAATAATAATAAACATGATTTATTTATCCACTCATATTCAGAGTAAGACTGTTCAGGGATGTATGGATATCATACTGTAATAATATATGCAAACAAATGCATTTAATTGCACAATATAATAGACCAGTTCAGTTGCCGTAGTCAACTATAGCTACTATATGCTGGCTGGCTACAACATTTTATTTTGTATATTGTTGTATTCACCATCGCCCTATCATTTTAAATCATCTTGAAACTATAGCTACTTTTCGTAAAAAAAAACTCAAGACTTTACTATTTGAAATTCCATTTCCACCCTAACCTTCGGTGGTCCTTTGCGCTAATGATGAGTCTTGCTCATTCCTGTTCATAATTTTGCCCAATGATTCTTGTATGTTGTGCCTCTGAGCTCAGGTTCCTGGGGATATGGGGTTATAGAAGTTTAATATTATTTTATATTAATAATGTGTGTTTTGACTTTGTTTCATAGGAGAGAATCGCAATGTTCAGCAGCTGTGACCACAACAAGACTAGTGTTTTGGAGAATGACGAAATTGATGAACTGAAGATGTTGATGTTTGACAAGTTCCCGAGATTTGGTGGTGACAGAAATGGTGACTACCCCTAACTCATTAAGCTTGTTATTGTGTTAGTTAGCTCTTTAATACACAGATTTGTTGCATTCTGGGTCTCTGTTTACTGTCTATTTGTTAATCAGCATTTTCACAAGAATAAATCAGATCAGACATGCTGTTGACGACTTTGTCATCCGTAGTCTATCGGGAAGAAAGTAACAGGACAAATATTAACATCTTAAATTGTTGTTTTTCTTTCTCAGCACTGTTCTGCTTTTCATCAGGTTTCATTGACGTTTATTAATCTGAATGTTGCCAATTTAATCAGTCAATATGCATAATGTATGTTTAACTTTAAAAAACATAATATTGTAACCAAAAGTACTTTCGTAATGTATGAAAATAGTAATAATATCCAAAATAACCTATTACTTTTGAAATGGCATATTTATTCATTCCAAGAATGGAAAATTCATTTTTTCATGTCACAGCAAATTGAAAATAATCAATCAAAGGAGTGTGTAATAATAATCAAAATAATACACATTTTGTCCGTTATTCTTGTTGTGTTACTTTTTCCAGTTACTTTCTTTCTTCCATACAACTGTTGGCATTGCTCGTCCTTCTGTCTTCTTCTTCAGACTGCTACGGAGGCGTTCCAAAAGAGATCATGGCACTGCGGAACCTCCGCACCCTCTCCCTGACCTACCACAACATTCACGCCATCCCCAAGGAGATGGGGCAGCTGTACCGCCTCAAGTCCCTCTTTCTCAGCAACAACCCCTACATTGAGACCATAGATGGCGCCATTGGCAAGTCACCGCTGAAAGGTGAGTGTTACACAGTATTTCACTACAGCAATTCCTTCACAGGAGTATTATCATACAGTTTGTATTTTCGACGTGAAATCCTGTGTACAAATTACAACATCAAACAAAACTGACTGCGTTCTACCTAGCATTAAAATTACGTGTTCTTTGATGTTTATTAAAATTTACCCATCTGTCTTGATTTGTATATGTATATATATATATTGTATATGATACTATAAATAACCAGTTATATTAAACGTGTTTATATTTGTTATGCAGATTTGTTAGAATAAGGATTTTTATGTACAATGGTGATTTTTCATCCTATAAATAATAAGTTATTTTAAACGTATTTATATTTGTTATGCCTAATTTGTTAGAATGAGGATTTTTTGTACATTGGTGAATTAAATTATTTACATTTTATTATTTTATATAATGTTTTATATTACATTAAAATTCTTAATGGACTTTTGTATGTTCTTACCTGAAATAAAGACATTCAGTTTCCTTCTGTATACCACGTTTGCAGTGCTGATGGTGTCCAAGTGCCCCCTGCTGCGTACCCCACCACAAGAGATCATTGACCAGGGCATGATGACGGTGATTGCCTACCTGAAGAGACTCTCCCAGGGCTCCGTTGCCTGCCTCCGGACCAAACTCATGTTTGTGGGCCTGGGCGGGGCTGGAAAGACCAGGTACGCTCAGCTCACGACACTCACGGGAAACTGACTGATCCGTTACTACAGTTCACTCAGCTGTGTAAATGAGTATCTGCCATGTGTGTGTTTGTGTGTGTGTAAGTTTATGTGTGTGTTTTTGTGTGTGTGCGTGCGTGTGTCCTTGCGAACGTAGAGTTTCTATGCAATAATTGTAGCATGGTTTGAAGGGATCCATTACAAAATACAACCCATTACAACGGATCCAGATTATGATGGATCCATTATGATGGATCCATTACAACGGATCCATTACGACGGATCCATTACAATGGATCTGTTGTGACGGATCCATTATGATGGATCCATTACAAAGGATCTCTTATGATGGATCCGCATTATGGCGGTTCCATCACAATGGATCCGTTACGACTGATCTGGTATGATTTTGTATAGCCGTGTACATCACTTTGATCCGTTAAGTAGGATTTAATGCTTAATAAATACAATATTGTTATTATTGCTTTAGTTAACTCAGCCATAGAAGGAGTACCTGGCTGTAGATAGTGGTGGATATATAAAAGTTTCCATTACAGCATAATTGCAGTGTGGCTTAATGCTTTCTATAGAAGTTAAGATGGTGTTTGAATGAACAGGTCTGTCTGGGAATGAAGTGTAGTAATAAAGCACTCTGAGCAGTCCTGCATACAGGATACCATGCTGTATAAGAACTTACCTTTTTTGTTTCAAATTCTAACCAGGTGCGGAGTGTGACAATGCCTGTAATGGCTTCTGTTTGTACTCGTTAGCTTGATGCGAGCTCTGATGAGCAGGGACCTACAGGCGACCTCTACTGACAGCGAGGGAATCACCGACGGAATAGACATCAGCACGTGGACCATCAACAAGGACCAGAAATCTGTCACGTACAGCGTGTGGGACTTCGCAGGGCAGACTATTTACTACAACACCCACCAGGTACACAGCTGTCAGTGCAGCATGTTTCTCATTTATGCATAAGTCTGTAAAGTTCCAAAAGCATAACATGTATTAGTGGGTCTGTGGGTGATGATTTGGTCGCCCTACGTATCACAAGGAAAATAAATCTGTCAAATTGAATAAATGTTAATGCGCATTGATAAAGTGTGTGTATCAGAACCAGACAGCATGGTGAGTAATGTCTTGACAACTATGTCATGTCAATGGAATCTGGCAGCTATTGGCTGTCGTTTTGGGAGTCATTTTGGATCAGTCGAAAACTTAAGTTGAACACTTGGTAGGATAGGTGGTGAATTGAATCAATACGAAACACTATATGTCTTTTGGACTAGAGTTTATTCTAACCATGAACTTATACACCCAATTTTTTTAACAGCTTGTATTGACAGTTTCATACATTATAGCGATATTTAGGCACTTGTAAGAGCATACTGAATACATTATTATGTGATACATGTAATTTACTAAGATTTGATTGGGAGTAATTCCACCATAATTGTGCAGATCAAAATATGTTATTTGTGTTTGATGGTAGGACAAATACTGCATTTTCTGATGCTGTTTCTGACGTCTTCTTGTAGTTCTTCCTGTCCAACCGAGCCATCTACCTGCTGGTGTGGAACACGAGACTCGGCTACGAACACTCCGGCCTCGAGTTCTGGCTCAGTTCTATCAGCTGCCACTGCCCAAAGGCTCCCATCTTTGTCATTGGTACACATGCCGATCAGGTGTGTACAATAGTGTATAGTGTACAACATGTACAACAGTCATGTACAACATGTGTTTTGGTTGTGCACAGCAGGGATGTATATCAGAAATGTACAGATATACTGCGAAAGTATCTGTGTATACAGCAGTGATGTACAGTGGGTGAGTGGATGAGTGGGTGAGTCGGTCAGGGAGTCAGTGAGTCAGTGAGTCGTCAGTCAGTCAGTCAGTCAGTGGGTGTAGGTGTATGTGGCACTGTGTGCATGTGTACATGTGTACATGTGTACATGTGTACATGTGTACATGCATACATGCATGTGTCCCAGCTGTTATGTACAGCAATTATATGTGCATCATAGCTAGGTGCAAAAAAAATGTACACCTTCTGTATAGGTCACCTGTTGAATGCAGATGTTAGATGTCATTGGGTTATTAATGCGGCCATGTCTCTGTTACAGATGACAACGAGTGAACTGCCGGCCGACGCACTGAGAGCTAGATACAGCAACATCACTGGCTTCTTCACTATCAGCTCCAAGACAGGCCAAGTGAGTGAAGAACTGTTCTCATCCACTTCCTCCTGGCTTCCATACATCACTCAAAAACATGCACACAGACGCTGGACTGTCACGAGTGCAGTGGATCACAAACTGAACTGATGCAGTGAAGCACCTGGTGCATTGTGGTTGGGAGGCAGGGAGAGCAACAGTTGTTGGAACAGCAATACATAGGTGCATTGTGGGTGGGAAGCAGGGAATTCATTAGTTGTTGGAACAGCAATGCACTGGTGCATTGTGGGTGGAGGCAGGGAATAGAACAGTTGTTGGAACAGCAATGCACTGGTGCATTGTGGGTGGGAGGCAGGGAATATAACAGTTGTTGGAACAGTGATACACTGGTACATTGTGGATGGGAAGCGGGGAGTACAAGAAATTGTTGGAACAGCGATACACTGGTGCATTGTGGGTGGGAGGCAGGGAGTGCAACAGTTGTTGGAACAGTGATACACTGGTGCATTGTGGGTGGGAGGCAGGGAGTGCAACAGTTGTTGGAACAGTGATACACTGGTGCATTGTGGGTGGGAGGCAGGGAGTGCAACAGTTGTTGGAACAGCGATACACTGGTGCATTGTGGGTGGGAGGCAGGGAGTGCAACAGTTGTTGGAACAGTGATACACTGGTGCATTGTGGGTGGGAGGCAGGGAGTGCAACAGTTGTTGGAACAGTGATACACCAGTGCATGATGAGGCGGAGGCAAAAACCTTTCGAGCAGCATTTAATAGCAAGAATTAAAATTGTATTGCAGCTGTTGTTGAAACATGCAATATTTTGATCCATCTGCAGTTGCATGTTTCAACTACAGCTCCAATGTAAGTTTAATTCTTGCTATTAAAAGTTAAACTTGGAGCCATGAACTATATCTTCCATTTCACGCAGCAGTTTGCTATCCAATTTTTTGATGACCAGTATACTATGAATAAGTATTGTATGAGTAAAATGTATTATAGAGACCACCAGCTCATTGAAGAAGGCACCTATACCTTTAATGACCCTTCAGGAAGACACATTTCCAACTACCTACCAAACTGTCTCCAGTTGTCATGAAACGACTGGGTAAATTAAGCACTCACCTGGGGTTCCAACCCAACACCCCCTGCTCAGTGCTCATGGGGCAAACACCAAATATTGAGCCACAGCAACAGTCTAGTTGATGTACTCTTGCATATGATTGTGTTTGTTCTAGGGAATGGAAGAACTGCTGAAAACACTGAGTACTGTGACCTTGGAACAACCTTACATCGGAGAGATGGTGCCAGAGGCATGGCTCAACTTTGAGAAGAACATAATGAGGTAAAGTATCTCTAGCATGTGTCTTCGAATGTAATATCACAAATTTTGTGTGCACACTGGATACAGTCGTGTGTCAGTTCAGACACGGATACACCAGAGCAAGTGTCGTCGAAGCACAAACAGTTGTGCTGTTAACCCTTTAGGACTTGAGTGCCAAAAAGCATCTTGGTGCCCACTTCTTCAAGTGCCAAAAAGCATCTTTTAGTTTTAACAATGTGTGAAGGTGGCATCTTTTTCTGGGTACTTTTGTAACATGTGTCACTGGATTCTTTAGTGTGCGTTAGGTGTATTTTTCATGTGGCTTTATATTGGAAGTTTTTTAATGAGCGATGCTTGAAAGTGTCAACTGAAAAAGAATTTGTAGATATGTGTTGCATTCTATGCTAACACACCCAGACATAATGTATCGTGTTTCGCACATTTAATTACAAAGTTTACTAGTTTATTTAGTGCCATCTTGTGATGGGCGGTGTACATGTAAGTGAACAAAATCTAGTGTAGATTGTGTTGTTGTTTTCAGCAAGAGGAACTCTAAGAATGTATAGATTGTTTTGTTGTCTTCAGTAAGAAGAACTCTAAGAATGTATAGTTTGTGTTGTTGTTTTCAGCAAGAGGAACAATAAGAATGTATAGATTGTGTTGTTGTTTTCAGCAAGAGGAACTCTAAGAATGTGTAGATTGTTTTGTTGTTTTCAGCAAGAGTAACTCTAAGAATGTATAGATTGTTTTGTTGTTTTCAGCAAGAGGAACTGTAAGAATGTGTAGATTGTGTTGTTGTTTTCAGCAAGAGGAACTCTAAGAATGTATAGATTGTTTTGTTGTCTTCAGTAAGAGGAACTCTAAGAATGTATAGTTTGTGTTGTTGTTTTCAGCAAGAGGAACAATAAGAATGTATAGATTGTCTTGTTGTTTTCAGCAAGAGGAACTCTACAAATGTATAGATTGTGTTGTTGTTTCCAGCAAGAGGAACTCTAAGAATGTATAGATTGTTTTGTTGTCTTCAGTAAGAGGAACTCTAAGAATGTATAGTTTGTGTTGTTGTTTTCAGCAAGAGGAACTCTACGAATGTATAGATTGTGTTGTTGTTTTCAGCAAGAGGAACTCTACGAATGTATAGATTGTGTTGTTGTTTTCAGCAAGAGGAACTCTAAGAATGTATAGATTGTTTTGTTGTCTTCAGTAAGAGGAACTCTAAGAATGTATAGTTTGTGTTGTTGTTTTCAGCAAGAGGAACAATAAGAATGTATAGATTGTGTTGTTGTTTTCAGCAAGAGGAACTCTACGAATGTATAGATTGTGTTGTTGTTTTCAGCAAGAGGAACTCTACGAATGTATAGATTGTGTTGTTGTTTTCAGCAAGAGGAACTCTAAGAATGTATAGATTGTGTTGTTGTTTTCAGCAAGAGGAACTCTAAGAATGTATAGATTGTCTTGTTGTTTTCAGCAAGAGGAACTCTAAGAATGTATAGATTGTGTTGTTGTTTTCAGTAAGAGGAACTCTAAGAATGTATAGATTGTGTTGTTGTTTTCAGCAAGAGGAACTCTACGAATGTATAGATTGTCTTGTTGTTTTCAGCAAGAGGAACTCTAAGAATGTATAGATTGTCTTGTTGTTTTCAGCAAGAGGAACTCTAAGAATGTATAGATTGTTTTGTTGTCTTCAGTAAGAGGAACTCTAAGAATGTATAGTTTGTGTTGTTGTTTTCAGCAAGAGGAACAATAAGAATGTATAGATTGTGTTGTTGTTTTCAGCAAGAGGTACTCTACGAATGTATAGATTGTGTTGTTGTTTTCAGCAAGAGGAACTCTAAGAATGTATAGATTGTGTTGTTGTTTTCAGCAAGAGGAACTCTACGAATGTATAGATTGTGTTGTTGTTTTCAGCAAGAGGAACTCTAAGAATGTATAGATTGTGTTGTTGTTTTCAGCAAGAGGAACTCTAAGAATGTATAGATTGTGTTGTTGTTTTCAGCAAGAGGAACTCTAAGAATGTATAGATTGTCTTGTTGTTTTCAGCAAGAGGAACTCTAAGAATGTATAGATTGTGTTGTTGTTTTCAGCAAGAGGAACTCTAAGAATGTATAGATTGTGTTGTTGTTTTCAGCAAGAGGAACTCTACGAATGTATAGATTGTCTTGTTGTTTTCAGCAAGAGGAACTCTAAGAATGTATAGATTGTGTTGTTGTTTTCAGCAAGAGGAACTCTAAGAATGTATAGATTGTGTTGTTGTTTTCAGCAAGAGGAACTCTAAGAATGTATAGATTGTGTTGTTGTTTTCAGCAAGAGGAACTCTACGAATGTATAGATTGTCTTGTTGTTTTCAGCAAGAGGAACTCTAAGAATGTATAGATTGTGTTGTTGTTTTCAGCAAGAGGAACTCTAAGAATGTATAGATTGTCTTGTTGTTTTCAGCAAGAGGAACTCTAAGAATGTATAGATTGTCTTGTTGTTTTCAGCAAGAGGAACTCTAAGAATGTATAGATTGTCTTGTTGTTTTCAGCAAGAGGAACTCTAAGAATGTATAGATTGTCTTGTTGTTTTCAGCAAGAGGAACTCTAAGAATGTATAGATTGTCTTGTTGTTTTCAGCAAGAGGAACTCTAAGAATGTATAGATTGTCTTGTTGTTTTCAGCAAGAGGAACTCTAAGAATGTATAGATTGTCTTGTTGTTTTCAGCAAGAGGAACTCTAAGAATGTATAGATTGTCTTGTTGTTTTCAGCAAGAGGAACTCTAAGAATGTATAGATTGTGTTGTTGTTTTCAGCAAGAGGAACTCTAAGAATGTGCTGAAATGGGAGGAGATGTCAGGTCTGGCCAACCAGGCCGGTGTGTATGGCACTGAGGTAAGACAGCTCAGCTCCACACACTACCAGTGCACAGCAGCTATCACAAAAAAAAGTTTTTGCCTTTTAAGGGACCACCCATAAAGTATCTCACAGTAATTTTGGACATTTTTGAGATCCCCACCCCTTTGTCAGATTTCATAAAAATTGCATGTACATCCCTCTAAAATTTATTTTGTTTTGGTAAAGACCCTAATCCAATGATGCGTACATCTGTACTAATTATTATATTCATATAATTGTATTGATTCACCAAGCCATCATCTTAACCAGATACCTCTATCCCCATCAATATTTTGTCACCTAAATATGACCTAATTTATGGATGACCCTAACTTCATATGTGGCCAGAGTGTCGAGGGAACCAAAGTTCAAGTCCATATGTCGCTGTTTCAAATGTTTGGCAGTTTAGTTTTTCACACTTTCCTGTGTCTTTCAGTAGAGACGCTATAAGCCTTTGGTCCTTTCTATCTGGTGTCTGTTCCAGGGAAAGTAACAGATCCCATACAGTAAAACCTGTGCTGGACTCACAGAATCATTGTTCAATAACTCAGAAACTTCCTATATAAAACCATGAGACAAAATACCCCTAGTGTTTAGCAAATCAAACTAAGATTGATTTATAATGACTTAGTGCACAATCAGCAGATTGCACCACATGTGAGTTGTTTAAAGTCCAATTTATCCATTCGGCGGTTGCTGGCAGTTGGTGTCTAGAAAGTATGACTATAAATTTATTGCAAAAATTAGATAATTTATAAATAGAGAATAATAATACCAACATTATGTGTGAATGCTGGAACTTGAGTCTTCCCGGTTGCCACACGAATTTTGTGGAACTCACAACCTGTCAGCTTTAAGTCAGCAGGAAACGTAGTTTCATTTTGCCGTCATCTACAAACCTATCTTTTTAGTATTGCCTATCCTCCTTAGCTTCTTAGCTATTCCATCCATCTGTTGACAACTTTTACATTGACCACGATTACAAGACGGTTCAATCCGTTGGTTTTGCTGTGCTACTGAGCTTGATGTTCGAACATGTTGACACGAAAGAAGTAATTTTATGATTACATTGTGTGTAGATAAAGCAAGCGGTACAGTTTCTGCATGAGCTTGGCACCATCCAATACTTTGACAATGAACTACTGCGAAACCGTGTTGTCATCAGCCCACAGTGGATCGTCGATGTCATGGCCTGTGTCATCTCTGTGCACAACAAAGTCATCAAGGTTTGTCATCCTGCAACTTTCTACTGCTTACCAGAAGTGCCACCTCAGAAGAGATTGGAGAGACCGCCCAGACCTGTGTGATTTATAACTTCACAATTACTATCTTTACAGTGATATCAAGCAATATAAAAGTCCATTTCATGTAGAGCCATTGTACATGAAGTTGTCATAATGTAATAATTTTTTATATATCACCGTAATTATAATAATTTTATCTACTTGTGGAGTGCAGTGGCTAGAGCATCGAACTCTCAATCAAAGAGACCCCGGGTTTGAATACTGTGCTGCCGTGTTGAACCTTGGGCAAGTTCCATGTTGAACCTTGGGCAAGTTCGTTCACTCTACATTGCTTCGGTTCACTCAGCTGTATGAATGAGTACCTGGCTATAGATATCAGACCTGGGGCCGAAGTACTCGTGTACTCGAGTACATTTTTGAAGTACTCGTACTCATGAAACTTATGGGTCATGGACTCGTACTCATACTCATTGTACTCAGATTTTACAAGTACATTATGAGTACATCTGAGTACTTTCTCAATATGTACTGGGGAAAATAAATATATTTGGTTATAAAATGAAACTTTCCTGAAATATTTAAATGAGGTGGGGAAGGGGCCATGCTGGCCGGGTGTGGTTGGTTCCCCCCACCTTTGCTGTTGAGGTTGTATTATGGATTATAATTATATAGGCTAATTCACATAATTTACACATTGTATATATATATGTATTGTATGAATTAGCAAAAAATGTGTTCGCTGAATACAAAGCTCTTTTACAAACTCATACCTGCCTTGTTACTTAACAGCAAAACTAGTCACGATTCCTAGTCATAACTCCATTACATTACCAAGGAGCCTTGTCCCATATAAATACGCCATTATGACGCAAGTCAAATGAGTTTTATATGGGCATTGCTCAGGTCTTAAATTCAACAATTTACGGTATTCCTGCTGGATCTAGTCACGTGATAAATTCACGGTATAAAGACAAGCGGCCACGGGTCCGCTGCCTCAGTTTGATTTCTCACTGAAAAAGGTAATTCATTTGTTGTCATTATTGAGATCTGCATTTTGTTTCCCGCCCACCTACCCCAGCTACACCTGAGTTTAGATTACTTTAAAAGGATAGGTCTGTAAGGTGGTTTGAAAGTCTGGAAAATCTATGTAATATACACCTAATTACATGTTGGTGTCAAGGCGTTTGCAAGAATAAACTGTTGGTCTTGCTGTATGTTAGTTAATTGCATTGTATATTTCTGTTGTTAGCATGACAATAATATGTACAAGAGGTTTTGGGGCGCTGTGACGCTTTCCCCTTGGTTTCAACTATTAAGGTTATAATCCGTAAACAGGTCTGGTTATAATATGTAGGGTGGGTTCAGCCACCTGCATGTGGTTGGTTCCCCCCACCTTTGCTGTTGAGGTTGTATTATGGATTATAATTATATAGGCTAATTCACATCATTTACACATTGTATATATATATGTATTGTATGAATTAGCTAAAAATGTGTTGGCTGAATACAAAGCTCTTTTACAAACTCATACCTGCCTTGTTACTTAACAGCAAAACTAGTCACGATTCCTAGTCATAACTCCATTACATTACCAAGGAGCCTTGTCCCATATAAAGGGTATTTTGCATAGCCAAGAAAGTATTCTGCCCTGAACAGCGCAGCCTGAAAGACTCAACCTGTGAACAACTCATGTTCATTCGGTGCAATGGCAAATAGATGAATAGATCATAGGATGCCACTGAAATGAATGCCAATGAAGTGAATTTCATTGTTGATGAAATAGAGGTTTTGTTAGTTTTCCTAATACAAATTGATCAACTACCATTACATATTCACTTGTGCTGAGTTATATAAATTAGATTAATTAATAATTTTCAAATACGTTATTATTTAATATTTATATTTTTTAAATGTACTCGTACTTTTACTCGTACTCGTGAGAATGTACTCGTACTTGTACTTGTACTCAGCTTTTAGCAATGTACTTGTACTCGTACTCATCCATCATCAAAGTACTCGTACTCGTACTTGTACTCATAAAAATGTACTCGGCCCCAGGTCTGATAGATATGTTTTATTAGTTGCGGATTGTTTGTCGAGGAAAATAAACGGACTTTGAAATATTTATGTACGAATAGTTTTCACGCATTAATTGCGGTATGGCTGAATGCTTCCCACAAAAGTCAAGATGGTGTACATTTGAACATCGTGAATGCATTGTATCCATGGCATTTTGTTTGCTACGCAGCAATCAAACATATCTAAATGTACTGCAGTATTACGGGCAGTCCTAAGGACTGGATACTGTACTATGTAAGAACTTACTTTTGTTCTACTTTTATCTACAGATCTGCCGCTGGATGTATGCAGGATGTATTTTTATTAATTTAGTTATTGCCATTTAAACATCGTGAATCCTGCAATATATTTGGATGTGTTTGATTGCTGCGTAACAAACATGACACAGATATAATGCATTCACGATGTTCAAAAGGCAGTAACTCAAAAGTAAAAAAGACAATTTTAAATCTTGATGGTAATATCAAAAAATATTAAATTCCGTAATTGTAGTTACTAGCATGACGTCACCAACATCTGACAAGTTGGTCATTTTGTGACACAGAAATGACCTTATTTGAGGGGACTTAGTGATGTGTTCGCAATCAACAGACTATATTTGTCGCATTGCTTGACAAGAGCATTATATTTACGTGTACAAAGTTTTATAGAAATTGAAAAAAATAATTTCACTTAGGGATCATCGCAGAACATCGAAGTCTGCTATCAGATGAAATTATTTTCATTTGGTGGATAGGGTTAGAGGCAATTTCGTCTTGCGTCAGACATCGATATTTTACCCTTCAGAGCGATACTGTTAATATACTGATATCATCATATCAGTTTTTACACACTTTTCTGGGGGTTTGAGGGGGCTGAGGCCAGATGAAAGTAATTTAATCTGATATCGAAGTTTTGAGATGATCCCTTAGTCTTTAAAACTGACTATTGTGTCACATGTGCCCTGTTGCAGGACGGTTATCTACAACATGAAGACATCCATGTGATCTGGAAGAACTACCCCAAATCCCTTCACAAGTGGCTGCTCCATCTCACTGAGGTGTTTGACCTCACCTTCCCACTGACTGACCAACCCACCAACATTGTGCCCTGCCTGCTGCCTCAGGTCGAACCAGAGGTACTGTTCACCTTTGGGTATTCCAGCTCTCATGTGATCCGGTGTCCTTGCATAATAATAGTAATATATTTTATTTTATATAGTGTCAGGTTCAGACTTATTTGTGGTGCTTAAACCATTGTCCAAATTTACCAAAAAATACACAAATATCACAGAAGCACTTGTAACCAAACAGAAGGAGATCTATATCTAAGTATGATAAGCCTATGGACTTGATATTTGTTGATATAGATATCACTGAAGGTCTCGATAGTGCATCTAGTGTGTATGTACGTTTCAGTTCACGTGGCCGACTGTGTCAGAGGCTGACGACGTGAAAGAGACACAGATGTTGTACAAGTTTGACTACCTGCCTCCTGGCCTCTTCAACCGAGCTCAGGTTAGTGTTGAAGAAAACTGAGGTTGAGGTTCGAATCCATCTACAGACCACAATTTCAAAATTAAATTTTTCATTAAAAGATCCCACACGGGGCATAAATGTATAACCTGTAGTGGACTCTAACTCTAGAGAAGGACAACTCTGAAAACCATGCTCGACGATACTCTGCCCACATACACGTGGCTAACATAGAGTGATGAGATGATCATAAGAAGAAGAATCCTGGCTGATTCATCTGCCTCCGAGTTCAGTTCTCCCTTCCAACAGCCCCTTCCAACGGCCCCTTCCAATGCTATTCTTCCTCAGACTTTGTCAAATACCTCTTCATGCAATTCTCCCATCTAGGCTTCTTTTTCCTGCAGCCTTGATCTTTCTCTGTTCTCTGGTAGTCTGTCCACCTCCTTTCTCATCAGGTGACCTGCCCACATCATCTGGCTTCTTCCTGATCTTCCTCTTCTTATTATGTAACTGTACTACTGCAGCCTGATCTCTTCCCAGAGGTCATTCAACTGTCCTTTATTCACCCTCTTTGCTCCTTGGCAGAGGCAGAGGATTTTTGCATTTTGATAAAGCTCATTAAATTTAGCAACACATTCTGTTTACCAATGGATTTTCCTTACGAGCTTGGTAAAACAGTCCCCTGAAGTAATTGTAAACAAGACTGCAAAGTCATGTGTTGTCAGTGTGGCTTGTGAAGCAGCCAGAAATGAATCCTTGGTTTGCGTGACTCCGCTGTAGGTTCGACTGTACCAGTTCTCGGACACGTCCGCGATGTGGAAGACTGGCTCGGTGCTGAAGAAGAACAGACACATGGCTCTAATCCAGCAGCTAGAGTGAGTTGAGGGCTTCAGAAAACAGCATTTATGATTTGTTTATATTTATGAAATACTACATGGATTGTTGTTGATATCACTAGTTTGATATCAACAATGTGTGCTATTCAAGTTATAGTAACATTTTGAGCATACTTCTTCACTTTGTCTTACTGTTAGACAAGCCCTTAGCCAGAACATTTTTTGCCAGCCTAGAATTAATCAAACATGTGCTTATTAGCATGCAAGCAACTTTCATGGAAGCCAGTCATTTCAATTACAGCCATTATTGGCCAGTTTAATATTTTTTTATTGACAAACCAGTGTCATTTTAGTCATTTATTTAATTAATACTGATCCATTTGATTTGTTTCACCATCAATTGTGCCAATGATTATCATTGATGTGGGCCCCTAGACTTGGAACTATTGGTTAATTTAATGGCCTTTTGGCTCCCTCTGAATTCCACCAGTCTTATCAGTTGTTATTACCTGTCCTGGCCAGTCATCTGCCAGTCTTAACGAAGGCCAGATGGCCTGGAGGATAACGCAGTATTGTAAGACAGAATTGTGTTCCAGTGACAAGTTGTTTATGGTCAGTGTGAATGGTCAATATTGTTAGACAGAGTTGTGTTCCTGTGACAAGTTGTTGATCGTCAAGGTGAATAGTCAGTATTGTTAGACAGAGTTGTGTTCCCGTGACAAGTTGTTGATGGTCAAGGTGAATGGTCAGTATTGTAAGACAGAGTTGTGTTCCCGTGACAAGTTACTGATGGTCAAGGTGAATGGTCAGTATTGTTAGACATAGTTGTGTTCCTGTGACAAGTTGTTGATGGTCAAGGTGAATGGTCAGTATTGTAAGACATATCTGTGTTCCAGTGACAAGTTACTGAAGGTCAGTGTGACTGGTCAGTATTGTAAGACATATTTATGTTCCAGAGACAAGTTATTGATGGTCAATGTGAATGGTCAGTATTGTATAATAGAGTTGTGTTCCAGTGACAAGTTGCTGATGGTCAAGGTGACAGGTCAGCGGCCGGACAACATCCTCCTGCTTGTCCATGAAGTCTTTGAGGATCTTATTGCTGAGTTCTTCCGAGGCACCCACTACGAGTACCAGCTGCCATGTAGAGATTGTGTCCAGCTGGTCAGTACACGCTTATACACCTGGTCACTGGTGGTCAATAGGGCCAAGTAAGGGGTGTTCTCATAAGCTGTAGGAACTGTGTCCAGCTGGTTAGTACAGACAGTAATATTAACTGTAACTGTAGGGACTGTGTCAGGACACGCTTATTCATCTGGTCACTTGTGGTCAGTGAGACCAAGTAAGGGGTAGTGTCATAAGCTGCCATGTAGGGACTGTGTCCAGCTGGTTAGTACAGACAGTAATATTAACTGTAACTGTAGGGACTGTGTCAGGACACACTTATTCATCTGGTCACTTGTGGTCAGTGAGACCAAGTAAGGGGTAGTGTCATAAGCTGCCATGTAGGGACTGTGTCCAGCTGGTTAGTACAGATAGTAATATTAACTGTAACTGTAGGGACTGTGTCAGGACACGCTTATTCATCTGGTCACTTGTGGTCAGTGAGACCAAGTAAGGGGTAGTGTCATAAGCTGCCATGTAGGGACTGTGTCCAGCTGGTCAGTACACACTTGGGCCCATACCACTGTTGACTTTCCCATTGGTGGCCACTAACGTTTTTTCAGATTATAAGAAAACTGTACCATTGAAAAATCTCAAATGTCTTCACAGCCACTGCTATCACATCATTGATATGCTGATCAAATTTCACCAAAATCACATACTTCCAATTCTTGTAAAACATGTCCATGCACAGTGACCATCAATATTTACCAAAATAGCCATGTTTTTCCTCACCCACATGGGGTAAGACCACATTTAAATTTTACATAGGCGGCCAATATAACGTTTCCTTCATTTCCTGCAAAATTTGTCTTACGATTTTTCTTGAAAATTTCACAGCATATTTAACCTCCATTGACACAAGTGCTGTGGAAAACTCGTAAAATTCTCATACTTCATTTTCAGAAAAATCCACCCAAACCTGACACCCCTTAATTTCGCCCCAATCTGGTGACGGATTTAGAAATATTGTTGCATGCTGCAAAATAGCCACTGTGCGAATACGCGAGCGACTAGCGTATATTTATTGCTACCTCGTGAACAATCTAATGCAGTATTACATTCAGGATTCACTGGACTAACATGTGCCATGTCAAAGTGCTCGAAAAAAATTCACACGTCACACCAAAACGGTATTTTCAAGGTTACTCTTTCGGTGGGTAATGGCAGACAAATCCTTAGTGTGGTCTTACCCCACATGTGCCATGTGAAAAAAATGGTGACAAATCACTACGTCAACTACACTTACAAATATGCGTCACTTCGCTGCCAATACATGCTAGCACTCAACCTGCTGATATGCCTGCTTTATTGCACATATTTCCCATAAAACGTTTCTTTCAAATATCACAATTTTCTAGGTATTATTCTGCAACCTAATCGAGAAAGTTAAACGTGGTCTGATTCCACTTATACATCTGGTCACTCGTGGTCAGTGGGGCCAAGTTCGGGATGGTCTCATAAGCTGCCCTGTAGGGACTGTGTCCAGCTGGTCAGTACACACTTATACATTTGGTCACTTGTGGTCAGTTGGCCCAAGTAAGGGATGGTCTCAAAACCTGCCTTGTAGGGACTGTCCAGCTGGTCACTACACACTTATACATCAGGGGCCGGTTTCATGAACTTAAACTACGCAGTTACTTAGCGCTATGCAAGTGCATAAACTCCAATTCTTGCGTAGCTAAGTAGTTGCGTAAAATTAAGCAAAGCAGGTTTCATGTAGCACGCATGACCTATTTCTTAACAAGTAGGCGCGTAAAGCTGTCACGTGGTTAGATTAGCGTCATAATATGGGTAACCGCCGGGATTCCCCTTCCCACTTTCCCGCTAGCAACATGGCAACAGCACGCGACGCTGTCGGTTCCGAAATCGAATTTCAGTGATGAGGAGTTGAGTTATTTGCGCTGTTGTGCTGCATTTGTGTTGTGGATAATTGGCGTGAGCAGCCAGTCTTGGAGCACGTAGCCGCTGTCACCGAGGATGTATCCTTCCAGTGGCCGGGATACCGTTTTGAACACATTGAACACGGGACTCTCCCGCAGAATGCGTGCGTTGTGCACCGATCCCGGCCAGCTCACAACACTGTTCATGATCATGGCATCGGCATCACAGATCAGTTAGACATTTATGTTATGGTCGTTTTTACGATTGATATATTCATGTTCGTTGACCGATGGTGTTGCAATTTTAATATGCATAGAGTCGACGCAGGCGATAACGTTAGGGAAGTTTGGGATGTGATGACATTGCACTTTCATGGCTTCCGTCTCGCCTACTTGGGAGAAGCGTACGTGACGTGGCAGTAGCCTGGCGAACACAGCTGGAACTCTCTGAGCAGTTCTACTCACAGTTGCCTTGCTAACACAAAACAAATCGCCTACAACCAGCTGGAAACATCCACATGCAAAGAATCGTAATGCGATGAGTATTTGCAGTGTCGGTGTTAAGAAACCCTTCCGTGACACTATCGAGATGTCATCACCGACTAAATCTATTAAATGCCTGATATTCTCCCGACGAAAACGATACCCGTCAAACAACTCAACGTTGTCGTATACACCAAATGAGTGTATCATGTATCTAAACACTCTCTCTCGCCGGAAAATTCGTCTAACTGCACCGTTTATCTGATGAACTGGTCGTAAAGCCGCCATTAAGAACAACTTAGTGGAGTTACGCCATGGGGGTAGGAGCCGTAAGCTAAGTAGGGCGTTGCGCCCACTGCGTAGTCTAAGTAGACGACATGAAACGCGAAATCTTCTACGATGACCTTCGTAGCACTAAGTAACCGTTCGTAGCCGCTAAGTAGGCTTTATGAAACCGGCCCCTGGTCACTCGTAGTCAGTTGGCCCAAGTAAGGGATGGTCTCATAACCTGCCCTGTAGGGACTGTATCCATCTGGTCAGTACACACTTATACATCTGGTCACTCGTAGTCAGTTGGCCCAAGTAAGGGATGGTCTCATAACCTGCCCTGTAGGGACTGTATCCAACTGGTCAGTATACACTTATACATCTGGTCACTCGTGGTCAGTGGGGCCAAGTAAGGGATGGTCCCATAACCTTCCCTGTAGGACATTCCAATCTCGACTCTGTTCCCTATCTCGATCGCGCCACTCACTCAGTTCATTTTTCTGTCTGGTGCGCTCGGGATAGGGAACGGAGTCGAGTTTGGGATGCATGCAGATACTCTACTGACTAGCTGGCAGCCACCCAGGGAGCAACAAACCAGGGGCAGCAATTGCCACCATTACAGTACTTTGAACCTAAACTTGTTTCCATTACCATTTATTTCCTGCTGTCGCCAACTACAGCATAGCACGCAGCAGATAATAACGTAAACATCACTCCAGTGATGCCACCTGGTGTATGACTGACAACTGAAAAAAGGAAAAACCTAAAAATAACTACCGTTATTATTTTTTCCCAATACATCGGCAATTGGTAACATTGTTGTGCCATTCACAATGACACAAATTCAGTATGCAGTCATTACAGAGTGACGCAGTACTAATGCAGTCACAGGTAAGATTAATGTAGTTGAACTGATTGTGATTTGACATTACGAGTTATACAGTGGAACCGCTCTATTAAAGTCACCCGTGGGACTGAACAAAAGTGAGCCGAATGTGATGTGACCATATTAGCGGGTCTAATTTCTTGTACTTTACTTTGATGAAAATAATTTGGGACTGTCGTAGGGTGCCCTTAATTGCGAGGTGGCTGTATTACCGAGGTGACCATAAACGAAAGGTTCGACTGTATACGGATTGATTTTTGTCACAGCGTACGAAGGATCCGTCGATGTTTTCATCCCGAGTCTTGCGTCGCGCTGTCGAGAAGGCGCAGTTTCTTCAGTGTCACAACTTCTTCCACGTCCTCTCCATCACCGAAGTCCAAGGTTCGCATTAGCGTCTTACATCATGATTATCTCAAACAAATAATATTGTGTATTTAAATTACATTATAATTATTATTACTCAAACTTGTAAAGTGCCATATATCAGGGACAAGCCGGTTCATATGTGCCCACTGATATTGTAAAATATACATAAAAATCATAACTATAATTATGTAATTTTAAATGTGTAAGTAAAATCAATTGAATATTAGATCATTAAGATTAATAAACGATGTATAAATAATTAATGTTGTAAAACATACATAGAAACATAACTATCATTGTATAGTTTTAAATATGTAAGTAAAATAAATTAATTGAATATTATGTTAAAATAATAAACCATTCATAGTTTCCTGTTTCACACATTGCTTATTCCTCAGTGAAAATAAGCATTCTTAAGTAGATGAGTTTTTTGGAAATTTGTGAATTTAGTCAATGTGCAGTTTTGCTTTCTTGATAATATTTATTAATAAATGTGGTCATGGACCTGGAAAGCAGCAAGTAATGATGCATATTATTTTCAGTCAAATCTTAGATATATTATGATATGTTACATTAAAAGAAATATATATTTTATTTGTACCGTATATTGTTATTTGCTGTTATTTCCAGAAGCGATGCCTCCACAGAATAGCAGTGACTATGAGCTGCAGCTGCAGCATGCGATACAAGACCTTGATGAATTGGGTCATGACCTTGGCACAGATATCTTCTTTCTGTACAGTGATGCAGACTTCCCTGATGGCACCAATACTACAGGGTTTCACCCCTCCAAGATGCAACAAGACTTGGAGAAAGAGGGATTTAAGTGGTTTGTATAAACTCTGTTTTTTTACTTTCCATCATAAAATTGTGCGACCTTATTTGGGAATTAGATGTGTACTCCTTATTTGGGAACTTCCGCAAACTTGGTATTATTTTGGATAAATAAACTAATTATTATGAGAGTGAATCTGAATAGTGTCATATAGACCCTATAGATGTCTGTCTATGGTCAGAAAACATCATTGATCATCCATTGCCCTTAAAGGGAATAGAAGCGATAAAATAAACTGTGAACATCACAAAAGGTCTGTAGAATAAAAACAAGGATTCTGAGAGATGTATATTTACTGGTACCATTGTCTTTTCTTAAAATTATAGCTGGTTGAGAGTAAGTCTGTAACTGGTGACATTTGCGCTGCAGCTGGTACAATGAAGAAATGGCGTCGAAGAAGTTGGAAGACATCGCCGTGGTGATGAAGCAGGCAAAGGTAGGGGACATTTACAAGTTCTCACAAACATGTTCTTTTGATTGTTCTCATAACATCACGTGTTCTTGCTTGACATGAGGTGTGGCGCATGCATCCTCGCTCGCCAGGGGGCGCTGATGGTTAAATCAGTCGCAGTACCCCCTGGTAGGTCGCTTTGTGAAACGCTGACGTTAAGCTGAGCCCGTTATCCAATCATCTCGTTGCTATTCTAGAATATGTGATTTGGGTTTTGGCCAATCGTGGCTGATGTTACATGTAATGTTTGGGAAGTAGAAGTAATTATCATAAAATGCACTGCATCTGGCTTATGTGAATGGTTGGACTAGTAATCAAATCGTGATTTCCTGGAGTTGCCCTTTGATTATGTTATCAAATTATTGATATCTGTTGTGATCCTCTGTCGTGATCCTCTTTGCGATCCTCTTTTCAATCCTCTGCGATCCTGTCTCAGTCATCTGTCATGATTCTGACATGATCCTCTATCACGACTCTGTCATGATCCTCTAATGTGATCCTCTGTCATGATCCTCTAACATAATTATCTTTGTGATTCTCTGTCGCAATTTCAATCACTCAAAATCTCGAGTGCCCCCATGTATTGGCAAGGGTGGGTGGTTGTGTGGCCCAATACGAAACACTTCATGTTTTTGAACTTTGTGGAATTATAAGACGATCCTCTTTAGAGCACTTGTGTGACCCTTGCAGCTGATACTTGTCTTCATCTCCAATGAGTTTGTCAAAGATGAAAACTGTCGAAAGATGTTCCTCTTCGCCAAAGACACTCTGATGAAGAGGTTTCTCCTTGCGATGGTCGGCCAAGGTCGCGAGTGGAGTGATAGCAACATTGGGATGCAAGTTGCCCACAAGGTACGATTGTCTATGACAGTATTAGAATCTCATCCAATGTTTGATTTAAGGGGCCATTCATAATATATGGCACAATAGTTTTGGACATTTTTTAAACCCCCTTGTCATGGTTTGTTGGCATGTACCACCCCAAAAATTATGTTCAGTTTAACACAGATCCCCCTGTGTGATGAACACATCTATAATAATTATATTTGTTGCATGACTGTATTGATTTGTTGTTTATCCATAAAATATAAGTCTGTAAAAGTGATAAAAACAATGCTACATTGCTGTTTTTTGCTGGATTACTGTTGAAATTGACTGTTTCCTCCCGAAACAGTTAAGTTTCAACAACACATTGTTAATCAAACTCATTTGGGCAGGTAGCATGTTACAATATATTTAGTATATACTCTATAACATGATTCTGAATAAAACAAATGGAGAAACTTCCGTTAATGTACGTTTTTTCATTGGTGGTGCCACTTACAAAATATATATTTCGAGAGTAAAGCACCAACTCTGATCTGATTTTACACCCATCTCAGAAAATAGAGATATGCGGCGTCTAAGTAAATTTGATTTGATCCTAACTGTTTGCATCGTTCAAACTGTGTATTTGCTTTCAGTGAAAAATAGACTTGAATGATACTGAATTTTTATTTGTGTCTTTCCAGGTGTTTGTCAACTTCCAGAGAGAGGAACATTACAGCAAGAGGCTGAAAGACTTGATTGGTCAGCTACGTCAGGAACTTCATGTTCAGGTGCGTTATAAAATCTCTTCCACAGAAACAACGTTATTGTAGGCAGTAATGTTGGCACATTGTTTTTGTAGCATACTGTATTACATTAGGCATAAGCAATGTATATTTATTCATTGTGACGTATCCCAGACTGGGAGACCTATATTTCATGAAACGACTGTCAACCAATAATTCCATGTGCCATGAAAGAATTAAATAACTTTAAATAACTCTGTTGCATTTTCAAATACATTGCCAATTGGTAGATGAGAGGTAAATGCTCCAAGGAAATGACTGAACATGGAGGTAAACAGACCTCGGCACGATGCTCCAAACTTACCATATTTATATATAGATGGTAGAAGCTCTATTTTTGTGGAATTTTAGACTGTCTTACACACGTGTTTGTTGGCAGAGCCAGACAAAGGCAAGCGATGTCTTCGTCAGCTACTGTTGGGCCAACTCCCAGCATGCCCTGGACCGAGGGCAATCGAGGAAAGTGGATGGAGCAATTGGGGCTAAAGACCCGAGATACATCAAGGAACTTTTGGAGGAAGAAGGACTGAGCTGTTGGATTGACATTGAGAAGGCCGGCCCAGTAATATGTTTCACTCATCCCGATCTTGTTTATTAGTCCATAACATAAAACTCAAAAGAGGTTTCATTGCCCTTTCCAGTTTAGCACACTTGTTTTGTATAAAATTTTTGGAAAATATGTCTACTTTTCATTCCTGCCTGTTACTCAGTCTGCAGTTACCCTGAAACTTTTTCAATTGTAGACCCATCCAATTTTCATCAATCTCGGTCACTCCAGTTGGGTGGATAACACCGGGGGTAACTTGATTTTCAAAGGAAAAAGTTTACTTTTTGGTATGTTCATCTTTAACGTATGTGATATGAGATTTTAAGCGTATGTTGATTTTCACCCGTGGAAACGTAAAAAAAGTGCAAAATCGAAGATGGCTGCCCGAATCCTTAAGCCATGTACAAATAATGCACGCTTTCTAATTAGCATACACATTTAAAGATAGGTGCAGCAAAACTTTGGTTCTTTTTATTTTTAAAATATTATTATTTATCTAAATACGTGTTCTGGCACAAGAAGTGAAAACTATTATTTGTCACAGGCCAAATTAAGTTGTCTACGGGTATTTTGTTTGTTAGAAATACATTTGGTACATATCTGAAGTTGTTAATTGTTGAGAATTACCTCATTTTATAGTCACTAACACCTCCATCAACTCATTAAAAATAAGAATAAATGCTGGACTCCTTATTTATTTAGGTCTGATGACAAGATATTATTTTCACATAGTTTTATTCAGACATGCTACATTTTCCTATTAGAAATCCATTCTTTTGACTTGAATTGTGTGTAAATCCACATAAATCCATATTACGCTTTTTATTGATTAACAGCATTCCTGTTCCAATGGTGTGTTGCGATCTACCAGTCTATGAAATATACCTATATAAAACAAACAAAATTATGTATTTTGACACCTACAATTTTGACATTCATGCTCGTGTGACCACAAGAAAATATATTCTTTAAATTACCACGATTTTGACATTTGAAGCAAATTCATGTTAAGATCCATAGACAATATACCAAAAAAAAATTGTATTATATTTGAATTTTTTTTATAATACTTTGAACATATTTATTCTAGTAGTAAACTAAGTTGTTTTAAGATCTGTAATGAGCTGTCATGTTTTGGTTGTTTACAGAAGGGGCTTTTTGAAGACATCGCCGAAGGAATGAAGACTGCAAAAGTCGTGGTTGCCTGCGTCTCTGATCAGGTGAAATATTTGATACCTCTTTAACCACTGGCATTCTTTCATGTGCTTGCACAGAGCAACATTATTCCATAATGTTGATACCAGCACCTTTTTATTAACTTATTTGAATACATTATTTTTAATTTATCTTTTCTACATGTTATGTCTATAACCAATAAAAAAATGTACATTGACAGATTTACAGAGATTTATACAATTGTTATTTGAGTATAATGTGGAGTATTATATAACATTATAATCTAATGGGGGAATGGAAAGCTTTATTTCGGGTACAAGTTAAAACCCATACGTATACAAATATGTATCAACAATATAAAAATAGATGTTCTGTTTTCAGTATGCGCTGTCCCGCAACTGTCAGATGGAGTTTAGGTTTGCTCACGTGACCTTGCGTAAACCCATTTTGCTGGCCGTAGTCGGGACAGGATTCAAGTGGGAAGAGACAGAGGTAGGCACTCTCACTCTCTTCTCAGCTGGCCTTTATATAAAAATAATTGTTTGCCAGTCTTGAATTAATCAAAAGTGTGCCTTTTAGCACGCGAATGGCTTGTGTGACAGCCATTCATGTCAGTCACAGCCATTATTGGCCAGTTAAATTTGTTCAATAACAAACCAGTATCATTTGAGCCATTTATTTAATTAATATTGATCCATTTGATTTATCAATGATAATCATTAATGTGGGCCCCTGGACATGGAACTATTAGTTAATCTTGTGGCCAGTTGGCCTCTTCTAAATTCCACCTGTCTTATCAGTTGTTATTACCAGTTTTGGCCAGTCATCTTCCCCAGGCCACTGTGTATTAATATCAAGGTTAGATGTACGTCTCATAACGTTTATAGGCATATCATGTTAGATCACAGGTTAATGCTCTCCTCTTAAGACCTACTCCATGAACAAAGAGCTACTCGAGTGTTCGGCTACAAACAATGACTTGCATGTGCTGCCATTATGAGAGATAGGATATACAACCTCAGAGAAAACGTCTCTGAAAATCACAAAAAATATGTTTTTGGGGTTCAAATAATTATTGATATCTTTATATGTCTGGGTATACTATGTATACTAACAGTTCAAATTTTTAAATAAAAGATATTGTATACGCAACCAGGGGTCAAAACTTTCTGCAGACCGACTCTGGTCTGTATGCTGCTATTAGGAATATATTTATATATATATATAAATATATATTTATATATATATAACTGAGTTTATGTTTGTACTATCAACAGTATTGCCTGTATTCGCTTGCAAACGTTTAGTTTCCTGTCTTTATCAGGTCGGTATGCTCTCGCTTGGGTACCCAAAAATCAACTTCCAAGTAGCCAATGAGATGGCATACACAGACTTGCTGCAGCGTGTCACAGAGACGGTGGACAAACATCGAGAGACCAACGTGGAAGAGTCTCTCACTTCAGTTACATGTGACAAGAAGGCGTCTGCTTTTCAGGTGATTTAGTGTCACATTTATACACATCTGTCCACCTGCCTTGTCTAGATTCCAAATCTCACAAAAATGTTGTCTGTGTTTCATTGGGTAATGATTAGCAGGGAGTTTGCTGAATCAGCTGTTCCTAGTCCCAATGTTGTCCGGAGCGTGGGAATAAGCCAACTTCAAAACATTAAGCGCCAATAAACAATTGTGCCAATAGTCACTGTTTACAAATTGAATGTTTTGTTTCTTTCTGTTGCGGGCTTATTAAACATAATTCAATGGCCTACATACTGACAACATATTTATCCTAGTATTAGAAACAATATATAAATAAATGTTAATAAATCAGGAGTGGACATCGTACCTTTCAATGTCCTAAGTCATGTGACAAACAGGACATGTTGCGTCTGTCGTTTGCATCAGGAGTCGTACGAGTCAGCACAGAGACGATTCCTGCGACAGTTGGCTGGCTACACGGAGTCACTGGAGCCGTATCCTCGCGTCTTTGTGCCAGACTTCTATCACCTCAACGACACCACCAAAGTAAGGCAAACATATGATATATTTATTAGTATTATTGCTATATCGTTATTTTTCTGTATTAATGCATTAATAATTCTTATTACTAGCAGCTAATATATTTATTTAGGTATTTCTTTTTTTGAAATTATACACCATTTTATTGTTGTATTTATTTTTAAATTATTCTTATTACTAGTACTATTTTTTATAATTGTTTTAGTTCTATTTTATTATGGATCTGGCACTATATGAAATAAGATATATTATTATTATTATAGGTTTCAGGAGAAAAAGTAAAAACCTAAATTCAGGTGACAAATTTGACTGGACAAAAGTTAATTGAAATGTAAACAAGATTTTGTTCCTTGCTATCAGCAGAAACATAAATGTATTATTACTACAATATTGATGGTATGTGCCGTTCATCTTTCATTTGTTGTATATGATGGCGTAAAGTAACAAGAGATTACCATAAAAATCAGGATAAATACTGGTACACATTCACGCATGCACGAACGCATGCACGCACGCACACACACACACACACACGCATCCTAATATCACATATAGAAATTCAGTTAATACTGCGTCGATTTTGTTTAGAGTGGTAACCGTTGGTTAGAATTACGTATTGTTGCTGTCATGTTGTAATCCCTCATACAGAGGCGGCTTGTCTTCCCTCCTTAGTTACATGTAGTCGTATTAATAGATTTAGGTATTAGTTGTTACTGTCAAATTGTCATTGGTATGTCAACAATAATTTCTTCACAATATTAAAAAAATAAAATAAACATAATTTACAAATGTGTCAGACATAAGTGTTTTGAATGAAACTATTCCCAGGAGCAGGAAACTCCCATTGAAGAGGCTCACTTTGACTTCCAAGACGACGTCTCCAGCAAACTCAACAAACTCAAACTTCCCAGTCAGTTCTGCATCAAGACATTGTGTGAATTCGAAGGGGTGAGTGGATTAAAAATTAAATTGTTTTAATTATCTATATACACACATAACACTGTACATCAAAATTGCGACATCAGTGGGTCCAGACTTTGTATAATTTTTAAATATACTATTTTGATCGATGTATGTATTTATTTATTTTTTATATGGACACACTGATCGTTTTTCTGAAATAAAAACAATAGTATTATTATATATTATTACAGTATATTGTTTTAACTTCTTGATGTTTATATGTATTCTAACTTATTTGTTTGTAGGCTGATTGACTTGTTTTAGCTGATTAATGTTGTTATTTATCTTAATTAACTAATTGACAAATACCTCAGAAGGGCGGGTTACACAGACATAAACAAGTTGGATTCTCAACCAGCTGAAGACTTCCTTGTCTACTTGCCAGTTGGGGTTACTTCTCTGGGTGGCAGTCTTGTTAAATCTTGTTGTTAAATAAGGTTGTCTGTTTGTTTTTAATATAAAACCATGTTATACAGTATATACTACGCGGTATTTGTGTTCTAAAATAGTCACGGCCCAAATATGGGTACAGCGGATTATCATTTATATTGTGAAACAGCTTTGATCATCTAGTTCTGATTTACTTTTTGTTCTTAGAGTCAATATTAACATCGGAACTAGAGCTTTTTTTGGTGCTTCACCAAATCTTTGGAATATGCTACCTAGTGTTAGGTCTTTTGAAAATATTACACAATTCTGCAGTCATTTAAAAACTTACCTTTATAACCTTGCTTATCCACCACAGCTCCCTGTCGTATCCATCCATCTGTTGACAACTTGAATGTTGCGTATCGATTGAGATTTACCAACCATTTTGTCTTGATGCACCTCTGAGGTTACTTTCTAAGGATTTAATGCAGAAGAAATTACCTTATTATTATTATTTTACGAAATAATGTGAACGGACGAGTCTCCTTTAAATCTAAATCTTGTCATTAAATCTGAATGTTGTTTGCCGCCCCAGGGCTGGCACTGTGTTTGTGAGGGAGTGCCGGTGGAGTTGGGTGGTTCAGACCTGTACACGCTGTGGAAGCTGACCGCTGCCTACTTAGCCCCCCTCATCTCCTTGCTCCGACACAGTGACGTCAACCTCGACATCATCCGGTCCGAGGCAGGCAGCAACTTCCTCAAGTTCCTCACCGAGGAGGTGAGTCCACAGATGCCAACCATTATGATTTCTGCATGAACATTATGATATTGTGCCCCCATTACGCTATTACAATGCGTAAATCAATCAATACGCTCCCCGTGCTTTTCAATATAATACAAATAAACTTACGTTGGTTCAATTGTTGAAACATGCAATGTTTCAGGCCATCTACACTGGATCTTGTCCACGCGTATGTTTCAACATTTGCTCTAGACTAAGGATATTTCTTGCTGTCTGATGGCATCTTGAAGCCGTGAACAGTATCTTCAATAACAAATGTGTAAGTCTAATTTAGCCCGTAACTACGGTATTACCCACAGTGGGCAGGGCTCCGTTAACAGTGGCTCCACATGGTGGATTTAGCCACCAGTGTTAGCTGATCCCACAAGAGGTCACGATGTAGAAAACAGCATACTGCGGTAATTCGCATTGGTTTTATCCATTGCAATGAAACAAAATTGAGTTATTGATATTGTACGTTAAAATAATCTTATATTAATTCTACAAGAATAACAATTGAAGAAAAGTAGCTAATAATTATGCTATTCAGCCACAGTTGCATAAATCATTTATCACTGAGGAAGTGAGTCTAGTGTCAGGTAAACTCAGTCAACTTCCTCAAGTTTATCACTGAGGAAGTGAGTCTAGTGTCGGGTAAACTCAGTCAACTTCCTCAAGTTTATCGCTGAGGAGGTGAGTCTAGTGTCAGGTAAACTCAGTCAGCTTCCTCAAGTTTATCGCTGGGGAAGTGAGTCTAGTGTCGGGTAAACTCAGTCAACTTCCTCAAGTTTATCACTGATGAAGTGAGTCTAGTGTCAGGTAAACTCAGTCAACTTCCTCAAGTTTATCATTTAGGAGGTGGGTCTAGTGTCGGGTAAACTCGGTCAACTTCCTCAAGTTTATCACTGAGGAAGTGAGTCTAGTGTCGCGTAAACTCGGTAAACTTCCTCAAGTTTATCACTGATGAAGTGAGTCTATTGTCGAGTAAACTCAGTCAACTTCCTCAAGTTTATCACTTAGGAGGTGGGTCTAGTGTCGGGTAAACTTGGTCAACTTCCTCAAGTTTATCACTGAGGAAGTGAGTCTAGTGTCGGGTAAACTCAGTTAACTTCCTCAAGTTTATCGCAGAGGAAGTGAGTCTAGTGTCAGGTAAACTCGGTCAACTTCCTCAAGTTTATCACTGATGAAGTGAGTCTAGTGTCGGGTAAACTCAGTCAACTTCCTCAAGTTTATCGCTGGGGAAGTGAGTCTAGTGTCGGGTAAACTCAGTCAACTTCCTCAAGTTTATCACTGATGAAGTGAGTCTAGTGTCAGGTAAACTCAGTCAACTTCCTCAAGTTTATCATTTAGGAGGTGGGTCTAGTGTCGGGTAAACTCGGTCAACTTCCTCAAGTTTATCACTGAGGAAGTGAGTCTAGTGTCGCGTAAACTCAGTAAACTTCCTCAAATTTATCACTGATGAAGTGAGTCTATTGTCGGGTAAACTCAGTCAACTTCCTCAAGTTTATCACTTAGGAGGTGGGTCTAGTGTCGGGTAAACTTGGTCAAATTCCTCAAGTTTATCGCTGAGGAAGTGAGTCTAGTGTCGCGTAAACTCAGTCAGCTTCCTCAAGTTTATCACTGAGGAGGTGAGTCTAGTGTCGCGTAAACTCAGTCAACTTCCTCAAGTTTATCGCTGAGGAGGTGAGTCTAGTGTCGGGTAAACTCAGTCAACTTCCTCAAGTTTATCGCTGAGGAAGTGAGTCTAGTGTCGGGTAAACTCAGTCAACTTCCTCAAGTTTATCGCTGAGGAAGTGAGTCTAGTGTCGGGTAAACTCAGTCAACTTCCTCAAGTTTATCACTCAGGAGGTGGGTCTAGTGTCGGGTAAACTCGGTAAACTTCCTCAAGTTTATCACTGAGGAAGTGAGTCTAGTGTCGGGTAAAGTCAGTCAACTTCCTCAAGTTTATCACTGAGGAAGTGAGTCTAGTGTCGGGTAAATTCGGTCAACTTCCTCAAGTATATCACTGAGGAAGTGAGTCTAGTGTCACGTAAACTCAGTCAACTTCCTCAAGTTTTTCGCTGAGGAAGTGAGTCTAGTGTCGGGTAAACTCAGTTAACTTCCTCAAGTTTATCGCTGACGAAGTGAGTCTAGTGTCAGGTAAACTCAGTCAACTTCCTCAAGTTTATCAATGTCTTCTTTCCACAGAATGCAGGTGCGGGTGGCCATGTTGGTATCCAAGATGTCTATTCCATACTATGGGCGTACATCATCAAGAAAGACGTTCAAGACACCAAGGGGAATCTAGCCAGGTAGATATACAGTAAACCTTGGATATGACAAATTCACTTATATCAAATTTTGAATTGGTGCTAATGTATTTTTAATATACAGTAAATTCAGATATAACAAATTTGGGATATAATGAAGAAATTGGCTTGTCCCAAGCATAGGAAAATCGCAGAAACATAAATAACATTGTGAACAACAAATTACATGATCTGTGACAAACTTTTGGCATGAATACTTCAGGAGATCATCCTCAGTGTCTGTATGTACATAGTGTCATCAAAAGGATGGCTATTTTTGCTAGTCAAACTAATGAATGATGGTATTGATGTTTTGAAAAAAGCCACCATTGCCAGTATATGATTGCTTTGATATAATAGATGTATCACATGACCAATTTAAAGATATCTGCCCAATTAAATTTTTTCACTTGTCTCATTTCAAAGTGATTTTGCTAAAAAGCAAATACACGTATCCACTGTGGCATGTTGGCTCGTTTGTAAACACTTTTATATGTAGTTACGTTAAAATCATCAGACTAATGATTTACTTGTTTAATTCTGGTGCCAGAATCAATTCAAATGATTCTCAAAATCTGCGATATGATTATGCACGTGTTTCTGTGTTGATGTCGTTAACGTTCCTTGCTCTCTGTCACTCACAAATTCAGTGGGTTTGAAGGCTAAATGTCGACCTGGCAATTGGCTTTGGCAATTGACCAGATGTAAAGATGAAAGTAAAGTAGTTAAGCCATTTCATCAGATGTACACACGTTTTGATAAACCAACTGTAAGTATTATTGGAGCTATTAACACATGTATTTGGATACGTGGAACAATATTCGTGATGCGCCAAACCAGTTGATGAAGCCGCATTAATGGATAGGCACTGTCATGCTGTAGAATGGCAGTTTCCCTAAGGAAAACAAAACTATCCAGAAAAGAGCACTATTCATTTATATAGTTCATGTTGCCATTGTTATTTTGTTCATTTAAATAGGGATTTTGCAATGGACAGGAGTATTATAAAATCCGTATTGCTGTGTCACGTGTTAAATAAAGGAGACTAGTAAAACCTGTGGCACCAGTGCTACACAGATGAAAATGAACATATGTATATTTATAACTTGTTCTGATGTCATCCGTCTGGCAGGTGTTATCTTCTTGTTCCGATATTGTCCCTGTTGTAGGTGTTATCTTCCCAGTGGAAAGACCGTGTGGCTCTGCTCGGAACACCAGAAGTTGCCTCGGGTGACTGTCCTGGAGACAGCGGACCGTGTGGACAGCAGTGAGGCGGAAACAGAGAATGCAGAAAGTGACCTGTTGCAGCAACTCCTCTTGAAACAGCAAGAAGAGAACAAGGATGAGCAAACAGCTCCTGACGAGACACACAAGGATGTCACAGCGCCCCCTGGTGAGGCCTCACAACAGCAACACACCTTCGGGCATGATTAGCAGACCTATTCACGTTTCCAAACATTCCAAATTTTTTTGATTGAAATCTGAATTTTTTAATCGAAATTCTGCGTAAAACAGTGTAACAATTTGCATTTAACTGGTGTATTTAATATTCCTCTTCCAATCGAGTGATTTCGTCAGGAAAACTCCAAAATGTGCCTATGCATTAAAGACAACCCACTAGGTTTTGCCAGAAATTACCTATCAGGCTGCTTCAAAGTGCATACATAGCTGGTAGCTATTATAGCAAACCAAATCCTTTTTGTCAGATCTTCCTAGCATTAAAGTTATTTTCTCTTTGACCGTTAAAGTTTGTCATTACATGTGTGATGGACATGAGAAGATACGTATTTCATCATAGTTTTCTTATTCAAATACATATTAAAACTGGAAAGGGCTGTGTGTGTGCGTGCATGCGAGCATGCGTGCGTGTGTGCGTTCTTGTGTGCAAGTTCTTCTTGGACTTAATCTCATAGTAACCAGTATAGTTACAATTTAGCTATTGTGGAGCGCCCCTGGTGGCAGCTGTGTTTTGTATAAGCTCGTGGATTTCACTAGTTTAATGCGTTTTCTAACCATTCAATCATCGTTATAATTGTACAACCGTTTTATGATACTACGCGCTATGCTTGGGTTCATGCTGATTGGAACTATACTCCTGAACATTTGTGATATTTGGACACTACAGCCTGCAATCACACCTGTTCGTGTTAACGAAGACTACACTGTTATACCTATGTTGACCCACATTCGGTACGACAGGCACGATCTGCTGCGCCACAGCAAGGTAATAACGAAAGACAATAGACTCTCCGAGCCGGTGTATTGTTTATTGAAGCTACTTGGGATAGCCGTACCACCGCGTGGGTGTCGAGCCGGCAAGAACCGTAGACGCAAACGTAATTCAGTACACACTGCACCTGTTGTGCAATCGGCGCTCACCGTCAGGTCAAGCGATATATGTGATTGTAACTGCCAGGACACATATTCCCAGAACAATATTGTGCAAATCACCTCGCCGTAGTGATCCGTGCAACTTAGTTCATGTTTCTACACGCGATAATACGAGCCCGACAAAGAGCAATCTCTCAATCTCTCAGTCGCTGTCCTCAATGCTCGTTCTGTCAGAAACAAAACGCTAACCATCAGTGAATTCGTGACCGACCACAACATTGACATCTTAGCCATAACGGAAACGTGGCTGAAAAAGAACAGCGACAAACCGATAATCGCTGATCTGACGCCGAACGGATATATGTTCATCAATGTTCCTCGTGCGGCTGGACGCGGTGGTGGTGTCGGAGTCATCCACAGGAACACGTTACCGTGCAAGATGCTCCCTAAAACGAACTATGAGTCTTTCGAACTGATGCGTATCCAGTTCACTGGAGCCACATCTAGAACGTTCAACCTGTGCACGCTCTACCGCCCGCCATCATCGGCTAAGACTCCCAGGCCGATGGTGGAGTTCTACCTGGAACTAGAACACCTGTTCCGAGAGGTGTCGACATGTATAACACCAACGTGCATTGTTGGTGACTTCAACATCAGATACGACGTTGAGGCAGAGGCCCGGCCACTCGTGCAATTACTGGACTCATATAATTGCACTCAACACGTCACACAGCCTACACATTCTGCAGGCCACACATTGGACTTTGTGATAACCCCCAAAAATGTCAATCTCGCTACTTCTGTTGACGTTATTCCGATGTCTATATCAGATCACCACGTGGTGCGCTACGTCATGAACATCCAGAGGCCAGCTAAGACATCGACACATATAGTAAAACGCAATTACCGCTCGTTTGATGCCGATTCTTTCAATAATGACATACGATCAACTTGTGAGTTACTATCAGCCACGGTGTCAACATCTAGCGCAGCGGAACTGGTCACTGGCTACAATTCTTCACTAAGAACATGTATCGACAAACATGCACCAGAGCGACTGACTGCCATGCGGGGTAATATGCCAAACCCGTGGTACAAGAGCAACATCGATGACGCGAGGAGACGACGGCGAAAGAACGAGTCATTGTGGAGACGCACAAAGCTGGAGATCCATCGACAAATGTACGTTGATGCACGCGATGAGTGCAACAAGCTCATTGCCCTCTCAAAAACCAACTACTATCGAGATAAACTTCTGAACGCTGACAACAAAAGCATGTTCAACATCGTGAAATCACTGAGTGGGAAGCCATCACGTTCGTATCCCGAATATGACTCCGTCGTTGCCTGTTGCCATTCATTTTCGGACTATTTCAACAACAAGGTAGCTGAAATTCGACTCGGCTTACATGCTGCCAGACATCGCATGACACCGCCGCATGAAACACGTCGCTTTGTCACACCAATTGACACATTTACACCTACAACAACACTTGAAATAACGGCTACCATCGCTAGAATGTGTACGTCTTGTACACTTGATCCGTTACCATCCGATCATGTAAATCAGAACACTGACGCACTTGTGATCATTGTTGCCGATATAACAAATGCGTGTTTGGCAGAAGGAACAATGCCGGGTGAACTAAAGCGAGCACTTGTGCATCCTCTTCTGAAGAAGCCGTCACTGTGTAAGAATACTTTAAGTAACTACCGCCCAGTCAGCAATCTGTCCCAACTTTCGAAAGTGATTGAAAAGATTGTGGCCAACAGATTGAACAGTCACCTAGCCAATGAATCACTTACGGACACATTTCAGTCCGCATACAAGCGAAACCACTCGACCGAGACAGCCCTACTGTGGGTACTCAACGAGATCAGGACCGCGCTAGATCGTAGACAAGGTACAATCGTTGTATTCGTCGATCTAAGCGCCGCATTTGACACGGTAGATCACACAATACTACTGGATCGCCTACAACGACGCTATGGCATCACCGGAGTGGTTCTCCATTGGCTGGAATCTTACCTAAGTAATCGAAAGCAGAGTGTCGTCATCGACCGCGTGTTATCGACCGAGACGATTTTGTTAACGGGGGTGCCACAAGGGTCAGTGTTGGGACCACTATTATTTTCATTATACGTGCAGCCGATCGGTGATATCATTCACAAACACGACTTAAAATATCACCACTACGCCGATGATTTACAGCTGTTCTGTCACTTCGACCTGGATGCAACTTCTCTGGTGACTGCCGTGCGTCGGATCGAGCGATGTATTGATGACGTGAAGGAGTGGATGACTTGGAATTATCTGCTCATGAATGACACGAAAACAGAAATTCTACCGGTTGTCCCCAAATCAGCATCTGCCATCGTAAGTGGGCTCCGTGTGCGCGTCGGGACAGATGAAATATGTGCAGTTGATCACGTTAGAAATCTCGGCGTCCACCTTGATAGACACCTGGATATGACTATGCAAGTGTCACGTACTATCAGCACTTGCTCACTGCACCTGCGCAACATCCGGTTGATTCACCGTTACCTCACTCAACCGACAGCGGAACGCGTAGTCAATGCTATGATTACATCCCGTTTGGACTACTGCAACTCTCTATTGTTCGGAACCTCAACCAATAACATCGGTCGATTGCAGCGACTCCAGAATGCTGCCGCTCGCCTTATTACTCGGCAGGCTCGTTGTGAAAGTGCGACCCCTATTCTTCGCGAATTGCACTGGCTACCTATTCAACAGCGCATTGCATTCAAGATCGCTGTTCTTACGTACAAGTCGCTGCACGAAGACCTCTCGCCTGTCTACATGCAGAAACTCGTGCGTGTCTACATGCCAGCCAGACGTCTTCGGTCTGCTGACTCGAACGCACTAGTTGTTCCGAGAACACGCAGCAGAGCCGGTGACTGTACATTTGCTCACGCAGCGGCAACAGTGTGGAACGCTCTGCCGTCAAGCGTTACTAACAAAACATCACTGGAATCATTTAAATCTGCGTTGAAGACTCATCTGTTCACTGCAGCGTATATGTAGCTCGGACCCTTACCAACACTGTTTTACCATAGCTGATTGATGTTTAACGTTTATTTATTATTTATTTATTTATTTTTCGTATACATTTTAGCCTAATTTATTGATGTTTACATTAATTTTAGTTTAATTATATATCTAAAAATTATCTTAACAATTTTATTTTATGATATAATACATCACATTCCTTTTCTACTTCTACTATATTTATTGTTTTAATTGCTATTATTATTATTAGTTCATTTTATCTATGATATAATAACTATTGTTTTTATTCAAATGCATTATTTTTAACATACACTTGTATATTGTTGTAAAGCGCTGTGAACAATATTGGATGTGGCGCTTAAGAAAATAAAATATTATTATATAAACAACTTTGATGTTTGTTATAAAAGTTGCATCAGATATATTTTTTGAGTTATTTTTTCTTTTAGTTGAAAGAGCCAAGAAAGTCATCAAGAAAGAAAAGAGACCCCTGCAGCCATTGAATTTACCCACATCACCAGATGACAGCACACGCATTAAGGGAGATGAAGAAAAGAAAGATGTCAAGATTAGAGAGTCTCCAGTGGCCAGAGTTACTATTTCTCCTGAGGAGAAGAAACGGATGACAGACCAGATGGTGGAACAGTTGTTGTCAAAGAGTTCAAAAAGTCAGGCCTGTGTACTGCTCTAGGGCCATAGAGTAACTGTTGTCAAGCACCAGGCCTTGTACTGCTCTAGGGCCATAGAGTAACTGTTGTCAAGCACCAGGCCTTGTACTGCTCTAGGGCCATAGAGTAACTGTTGCCAAGCACCAGGCCTTGTACTGCTCTAGGTCGTAAAGTGACTTGTCAAGCACCAGGCCTTCTACTGCTCTAGGTCATAGAGTAACTGTTGTCAAGCACCATGCCTTGTACTGCTCTAGGTCGTAGAGTAACTGTTGTCAAGCACCAGGCCTTGTAATGCTCTAGGTCGTAAAGTGACTTGTCAAGCACCAGGCCTTGTACTGCTCTAGGTCGTAGAGTGACTTGTCAAGCACCAGGCCTGTGTACTGCTCTAGGGCCATAGAGTAACTGTTGTCAAGCACCAGGCCTTGTACTGCTCTAAGTCGTAGAGTAACTGTTGTCAAGCACCAGGCCTTGTACTGCTCTAGGTCGTAAAGTGACTTGTCAAGCACCAGGCCTTGTATTGCTCTAGGTCATAGAGTGACTTGTCAAGCACCAGGCCTTGTACTGCTCTAGGTCGTAGAGTAACTGTTGTCAAGCACCAGGCCTTGTAATGCTCTAGGTCGTAAAGTGACTTGTCAGGCACCAGGCCTGTGTACTGCTCTAGGGCCATAGAGTAACTGTTGTCAAGCACCAGGCCTTGTACTGCTCTAGGTCGTAGAGTGACTTGTCAAGCACCAGCAGGCCTTGTACTGCTCTAGGTAGTAGAGTGACTTGTCAAGCACCAGGTCTTGTACTGCTCAAGGTCATCAAGTGACTTGTCAAGCACCAGGCGTTGTACTGCTCTAGGGCCATATAGTGTCTGTTGTCAAGCATCAGGCCTTGTACTGCTCTAGGTCGTAAAGTGACTTGTCAAACACCAGGCCTTGTACTGCTCTAGGGCCATAGAGTAACTGTTGTCAAGCACCAGGCCTTGTACTGCTCTAGGTCGTAGAGTAACTGTTGTCAAGCACCAGGCCTTGTACTGCTCTAGGTCGTAAAGTGACTTGTCAAGCACCAGGCCTTGTACTGCTCTACGTCGTAGAGTGACTTGTCAAGCACCAGGCCTTGTACTGCTCTAGGTCGTAGAGTAACTGTTGTCAAGCACCAGGCCTTGTAATGCTCTAGGTCGTAAAATGACTTGTCAAGCACCAGGCCTTGTACTGCTCTAGGTCGTAGAGTGACTTGTCAAGCACCAAGCCTGTGTACTGCTCTAGGGCCATAGAGTAACTGTTGTCAAGCACCAGGCCTTGTACTGCTCTAGGTCGTAGAGTGACTTGTCAAGCACCAGGCCTTGTACTGCTCTAGGTTGTAGAGTGACTTGTCACGCACCAGGCCTTGTACTGCTCTAGGTTGTAGAGTGACTTGTCAAGCACCAGGCCTTGTACTGCTCTAGATCATAGAGTGACTTGTCAGGCACCAGGCCTTATACTGCTCTAGGTTGTAGAGTGACTTTTGTTAAGCACCAGGCCTTGTACTGCTCTAGGTCGTAGAGTGACTTTTGTCAGGCACCAGGCCTTGTACTGCTCTAGGTCGTAGTGACTTTTGTGACTTGTTTAATTAAAATCAGAAATGTTGTTTGGGCTCAAATGCATGATAATTATGTATCTGTGGGTTTTTCTCTTTAGGTGAAGGTTTAATTGATTGATTTGGTATGTTTTGATGGCGGGTGTCCTTGTTCAGTATTGATGTAGCATGGCCAGATGTAACGTTTGTTTCATTGTTGAAATTATCGTGTTTTTGTTAGTGCGAGTGTTACCTTTGCCACATGTCACTCAAATGTTCAATTAATCATAACAAAGAAAATGGGCAGATTATATGGTAAATGGCATGGTATGTAAATGTATTTATCAGAAGGACTATATGAACTTTCATGCTACAAGAAAATGCCAAACAGCATTTCCTCCTACCTTGTTTCACCAAGGCAGCTGATGTTTAAGCCATGCAGTCTACCAGGGGTAGTTACAATAGTTGCCACACCAGCTGTTATTCAAGCTTGTTTTGGGTTCAAATAAACAGAACTAGAATCACACAATATAAGTATATAACATAACCAAAATAGTCCACCTCTAGTGTTTCAACCTTTTCAGTTCTTCATTAACCTGATGTGAGTAGTCTACTGTTCATTGTGCCACTCCCATCTACAAAATATTTCCAAAGTTTTGAATGTAATAACTCTACCCTAAACTCACTTAGTCATGTTTTAATTCTCATAGAATATATTTATAAAATGATACACTAATAATTCTACTAAATCTGTCTATGTGCAATAAAGTGACATATGTTCCTTGTGTGTGGTTTAACATGACTAACATTGTTATATTTGCTGTGATGCTGTTTTGGTAAGTTTTATGTATTTATTGTTAATACTTGCGTGTTGGTATATGGGTGTACGTAGCAACTATGGTATGTTTGTCGGGAGTAACGTCAAAGAACAAAATGTTCTGTGTAATCGGCTTTAAGGGATATATGCAACAAACAATCTGTGATATATTGTTTTGTAATAATTTCCATGTGTGATAACAATAACATGTATTCTGTGATGTGTGACAAAAAGATTACTTAATTTCTACATTATAATGTTGAGTGTTTGGATTCATCTGGGGCCGGTTTCATGAAGCGTACTTAAACTAAGCAGTTACTTAGCGCTACGCAAGTGCGTAAACTCCAATTCTTGCTTAGCTAAGTAGTTGCGTAAAATTAAGCAAAGCGGGTTTCATGTAGCGCGCATGACCTATTTCTTAACTAAGTAGGCGCGTAAAGTTGTCACGTGGTTAGATTAGTGTCATGATACGGGTAACCCCCGGGATTCCCCTTCCCACTTTCCCGCTAGCAACATGGCAACAGCACGCGACGCTGCCGGTTCCGAATCGAATTTCAGTGATGAGGAGTTGAGTTATTTGCGCTGTTGTACTGCATTTGTGTTGTGGATAAATGGCGTGAGCAGCCAGTCTTGGAGCATGTAGCCGCTGTCGCCGAGGATGCATGTATCCTTCCAGTGGCCGGGATACCGTCTTGAACACATTGAACACGGGACTCTCCCGCAGAATGCGTGCGTTGTGCACCGATCCCGGCCACCTCACAACACTGTTCATGATCATGGCATCGGCATCACAGATCAGTTGGACCTGTGTTATGAGGATCTCTGCTGTACAAGTCTTTAAGGTGTATTGGCATATTTTCAACTTCTTTATAGGTGCCGCCTCTGCAGTTGAATTGCTAATAGCAGGGCCCGTATTCTCGAATGACTTACGAATTTCTTAGCGCCATTTTTACATAAAAATTACGTCAAAAGAGCGTAAGTAACGATTTTTTCGCAAGTGGTATTCTCGAAACATTTACGATACGAACATTCGCAAATATGGCGTATATTTCGTCGCAAAGTTACGCCAACGCAAGAGGTCGCGTAACTTTTTCGTAACGTTTTGTGGTATTGCATTCAGATGGAGATTTCTCAGTTATTTGCTGTTACAACGTCGCAAAACACATTAGTAAATTGTGTGTTATTTAATGACACCAGTGTGTGTTTGTCAATTTTTATTGACCGCTGAAATTGCATAAATACCCTCTTTGAAAGCGGCGCCGCGCCTACACTGCTAGCCAACGCAAAATTCCACCATAAAAAGTAAACAAGCGGGACCAGCAACAAACGGGACCGATTAGTAATTCACCGCAGTAATTTATAGATTGACTGCATGTTACACAATTACAATTTGTGTAGGCACGTTTAATTACACTTGAAACCACAATTTCTATTTCAGAAGACCACAGTATTGCAGACATTAATTTGATGGCATGAAAATGTATATATTAATGTAAAAAGGACACTATTTCTTTACATAAACATATTTCATTTATTATTTATCATGGCCATGGGACACAGATTTTGCCAAACTTACCTAATGTTTTATATGTACATTATGTTAATGTTCCACCACATCTACATAAAATTAATAGGTAAGTAAGCTTGGCTGCAACTTTCAGATATATATGCTGCTTGAGAAATGCTATATTAAGTGCATCATTATTATGACAACCCGTGATAGATTGCATCATTTATTCAAGTATTGACAATACCATCCAAAACAAATATGTAACTATTACAATGGAAATTATAATTATGTATATAAATTATATATGTATATAAAATTAAATATATATACAGTGTATATATATATATACTAAGATAATATGTTTGAATACACCTACTTTTGTGTCTACAAAATAACATAACACTTGTAAATATAATGTGTGAGTACACCTGTATTGTTCAAATAAGTTTGATCTTGAAACAGTGCATATACACTAAACCTCAGATAAAACAATAATATACACACATGCCGACCTAGCAGTCATAGTTATGGAGACATAAATTGTGTCTGTTGCTATTTTCTAGGTAGTCATAAATGGAAAATACTGTTGACTATGACAATTACGGGCTGATATAAAACATTACTGTACATTTTTGGCACATCTTATTTTCCAGGTGCCAATAATCCAATTTCTTTTCTCACCAAACCGACTTACCAACAGAAGACAACATTTATCTTGACCTTGTAGTTGTTTTACAAAATGTAACAACTGAATCAGTACAAAGAAGATTGCTAACATACTGCTTTTACCAGTAGATCTTAGTATACCAGGTCATTGATTTTTATATAGTCTCCAAAGCGATTGATCTGCATCATAGAAATCCTTTATACACTGTATAAATTATTTTGACATATATACCACTGTTAACAATTTATGCAAACAATGGATATTAATGAAAAGTATTATAATAATTCCAGATGTCACAGGAAAACAAGAAACTTGTCGGTATAATGAGGTGTTCGTACACGAATTAGTATTTAAGGTATTTGATGTATAATTGATGTAATGTGAATTTATGGTGGTCTTCCTGGTGTTCATTTTATGTTCGAGTTTCAATGTATCCTTGAGACATTACAAAGAGAAGAAATGTGCCACATCCACGCAGAGCATTGCAGAACATGATGTTAATACAATCAAATGTTGATGTCACTGCAGCACCAATACATGGAGCAGCACAGGCTACGCATGATTCGTAGATTGTTTAGCCACTTTATATTTTTCTTTTCTGCAGCTACATTGTCTTCTTGGTGCAGCACCATGTCCAGTTGTATCTTTTTGCATCTTTTAATTTCAAGATGCAGCAGTCATTCCAGTCCATCAATTTTCTTTCTGAAAACACATATGTAGCACATCTTAAATATGTATAGTTATGTTTCATTTTTAAATACAACCGTATTAGACACACCATATTTACTGTGCTACTGGCGATACCTAAAACATACATAATAAATGTAGACATTATACATAGTTGTACTCTTTAGTGACCATACAATACACAGACAAAGTAGATACTACCCAGTATTTATAAAATGTTATAACATGTAAAAAAACTAGGCTGTACCAGACAACAACACCACTGATAGAGTGCACTATTGTGTATATTTCATCGTATCCTAACCACATATTGTAACTTACCTTTCATTCCCACTGGTTTTCAACCTTTGGGTGTGGTATCATGGTTATTTGGTAGATGATGCTGGATGTGTGCTGTAAGTACAGACAATTTCATTGTAGTTGTTTTGTAGCAATAGTATTTTGCATTGATTTGTTATGTCATTATGTACATGAAATACTGTTCTTTGATAATCTTTATTCCTCATTACCTTAGCCCTATACATAGACACATCATCTAACATAGTCCATATTCAGGGGCAGATCCAGAGTGGGTAGTCTATGGGGGCACAAATTTGAACAATAGTAGTGGGAGTGCATGTATAAATGTCAACAAGTTTTAATAGTATTTAGGCTTAATACGCCAATGTAGCACGTAATTAGTTAACAAATACACGCCCTAGGCCAAGTACTAGGGGCCTGCTAAATGAATACTTAACAACTGCACAGCCACAAGTCACTACTATGTTAAACCATCTACTCACTACATTACAAGTTATAACAAACCACAAATCCTGATCTGGAACTGGAAGACATATGCCTCCTTGGTCACGCCCCTTGTTTCCGGTTACGTCTTACGAAGTTACAACTTTGACGTTTGAGTTTGATTGACTTAGTCAAGTTAGTGACAGACTAGGGCCATGCCATGGTCAGGGAATGTGCGCTAGTAGAGGCTCGAGCGATAGAAACACCGAGTGATTAAACTAAGACTAAGTCTCACCTTCACTTCAGGCTTCACCGGCGCGTCGTCTGAATAGTAATCGACATCATACACATACGCAGCCTCGCAGGTGGTGTCTTCTAATTGTACTGTGTAACAGTGTAATGAGGATACGTAGACGATGCGTCAAATTCATAATTCTGTAATGTAAACATTGACTGGCTTGGCTTGGGCCTTGCCTTGGCCTTGGCGTTAATTCTTCCCCTTGCTTGCGTTTTGACTTTTGTGTCTGTCGTTTCCGTTCAAATGCTTCGCTGGCGTTAAAGGGGAAATGAAACGATTGAACAACCACAGCCCAAACATAAGAACATACCATTTAGAGTACATGACACCATGATTTGACAAGTACAGCGTCACGGTATATTTTAAATAATTTTTCAAACGTAGCTACTATCGGCACAGGGCGCTGCCATCATGCTCCAGGGGCGTGTGGTTGTACATCCGGTTTGATTGGCGAGATGTCTCCCAAAGCTGTATACAGCAATTCGATAGGCGACGCAGCGTAGCTCTCAGAAAAACCGACGAAACGCATACAAACACATAAAAACAGAACAATTTAATGCACTGCGTGGCTACTAGATATACTATAAGTGTTAGTAAGCAACTTTTCACATACTTCCACAGAAGGATTCCAACAGAAAAAAACAAGTTATAGATGATGAATTTGACGTGTTCGCCGGCGGCAAGATTGGCAAAAGTCTGCGGTGGTCACTTTCAAACGCCGATTGCAAGCCTAAATACGAAAGTGACGAGCATAAAAAGACATTGAACGTCGAAACATAATTCTTGTTTAAAGTCACAGGTCCATCTTCAGTCGATTTGTTTACATATAACTATGCACCGATGAAGTAAAATTAAACGAAATCGACCTGGAAGCTCGACATTATTGCCTTATTTGGAGGGTGAAGCGGCGCGTAGGAAATAACAAGCCGAAACCAGCTTGTTGTTGCCAAGGTGACTCGGCACTCACGAGTTCCGTCAGGTATCATTACGACCACTATATAGTCCCGCAGTTCTAGTTCAAAGTCTGCATATATACAAATATGACGTATTCAAAATTGAAATGTAATAAGAAATGTGAATGTGATAAAGTACAAATACGTGTGAATACTATGATATAATTGGGAATAATGAGTGCTTGTAATCCGCCGATTTAGTTTACGGCAAGTCGTGCCGGCGTGTTGCTACGTCTGAATACCGCAACGTCTACATCTACGAGTCTATGTTATCGACTTAGTTGCTGGTGGGGGGAATAACCTTCAAAATAATTACAAAAATAAATGTCAGCTACCGTAGCCAGTATAACGTTTTGCGAAATAGTGTTGTCATCTATTAATCAACATTAGTCACAGTCCGGACCAAGCCCTGTCAATCATGTATTGTAGGCATTGTCATTGGAATGTATTAATTTAAAAGAAATAGTTAAAGACAAATATTATTGAAGTTGGACTGCTCAAATACTATAAAATGTAACCGCATTTAATTAAGTGACATTACAAGTATTTAAATCCTTAAAAATACTTGTTATACAGTCAATAGCATACAACAAAACACTGTAGTCATATCTGATATAATTAGTTATTGGCATAGTAAATAGGTTCACATCAGTCAACTAAAGTCAATCACCATGTAGGCCTAATACTAATTTATGTGTCTCAAATATTGGCTTGTAACAATGGACCCTGAATTGATGCTCCAGTTTTGAGGCGACAATTTAGCAAGCATGCTATCATACCAACTTTTTTCCTGATATAGATTGCATGACTGCAAACACCAATGTATGCTTTTAATAACAAGGACATTGTATATAATTTATTGACTTTTGAATGTAAGCCTAACAAAAAAAAAGGAAATAACGTCACAGGAAAAAGCCACAAAGATTAATAAATATGTATTTTGTATTTATAAAGTTCAAATATTAAACACATTTGAGTGCACATGCATTTTAATCATGAAAATTAAAGATAACACACATATATCCACACAAAAAACCGTTGAAAAAGTCACTTGTAAATCGCACTTGTGCTCCAATTTTAATTAATATTTGCACGATTGTGTCATTTTGTTCATAATATATAACGGAAGTATCCAAACAACCATAGGGCCTAATACCGAGCGCAAGCTTCGAAGGATTTAGCACGTGATAAGGCCGTCCCTCGTGGTAATACAAATGTCACTTGAAGTGCTGTCACGCCATCGAACTGTAGTGTCAACACATAAAGGAAGCCAGTGGTCGTGTCGCCATTGCGACACTTTGTCGATGCAGTAGTTAATACTGACAATACTGTTGTTCCATTGAACATTCACCATGACCGTGGGTATGCAAAGTTGCCATTGCAGTCTAGCACGCCTTCTCCGACTGACCCTGACCATGGCAGTTCTGTCAATATAGACGCCCTTCGGATGTCCCAGTCTCACTATCGCCATCTTCAGACGATTCTGTCTGCAACAGCGAGAAGAGAAACATTGAAGCGAGTGATGCAGAATATGTTGTAGCATGTGACAGCGGTATCACTGATGATGACTCAAGCGGTTCTTACACTAATGGGAAAGAGAGAAAGTTTGTCATCTGTGAGAAAAACATCATTTCACTTTTCTGCACCTGCTAAAACACCAAACTGCAATAAACCACTTATATCAAAGCCTAGCATCACAGTGACTGGATTTGCAGTGGTTGTGACCACAGAATGTGTTGATGGCCACTCGTTCATGTGGCACTCGCAACCCAAGATTGGTAACATTTATGAGAGTAACTTGTTGATACCAAGCGTCCTCTTCCTGACTGGACATTCATTCACTGTGTACAATTTGGTCAACCTAATGAACCTATGTGCCTTGTCACCCCGCCAGTGCTACAACATACAGCGGGCATACATACTGCCAGAGATAGAGGACATGCCATTCAGAGGCCATCATGTCAGCTCTGGCCGGACAGAGCGTGGTCGCATCAGACGATGCAAGATATGACAATCCTGGACAAAACGCTACATTTGGCATTTACTTCATCATGGACACTGACAGCCAACTCATCATTGCTCAAGAAACTGTTCGGGTCACAGAGGTCAAGAACAGTTACTGGATGGAAGTGGAGGGCTTGAAACGCTGCTTGGACAACCTGACTGACCATGGGGTGAAGATCACCACACTTGCCACTGACAGACATCCCAGCATTAGAAAGAGAAAGAAATAAAGGTTGTTGCCTGCCAAGAAAGTTGAAGTTGTCCCTTTGATAGGCGCAATTGCCAACCACCTGTGGTATTGCGCATCAGCTTGTGATGGTGATCCCCGCTTGATGAAGGAGATGTGGATCTCGCTCCTCCATCACATCAGGAATTCCATTCATGGACAGCAGGCGCAGAGTTGTACCGGAAGTGCAGTCATGCAACGTATACACAACAAGAAGTGAAAACAAGACTGAAGGTACAGAAGCCTTCACTGTCCAGAAAGCTATACTGGACTGTTGCCTACTGTATGATATAGAGAGGGTTACGAAGTGTGTTCACACTGGTGAACTGGAAAGCTTACATGCCCTCTTCCTCAAGTATGCACCCAAGTTCAGCCGTCAAGGCATCATAGCCACAACACAAATACAAGGTAAGGCTTGTGATATCAATAGTGTTAACATTTGATGTTACAAAATAATGTATCAGTTGCTTGACAAAGCTGCACACTTTAGAAATCCAGCATTGCATTAGGAAATAAACTGAAATGGCTGAAAATCCCTAACATAATTAAAATTGAGGACATTTGTTTATTGTTACTTGAATTGTTTAATTATATATCATTGGAATGGTATGCTTTGGAATTGCTTATTGAAATATAAACTGATGCATATATAAATTATATATATATATGATTCAATAATATATATTTTAATGTATTATGGAATTGGAATTCCTTGGAAGTTTAAATTGAAAAGGATGGCAGAATTCGGAACCGATTAATAAATGACATTAGCCGTTTGATTTCGAGAGAGAGAGAGAGAGCATACAAGCAAGCTGCTATAGCCAGCTATTCTTCAGATATTTCTATTGTTATACTGATTTTAGATTTATCATTTGTTCAATCAGCGGGAAATTGTGAAAACAGCAGACAACTAGCTACGGTATCAGCTGCAGTATTCAAAGTCTGCTGGGTATGTAGTGAAGAAAGTGATGGCGTCAAAGGACTATAGCTTCCGAGGAGAAATTCTAGAGGGCATTGCAGCTAGATGCACGAGTGGCACAAAGCTGTGAAGTGTGCTCCAAGTTGCAACATCAAGTAAGGAGGTAACTCTAGCAGACCATGCAGGCATCGAAAAACCAGCAAAAGAGGAGGCTGTGGCAAAGCAAAGAAGCGGCTTTACGGAAAACTAGTTGTATCCGTATCAATTCGGTTTAGTGCCACCCAATTGATGACATCCAATTTCAAATGACAATGGATTTCTATGCTTAAATAACATAGTTTGAACATCACTGGCAGAAATAGAGAAACGTTTTAGGCAAAGTGCATTCTCACTACTGTATAGGACCTCCTAAAGTAAGGAACATCCACTTAAAAGCTTGTATCCTAGTTGTGGTATGCAATGTATTTTATTAGACACTATTCTATGTAGGGAACTTTGGGTATATGTAATTTACTGGAATAGTTTAACCAAGTCTAAACATGTTACTTATAGTGAGTTTTTTGCAACAGACTACCATTCTCAAACATCACACTGAACTGTACATGTATTTGTTCATATGACTCATTGTACACTTTTAATGTGGCTTCTAGGATGTGTGTCACAAAAATGATAAGGGCCATTACCATTAAAACTGGACTGTTACCATCAAGTTTAGTAAAAGTAAAGTGCCATCTTACAACAACATATATATATAGTTTAATCTGTATGTTTTAGCCAGTATTATTAAAGTGTACTACAAACTAATGAAGCAGCAAAGGATTCAGCTATACGTTTTTTATATATTCATATTTCATTGTTAGTATTACATTTGACATTATCAAAAAGTACTTAATAATAATAAGAATACTTATATAGTGCCATAAATCTAGATAAATCCATTTGGAGGCACTTGATAGATTTTGAAACTAGTACTACAAGTTTTGAATCTGTATCTTGAATAATAATACTTGTTTTCTTGACACATGGCCCTAGTGTTGAAAGTTGAAACCCACAATTATGTAAAACTGGAACTGTAATGGAATATTTTGTATGTAATAATTTTTGTATCACAATATTTGATCATAATGATGACCCATATCATCAATAAACGTGTTACTTATTGATGTACTATATGTGCACAGGACTGACACAGACCCAAATTGTAATACAGTTAGATTAAAATGTGTCACAGTGTGAAGTTAATCAACTGAAAGAAACATTGAAAACCGGTGTGTGAATTTGACTAATGCATTGGCACAGTCTGCCATGTAGTCTTATTTATTTGTGAATTGTTTCTCCATATGAATAAACTGTTGATATATTTCATGTTGGCTTCAGTATTACAAATCGAATTATGAATAGGGACATGCAAGACACTACAGATCACATTGTTGTTGCCAAAAATGGGATAAGAAGGCACGGAATAATTCATTCTTCCTTTTGGTCAATCTAATCTTACTTATCCATGGTAATTTTCACTGTACACTCACCTGTATAGTGCAATGTCCATAGCTTAAATTTTCATAAACCCCATTCACTTCTGGATACAGTGCAGGCTGGTATAACACATCTGTTGCCTTTTCCAAGTCTCTCCCTTGACCACAACGTGAAGTGACGATAGGCGCCTAATCGAATCAATCGATATGTTCTGAAAGTTCATTTATTTGCATTAGTTGATAATAAACAACCGGTATCTTCTAATTATTGTTATACTGGCAAAACTGTGTTTGATCAATATCACATCATGAATTCAGTGAATTGGTTCATTTGTTTGTGAAGGGCTGTAATAATTATGATTGTAAGACTACATTTCATGCTGTGGTCTTGATAACACACACACATAATATACATAAAAAATTTATTATATTAAAAACTCCACTTAAATATTTTTGTATCAATAATACATTGCACAATGTCCTGATTATGCATCTATTAATGCATGGTAGTGTGCAATTTATCTACATTTTTATATAAATTAAGCAAGTTGCTTGAACACTTATAAATAGGGAATTAAACAAGTGTATAAAAAGGATGCACACATCCTGTCAAGAATAAAAGTAAGTTTATTAAGAAAATGATCAAAAATTGTTTGATGAAAATCATAGACATAGTATTTTATGAAGATTGAGTGAACCTGAACATTTGAGGTGGGAACAAGTATAATTACTCTATTTAAGTTTGAAAAAGTTATTGCTAGAATAATTATTTGATACCTGTTGAACTACGTAGTACTTACCTACTAGCTATTGGTCGAATCAACGAGTCTGCACGCAAATCATACAATGACAACAGACCGACTTCCAAGTTCCAACACCGCCCTGTTGGTGCAAACCGTTTCGAAGTCGTCACTCATAATCGGTTTTGACACTAAATCTAATGCAGGCATCTGCAAGGTGTCATACGGTGCTGTACGGCAGCTATATCCCTACAGCACAGCAACTCGATGTGCGTCGACATTGTCATTGGGACGCAGTGTCCACACAAACACCATGCGACATTATTAAGTCGCGTAACGTCTTCGTCGTCGATAGACCAACTGTCACTGTCCGACTCCCACAACTGAACCTGACCCGGGGCCGGACATTATCGGACCGTGGATCGCACACTGTCACTGGGTGAAACCCGTATGGCACAGGCCCTTTGTGTGTGTCAACCGTAATTTCCGAGTGACAAGTCGAACTAGAGTCTTCATCTGTCGTATCGATTTTCTCCCCAAGTGATACAGAAGTTTTAAAAATCACTTTTAATAACTCGTCTCTACCAAAATTCTTCGACGTTTTTGTCAACAAAATAAAAATAGTCCCGGTATGCGCGCGCATCTAATATTCTGAACTTTGCTTTGAAAACCCCGCCCCCTTCTGGCAGCTAAAATCTTCGTTCGGGAAGTGCGACTTTAACAACGATTTCATTGGTTATAAATCGTTGCCATTTAATTTCACCTTTTTATTTCGAACGCGTATACAAGTTATTTGTTGACCTATAGAACGCCTATCGTGTATAATAGGGCACCATATCTTTGTTTTCGCACAGAAATGTCTACTAATGAAGTAAACCGAAAAACCCCGAAATTTAACATTGATTAGATAGGAGTGAATCAAACCACTCGCTTGGAACAAAGATGGCGATACGCAGTGCTCTATAGCGACGATTTAGGCATCGAACAAAATCGTTTTTTTAGTTTGTCTTATAAATGAGTACGTTTCTGTTAACATTAACGTATACTTATATAGTATATATTTAAATATGTAGCATGAAACAGCTGCATTTCATTTCCCCTTTAAGCCCATTAAGTATTACCTATGCATCAACATATCTCAATGGCAATGCTACATTATGTTTTGCATATTAGCTATATTGGTTAGTCACCATGTTCCCTTAATTAAACAGTTCTGTACGTTATTCTTTTTTATGCACAGCAAAGAACACATGAGCAGCGTTAAAACGGTAAAACAGCAAAACATCAGTGACCGTATCCGTTGCAACGCAAGCAAACCCTCGCGAGATTTTCGTATGCAAGTTCCGAATTTCTTAGCTGCGAAAATTCGTAAGCGTTTCGAGAATACCAATTTGCGAAATTTCGCCGCTAAGAAATAATCCGCCATATTTGCGCAACTTCTTACGTACGAAATCTGTTTCTTCGAGAATACGGGCCCAGAGCTGTATACATAAAATTGTTGCGTCCATAATTATGTCTTTGTTAGGGGCGGATGCAGAGAGGGTACTATAGCTAGGGGAGGTCCAAAAACCTCCAGTTGCACCCCTCGAGTCTCGCCACAAAACCTCTACTGGGCCCGTATTCTCGAACGACTTACGAATTTCTTAGCGCCATTTTTACATAAAAATGACGTCAAAAGAGCGTAAGTTACGATTTTTTCGCAAGTGCTATTCTCGAAACATTTACGATACGAACATTCGCAAATATGGCGTATATTTCATCGTAAAGTTACGCCAACGCAAGAGGTCGCGTAACTTTTTCGTAACTTTTGTGGCACTGCGTTCAGATGGAGATTTCTCAGTTGTTTGCTTTTACAACGTCGCCAAAACACATCAGTAAATTGTGTGTGATTCAATGACACTGATGTGTGTTAGTCAATTTTTATTGACCGCTGTAATTGCATAAATACCGTCTTTGAAAGCGGCCCTGCGCCTACACTGCTAGCCAATGCAAAATTCCACAATAAAAAGTAAACAAGCGGGACCAGCCAACAAACGGGACCGATTAGTAATTCACCGCAGTAATTTATAGATTGACTGCGCGTTACACAATTACAATTTGTGTAGGCACGTTTAACTACACTTGGAACCATAATTTTATTTCAGATTACCACGGTATTGCAAACATTAATTCGATGGAATGAAAATCTATATATTAATGTAAAACAAATGTGTGAAAAGGACACCATTTCTTTATATAAATATATTTCATTTTATCATGGCCATGGGACACAGATTTTGCCAAATGTATTTAATGTTTCATATATACATTATGTTGTTCCATCACATCTGCATAAAAACTAATGGGTACATCAGCTTGGCTGCCACTTTCACATATATGCTGCTTGAGAAATGCTATATTAAGTGAATCAGTAATATGACAACCCGTGATAGAATGCATCATTTATTCAAGCATTGACAATACCATCTAAAACAAATATGTAACTATTATAATGTGATAATAATATATACACATATGTATATATATACTATGATATGATATCTATGTTTGAATACACCTACTTTTGTGTCTACAAAATAACACTTGTAAATAATATGTGTGAATACCCCTGTATTGTTGAAATATGTTTGATGTTCAAATAGTGCATATACAATAAACCTCAGATATAACAAATTCACTTAAACAATTTTTTTTATTTTGAATAAATGAATTGGTCCCTATTTGATTTTAATACACAGTAAATTTCAGAGATAACAAGTTTCGGATATAATTAATAAATTGACCAGTCGCAAACGATTTGTTATATCCAAGGCTTACTGTACCAAATCATTGCTTTTTTAAACTGCATTATTTCAATACCATCAACTTTTTGCATTTAAGCTACTTATATACACACACGCCAACCTAGCAATCATAGTTATGGAGAAATAAATTGTGTCTGTTTCTATTTTCTAAGTAGTCATAAATGGAAAATATTGTTGACTATTACGGGCTGATAAAAAACAATTATTACTGTAAATGTTTGGCACATACTATTTGCCAGGTGCCAATACTCCAATTTCTTTTCTCACCAAACCGACTTACCAACAGAAAAAAGGTAAGTTCTTATATAGCGCAGTATCCAGTCCTCAGGACTGCTCAAAGCGCTTTACACTTTACTCCCTGGCAGACCTGTTCAATCGAACACCATCTCGACTTCTCTGGGAAGCATTCAACCACTGCAATTAATGCGCGAAGACTATTCGTACACAAATATCCACCACTGTCCATAGCCAGATACTCATTCGTACAGCTGAGTGAACTGAAGCAATGTAGAGTAAACGAACTTGCCCAAGGTTCGACACCGTCGCACAGGATTCGAACCCGCGTTCTCTCAGTCGAAAGTCCGGAGGTCTTACTGCTGTGCTACTGTGCTCCACATAGACATAATATTTATTTTGACCTTGTAATTGTTTTACAAAAACTGGATCAGTCTAAAGAAGATTGCTAACATACTGCTTTTACCAGTAGATCTTAAAATACCAGGTCATTGATTTTATATAATAATATTAGTTTCCAAAGCGATTGATCTACATCATATAAATTAATGAAAAGTATTATAATAATTCCAGATGTCATAGGAAAACAAGAAACTTGTCGCTATAATGAGGTGTTCGTACACGAATTAGTATTCAAGGTATTTGATGTATAATTGATGCAATGTGAATTTATGGTGGTCTTCCTGGTGTTCATAGTATGTTCGAGTTTCAATGTATCCTTGACACAGTGCGAAGAGAAGAAATGTGCCACATCCACGCAGAGCATTGCAAAACATGATGTTAACGGAATCAAATGTTGATGTCACTGCAGCACCAATACATGGAGCAGCACAGGCTATGCATGATTCGCAGATTGTTTAGTAATTTTTCTTTTCTGTAGCTACACTGTCTTCTTGGTGCTGCACCACGTCCAGTTGCATCTTTTTTTCATCTTTTAATTTCAAGATGCAGCAGTCATTCCAGTCCATCAGTTTTTTTCTTTCTGAAAACATATGTAGCACATCAAAAGTATGTTGTGTTTAATTTTTAAATACAACCGTATTAGACACACCATATTTTACTGTGCTACTGGTGATACCTAAAACATACATAATAAATGTAGACATATTATACAGAGTTGTACTCTTTAGTGTCCATTCAATACAGGGGCAAAGTAGATATTACCCAGTATTTATAAAATGCTATAACATGTAAAACAACTAAGCTGTACCAGATAACAGCATCACTGACAGAGTACACTGTATATATTTCATCATACCATGACCACATATTGTAACTTACCTTTCATTCCCACTGGTTTTCTGTCTTTATCATGGTTATTTGGTAGATGATGTTGGATACATGTGCTGTAAGTACAGAAAATGTCATTGTAGTTGTTTTGTAGCAATAGTCTGTATTGCATTGATTTTTATGTCATTTGTACTGGCTACATGAAATACTGTTCTTTGATAATCTTTATTCCTCATTACCTTAGCCCTGTAAATAGAAACACCATATAACATAGTCCATATTCAGGGGCAGATCCAGAGTGGGTAGTCTATGGGGGCACAAATTTGAATAACTGTATAGGGAGTGCATGTATTAATGTCATCAAGTTTGATCCTATGATGCTTTGTGCTTAAATATGCATTGGCATCGGAAGGTGGTGAATATTTAGGGGAGGGACTCTCACAAAAACAATTAACTGCACCCCACTGAGGCTCCCAAAAACCCTACCGTAAATCCATAACCGTGTTCAAAGGCCCCCCTGGATCCACCTATGATATTTCTGGAGTAGCCCATTTTGATTTTGTGGCTTGAACTTTCTGCATTAAAAAAATAACTAACTAAAACATAGTTTTTTTCTTGTAACTGCACGAGGCACGCCTGTGTTATAATTTTCTCTGTTCATCTAGAACCATTCAATTCATGTGCTAAGTCTAAGACCTGAAGCAACTGTAAAGATAATAATATCAAATGGTAACATAAAATGATGAGAAACACACAGGGGTGTCCAATTTTGGGCATACACAAAAATAATAAATCCACAAAAAGCTTACACATTTACCACAAAATCTCCACTTTAATTTCAATATTCACATAGTATTTAGGCTTAATGTGCCAATGTAGCACATAATTAGTTAACAAATACACGGCCCAGGCCAAGTACTAGGGGCCTGCTACATGGATATTTAACGCCACTGTCACAACTTGTCACTACTATATTAAACCATCTACTTACTACATTACAACAAACCACGAATCCTGATCTCGGACAGGAAGACATGCTTCCTTGGTCATGCCCCTTGCTTCCGGTTACGTCTTACGAAGTTACAACTTCGAGTTTGACTAGTCTAGACTAGAGTACACTGACTGACTCACTTAGATGTTAGACTTAGTGTTAGTGACAGACTAGCGTCATCATCATGATTCATGGTCATGGACATGGAATGATGGCTAGTCGAGCGATAGAAACACAAAATGATCAAACTAAGTCTCACCTTCGGCGCGCGTCGTCTGAATAGTAATCGACATCATACACATACGCAGGTGGTGTCTTCTAATGGTACTATACGTAACAGTGCAGTCGGTATAAGTAGACGAAGCGTCAACTTCCTAATTCTGAAAGTAAACATTGACTGGCTTGGCAGCTGGAATCATTCCCCCTGGGCCTTGCCTTGGCCTTGTCCTTGGCTTGAGGCTTGAGTTGGGCCTTGGCCTTGCTTGCGTTTTGTTTCTGTCATTTCCGTTCAAATGCTTCGCTGGCGTCAAGTCCATTATTACCTATGCATCAACATATCTCAATGGCAGTGCTACATTATGTTTTGCATAGTAGCTATATTGATTAGTCACCAGATTCCCTTGAACATTTGTCTACGTTGTTCTTTTTCATTCACCGCCAGGAACACGTGAGCAGCGTTAAAACTGTAAAACATAGCAAAATATCAATGACCGTATCCGTTGCAACGCAAGCAAACCCTCGCGAGATTTTCGTACGCAAGTTGCGAATTTCTTAGCTGCGAAAATTCGTAAGCGTTTCGAGAATACCAACTTGCGAAATTTCGCAGCTAAGAAATAATCCGCCATATTTGCGCAACTTCTTACGTACGAAATCTGTTTCTTCGAGAATACGGGCCCTGGCGGCCGAACCGAGCTTTCACGCTGTCGGATCTCATGACATCGGAAGACGGGGAGTGCTGTTGAAAATGTTTCGCCGCCATAACGTCAGCTTCTAACCTAAACGGGGGCACATTCCAAAAGTCTAGGGGAGCACTTAACTGGGACACATTCAGAAAGGACTAGCGGGCAAATATACACGCGCACACACACAGAGGTTTATCGAGGGTGGATCGTTGCTCAGTTAATTCGCTTGGTGGCAACACCAACTTTTTTGGACTCGAGCTGAAAATAGTCTTATTAGTCTCTCGCCTGGCTGCGCGACTTCGCCAGAACGATAGTCTGGCTCAGATTCGCGTTTTGACTGCCCACTTATTGACAGCCAAGAGATCTGCTACCTAGTAAATATGCATGTGATTAAAAGGCAATACTACGAAAAAAGTATAATGTCAGTTAAATCCCATAAAATATTTATGAAGACCTTTATACATTCTTTCATACTGCTGACATTATTGATGTTAAAAAACTGTTAAAACTGTTGAACCATTCAGTAATTGCATGGCAAGCACACATTTACTTTACTAAATGTTAACTACATTTTTTTATTGTCACTGTTTATAATAAAGCTCGCATATTATTTTCAAGAAATAAAACAATATTTTGTTTGCAAAGTAAAATGTTTGTAAAACTCAAAACAAATTATTGTATATTGTATCATAGCTATGATGAATTGCCTCTGATAAACAATATTAAAATGCACCTGTATTTACACAAACCAATATTTTATTGACTTTATTTTACAATATTATTGAAATATGAATAATTTATTATATTGTGATCTATCCCCACGTCTGAAGGCAACCATAAATTGACGCCACCTGCTGGAGTTTACGGTGGAACTAATGAATACATGCAAAAACAAGTTAATATCTTGTACATTTTTATCAATAAAAGACACTAAATTTAATTGTTTGATCACGTGACAAGTATATATTATTGTGTAGAATAGGTGTTGTAGATATATGATGTGAAGTTTGGTGACTGTAGGTGACCGTTATCATGGTATTTTAGGTGCGGGCCTAAGACTAAACTGCAAAAGTACCGAATCCGGACCCACCTCGATTTTGCTGTTATAACTTGAGTATTGCCTAACTTTGATACATCAGAGCGTTAATTCCATCATTCAACATCATCCCATGCATATTTATATTACGAAAATGTTGTGTCTTAGCGCACTTTTGAAACCCAAATAGTAACCCGGTTTGCGCTAGTCTGCACTGCTGCGGTCGTGCGTTACCGCATCGCGCTCGTAAAATGAACGATATATCGGCGTATGTTGATGCAATTTATGCCTCAAAAGTGCGCTAACACGCAATATTCTTAAACATAAATATGCCTGGGATAATGTTGAATAATGGAACTAACGCGCTGAGGTACGTATCAAAAGGCAAAACTCAAGTTATAAAGGCAAAATCGAGGTGGGTCCGGATTCTACACAAGTGCCGTTTCATGTTGAATAGTTGTTATAGTATAGTATTATCTGATAAAAATGTAACCTTATTTAATTTGTTATTTCGTAGTTGGCCTGAGAGCCAATCATCGTCTCTACCCGAATCCGGGGTAAAGCCCCCTAAAGGTAACATTGGCTGGAGCTTAATAATCCAGGCCGTTGTGACGGGCCTATGCTGCCACCTCACGGCGTCTGGATAATCGAGGCTAGAGCTGAGATTATATTATCTAGGTGCCGTCATCCTCTCACGCCAAGGGTCGCTGCTGCTGATTACGTCAGCCAGCCAGCAGTACCCCTGGCTGATCGCTTTGCGAAACTCTGAATTTCAGTTCAACCTATGAAATCGCTCACTAGATCAGTGGATCTCGGCTGGTCAGGTGGGCATAATACAACTAATTTCAACTAACCGTGGCTTGTGTTGCATGCAATGTTTAGGAAGTAGAAGCAATTTCGAATACACAATACCGCCCAGCTGCTCGTACTAATGGGCGAACGGGTCATTATATATTGGGATTCCCACAAGTAGTTTATCCGTCTTCAAATTGGGGCGGGTATTTGCGCTGTTCTCACGGGTGATGCAGTCGAGACTGACGAAGTCAATTACTAGTTTGACTCGGCTAACTTCCGTACTTCGCGTAGGGGATCAGCCAGTGCTAGTTTTGCATGGCAAACAGCCCTGGCTTGCGAGGATGGGCGGTACAGGCGCCATGTAAGAGTTATGTTACAGAGAAGGCATTGGGAGCTCTTTTTGTGTTGGTGCGCTCAGTGCACTAACAGAAACACGTAGTGTAACTAGAGCAAAACGCACATACGTGGCAAAAAGGCCAACGTCTTTTACTCGAGCTAGTATTAAAATATCCACTAAATGGCGACGTGAGGTTCCAAACAAACGCATCTGCTGCGCAAATTGGCAAATTTAGATGTCGTCATATAGATTCACGACGGTAAGTGAGATTACGATATCACTTGACTACCTTCACGCTATAAGCTTCCAGAAAGTTCAATTGTTACCGAGGAGAACACAGCACAACGTTACATACGTAACGTGTGTAGTTTTTATCCTCCTATTTTCTTATCAGTTGCAAAAATCATCACTGACATGGGCGATAATGCAGCGTAATACAGATAAGCGCGTCATCTCTACCAGCACTTTGCTGGGGCGAAACGCGCATGTAGCCTGCGCGTTTTGTCCCATTGCTGTATACGTTGTTCCAATGCTGCAGAACTTACGTTGTCGCATTAATATAGTGGCTATTTTGATTTTTCACAAACTTGTGTATATTTGTCGTTATGCAATATTTATTGAAAATTGAACATAGCAGAATGATAGACAAGGTGGATAGCTATAAGAACATGTGCTTGTGTTCCGTCTGCTGTTTACCATTGCTATTCACGGACCAACTTGCCTTAAAGTGTGCGTTTTGCCCCTAGTTACACTACTACTAATTAGTATAGCAGTTATTGCTACCAATCTGATATCAGCAGCTAAACGAGCTAACAAGTTTTTTTTTATCGGTACGTAATGGTTGCCCAGAAACACCCCATCCTATGTAACGCTTCATCGCGCTCACCCGGAGATCCCCGCCTCCATAAGATAAGCGTGACGTAATTTATGGTGTGAGTGTGTGTGTGTGTGTGTGTGTGTGTGTGTGTGTGTGTGTGTGTGTGTGTGTGTGTGTGTGTGTGTGTGTGTGTGTGTGTGTGTGTGTGTGTGTGTGTGTGTGTGTGTGTGTGTGTGGTTGTTTTATTCACAAAACATTCATTATCCAAGGTACGGTGACTAAATGTGTACCCATGTAGTATAGGGCCTAAGCATGCTAGGCACTGTGTCTTCGATTGACGAACTTTTCTGCAGCCTAGAAATAGGTTTGTCAACACTCCGACTACCTTCATTGTGTTAGCAAGTAAATGTACATCAGCGATCGAACGAACGGCAGAAACCGATATAAGACCAAATAACGCACAACACTACCATATTCACAATTGTATTTATTTGTCATAACGGATACTTGAAGATATACACAGCTAGCAGTTGCTTAAATATCATGCCGTGGTACAAGCCATAGGTCGATTATAATTGTATATAAGTAAATACTTTATAAGATAACTATCACGATCCCCGCTGTTCCACGTGTTTCAGGTCTTTCTTTTGTATAACTCTCTGTATTAAACCGATCTTGTCTGCTCCTCGTGCCTTAATATAATGTTTTAAATATTATAATATATGTTACACTACAGTAGCTTCTGTTTCCCCAATAACATTGTAATACATACATGATTTATTGTGTCCTTGTGTCCACAATTATTGTGGAAAAGCAAAATGCAGAAGTTTAATACGCATGAAGTGCCTTTCCCTTTCAAAGCAGTAGTTACAGAATGTATGAACATTTATCTTCACGACAACTTGAATTATAATAACAATAATGTGAACATAATAAAGCAGTCTTTTTGGGCTTCTTGCACATTTTCAATATATCAAACAAGCAATCGATAATATTGGTACATTTTCCAGTTGTACAATTTCTGAAAAGGAAAAATGTGTGTGCGTGCGTGCGTGTGTGCGTTTTACGTCAGGAGACGTTACACATACAACAACTGATATATAACATCACAATCAACATGACTGGCGACATTGTTCTGTTTGTGATACGAGATGCAAAATGGCGGCCGACTGCAGTAACTCGTGGCGTCAGAGCGCGTGCCGGAAATGGCGAGTGACCGGTCTAGTTTGTGGCTCGCCTGGCATGGCGCCGTCGGACGTTTCTTGCCCGACGCCGTAGTGGACGCGAGATGGTTTGGCCGTGGACTCGGCCCCAGGCTCCGATAACGAACGACTCGATACGACATTCGTTCGTGCCCCGCTGTATCCGGAAGTAGCCATCTTCACCCCACTTCCGGCCCCATGAGTTAGCGCACAAAGTACAGAACAACCACCATCGGTGATGACTAGGACAACATCGTTAAGGGTAATGTTTAGTTGTTAATCAACACAACAGCCATGTAATGGCGGATGCAGGATTTAGCTGGTACAGTAACAAACATAACGTGGTCTGAGAGGGTATTGCGTTACCTTTCATGGTGTTATAGAAATGTTCCTGACAAATAATACATAGGCGCCGGAACGAGGTGAATATCGGGGGGGGGGGAGCTGAGCCTCCCAACTCCGTCCCCCGTTCCGACGCCTATGCAGTAATAGGTCCAAATACGATTAAAATAAGAGGGATTCCAACGAACTCCAGAAACTCCCTGGATCCGCCATGGCAAATGTTGTCGATATTATGTAAATAACAACCGTTTTCATGTACGATTACGGGATCACGAAATTGTTTTTAATTTACTAGGCCCCATAGACGGCTTGCTGCCGCTGCCGCCGCTGCTGCCGTTGCCACTGCCGCCGCCGCCGCTGCTGCTGCTATTAGGCCTACTATTAGTCTTATACCACAGTTATGGGAGATATATATGTACGGTTACTTACCCAAAATTTTAGTCGTCGACCAAAAGTATCGTCCGTACCCCAACTGGAATGGAAGAACAATTCTTAATGACAATTTAACTAAGTGCGCGCGTCTGTGTGCGCGCGTACACTTATTCCTGTATGCCTGTCATTAGCAGAAACAACAGCCATCGGCAATAACAACAGAAGGCCTATAGTATGGTAACGTCATGTTACAAGATCAACCTTGCAAAAACCATCCTGCAAGGCATTGTGCCGGAAGGAAGAAAGCGAGACAGACAGAGGAAGAGGTGGGAAGACAACATTCAGGAGTGAACTGGTTTGATCTTCTGCACGTCCCAGAGGGTGGCAGAGAATCGAAAGAGATAGCTTGGAGCGGTTACGGGATAGAAGAAGAAGAAGAGTGTGATCCGCGGCCGAGCGCGTGCCAGGAGACGTACCCGAGTATCTTGACGGAGTGGACGCCTGTGCGGCGGTGGTTGGGTGCGAGGTAGTCGGCCGGCATGGAGTAGCGGTACACGCCAGACCGGTACATGTAGAAGTCCTCCTTCACCTCCATCATCGCTGCAACACACCCGCCGATGACATTAGACCGTTCCAGTCATATGTTGTCCGCCCTACGTTGGTTAGTTCCGTAACTTATCTGAGAGAGCTCCCTGCTACCCCTCCATGCACAAATGCATGTAAACGCTTGATGTCAATCTTGTCAAAAGTACCTTCACATTAACCATAACCTACAACCTAACCTTAAACCTAGCCCTTTTTGTACATCAGACCAACCATGAAACAGTATTTGTACGTGGATGGTAGCTGGACGCTCCCTCCTAACATAGCGGCCGGTCACGTGTTCTCCATAAGCGTTACGTCTAGATACGTATTTGTAAATGCGGATTTCATAGCTTCCACAAGTGATTGTTCTACTTATAGGTTTGCAGTTGGTATTTCACAACACATGTGTTTATGTTTTACTGACGTTTTACAGTAATTGACGGTCGAGAAATCGTCAACACACCCGCTGGTAGAACATGACTCAGGCATGGCCTCGTAGAAGGTCAAGAAGAAGAAGAATATGAAGAAGAAGAACAACAACAAGAAGAACAAAAAGAACAACAACATCAAGAACAAGGGAAGAAGAAGAAAAAGAAGAACAGGAAGAAGAAATAAGAAGAACAAGAAGAAGAAATGAGAAGAACAAGAAGAAGAAATGAGAAGAACAAGAAGAAGACATAAAAAGAACAATAAGAAGAACAAGACGTTTATTTGTTTGACCCCCAAATACATAATTAACTTGTGTTACATCGAATTTGGTCCATTATCCTTCAACAAAGTTTATTTACCGTCTTTGAAACACACTTAACCTAATTGGCAATCACGTAAAACTTAGACTTTTATAACTGTTCAAAACAGTCTGTTATATCATCGTGATGCCCGTTAGAAGAGAAGCAATAGCAACACACCACAGCGGAGTGCAAGCAATACGAAGATACATCTAAGAATGTTCTAATACATAACCGTGAGGAGGCCCCTGTTTACTTCAATGAAACTTATATTTTATTGGATCAATATTAACTTACATGAAGACTGTTATGTACATACAACGGAGATTGTTGACGGAATCTTGAGCGACAAACACTAACGAGAAGTTTTAATTTATATAGGTGTAGTACTAATTTGGAGCACAATTTAGCATCGTATCGTCGTCGACAACCATGTATTGGGTAAGTGGATAACATATACGGTCTGGTGTGTAAAGGTGCGATTATCGAGCAACTATTGCATTTAAATCAGCTTAAATTACTGTTTTTGTTCCTATGTCCATTAATCAGAAACATGGAGAAAATGTGACCCGAGGCGCAATACCCCAAAACAAACGATGATAGTACATCATAATTATACCCAGTGCTTTCACTGAAACTTGCGGCATTGAACGCGGTTAAAACGAATTCGGTCCGTTATCATTGAAACATGTTTGTTCACCGTCGTTAGTCTATCTGATGACCTACCTTGCACTGGCCCGTTCACCTTAATCTCTTTCATGATTTCTCGCTCCTGGAAAGGTAGGTACAACATGTGAGATATATATTTATCAGCAGAGTGTGTTCTTTGCTCTTTTTCACAAACATACGCTTGTTGGGAAATGTCGTAGTCGAAAACGGCCAAATTTCCATCAGATGCACCACGACAGGGGCGGGTCCAGGGGGCCATAAAAACATCCAATTACACCCTTTGAGGCTCGCCGCTCAAAATCTCCATTGGCGGCCGAACCAAATTCATATTGGGTTGTCTGAGCCGGGGCTTCAACACGACTCCGCTGTCATCGCGCTGTCGCGGATCGTGACATTGGAAAACGTGTGTGGGGTGTTCTTGAACATTGATCTAAGGGGCACACCAATCTAGCACAGGCATAGCGCAGCCAAATTCCAAAGGTCTATGGGGGTACGTAGGCACCTGGACCCGCCTATGCCATATGCCTACGTTCATCACTTGGGGAAGCTACTCTAGGGAGTCTAGGCTATCGCCCCCAACAATGCAACGCACAGCTCTACACACAAGGCTCTGCGCAATCATCAAATACTCGATAATAATAATAAGATAACTTCTATTACGCCTAAATCCTTGGAAACCAAGCTCAGAGGCGCATCAAAACAAAAGAGTTGGTCAATCTCAAAATCCATAAGTAGTTTTCCAGTTGTCAACAGATGGGTCAAGGCGCTAGGGAGCTACGGTGGATAAGCAAGGTTGTAAAGATATGTTTTTAAATGACGACGGGATTTTGTAATATTTTCAACTGATCTAACACTAAGAGGAAGCATATTACAAAGAGTTGGTGCAGCAACAGAAAAAGCTCTAGTTCCAATGTTAGTGTTGACTCTAGGAACAAAAAGTAGGTCAGAACTAGATGATCGAAGCTGGATAGATTTTCTTACAGGAGTAAGCAATAAATGCAAATAAGTTGGTTGCTTATTGGTATGTAATGGTACAGATCTTAAATATTATACGATATCGTACAGGAAGCCAATGTAAAGACTTCAAAAGTGGCACAGAGCGAGAAAAACGAGATCTTGTAACTACTCTTGCTAGACAATTTTGGACACGCTGAAGTTTTGTGATATCCTTGCTAGCGATATTATAAAGGAGGGAATTGCAATAGTCAAGTCTGCTGCTAACAAGCGCTGTTGCAATAGTCTTAGCAACAGAAAATGACATATACCGGCGAATACGGCGAAGATCACGAATATGATAAAAACAGCAGCGACATGTTTGAGATATATGTTGTCGGAAATTGAAGTTACTATCAAAGATTACTCTTAGATTCCGCACCGAGGTTGCTGGCGTGATATACTGATTCAAAATACGCGTAGGGAAAAAACCATCCAGTTTACAACGCTGCATTGGAGTACCAATAATGATCAATTCAGTTTTATTTGCATTTAGTTTCAACTTGCTGTCAGTCATCCAATGGAAGATATCTTGAAGGCAATTACTAAGTTGGTTAAGGGAGCGATTTGTATCCGGGGTAGCCAACGAAATGTAGATCTGAGTATCATCAGCATAAAGATGATGATCTAAGTTATGTCTTTGTATAACAGAGCTTAGTGGCGTGGTGTAAAGAATAAAAAGCAAAGGCCCAAGAACAGAACCCTGGAGAACACCAAATAAAGCCGGCAGTGCAGCTGAAAAGCAGTTCCCAATCTTTATAGTTTGGTATCTATCAGTTAGATACGAAGAAAACCAGCTTAGAGCTGTGCCAGATATGCCGTACCACTTTAATAGGCGTTCAATGAGAATGCTGTGATCAATCGGGTCAAACGCGGCAGAGAGATCTAGTAAGGTAAGTGCAGTCACTTTACCATTATTAATGTTCAAGTTATGAACCTTTAAGAGGGCAGTTTCTGTTGAATGAAACTGCTTATATGCTGATTGTGACACATTAGTTAAGACATTTGTGCTAATGTGAGACCTTAGACGACTTGCTACAACCTTTTCTAGTATTTTAGAAATGAAGCTGAGATTAGAAATAGGTCTATAACTGTTTAGGTCTTGCTTAGGCAGAGATGACTTCTTAAGAAGTGGTGTGACATGGGCGTATTTAAAATCATCAGGAAAACAGCCAGAGCAAAGTGATGCATTTATAATATTTGTTATAGGTCAAATTAGTGTATCGAGACATGCTTTTAGCAGTATTGTTGGAAATGGATCAAGTGCACAAGATTTATTTGGGGAGAACATAATTATTTTCCTAACTTCATCAACTGTTGCAGGTTCAAATGATACAAGTTGAGAATTTACTTGTGGAAAGTCCACACTGACATTACTTATATTATGACGTGGGAAAGCAGAACGAATGATACTGATTTTATTTTTGAAGTGACGAGAACGAATCACATAGAGACTTAATTGACACATGATCAGGTAGCGATGGTGTAGGACGTCTGTGTAGAATGTTATTGATGCAGTTCTATAACTGACGCGGATTATCAGACTTATTTATGACCATATCTGTAAAATCTGATTTAGCTTTAGCCATTTGTCTGTTACAGAGATGACATTGCTTAGAATAGCGCGATCTATCTAATGGCGAGCGTGATTTGCGCCATACACGCTCTAAATAACGACGACGCCTTTTAGATAGTATAATGGTAACTAAGGGTTGGGGAAGATATAACATCCAGGAGGTTGTCGTGTACTGGCCGTGGGCTGTGCGTACAGCGACATTATAGAATGAAGATTCTCGTAGAGAAAGTATGAGCACGTTTATTGTGACACATTGAGATGTAAAAGGAAAAGAGGAAACGGGGCATGGTAAACGGTTCCGCGATCAAGGATCTAACATTCCTCCCCCTTTAAGAAGAACATAATTAGTATAATTATTAAAATGTAAACTTTTAACGCAAACAAGAGTCCCTTATACGTATCAATGTCATATCTAAGATAGCTAGTATGCCATTGTTTATAGTACTAATCTAGTGCTCTCGCGACTAGCCACATCTACCGAAACCTAGTCTATTCTGGCTATCTTGATCTATGCATTGTCCGTTATGACAAGTTCACAAGTTTACAAGTTCAATCTGTCCGGTGGCTTCACCACTCTGTGTGATCTTCTCAGCGGTACTACCACGTCTGGTACTACACAGGACTGCGACCGTTCAACTGTTGGTCTTGAGATCACCTCTCCTGTGGCGGTACCCGTAGTCACGTCCGAGTTGCCAGATGATAGTGGTGTCGATGTTGTTCGCTCGAACCAAGGTAGTACTTCACGTTCTGCAAGCCTCGGTGGAAGTTGAGGTTCTTCAACCCTCAATGGTACCAGAAGCTCTTCCGTCGCCTCAACGGCCTTCTCTCGCGCAAATGATCCTGGTGACGCTTCCACACTCTGTCATCCTGCAGACGTACCTCGAAGGTCAGCGGACCCAGCCGGTTCTCTATCACCGCAGCGACCCATTTCGGATGTCCCTGAAAGTTCAACGCCCAGACACAGTCTCCTGTCATGAAACTTCGCTCCACTGCTCTCTGGTCGTGGCGTTCTTTGTCTTCTTCCTGTTTGCGCAAGACTCGGTTCTGAATGGATGGTCGTAGAAGATCCAGTCGTGTGCTCGGTGGTGTCTTCAACACAAACTCTGTTGGAGCTCTGCCGGTTGTAGCTTGTGGAGTTACCCTGTAGCGTGCTAGGAAGGTGTAGAGACGATCTTCTAGGTTGCCATTTGTCTTCTTCAACCCTGCTTTTACAGTCTGAACGGCGCGTTCAGCTAAGCCATTACTGGATGGGTGATAAGGTGAAGACTTGATGTGTTTGATTCCGTTAGCTCGACAAAACTGTTCAAACTCCTCACTGGTGAAACAGCTTCCGTTATCTGATACCACTGTGCTTGGTAGACCCAAAATCGCAAACGTCTGTCTTAGCTTCGTGAGAGTTGCACTGGTTGTCGCAGCTGATACAACGTGTGCATCGATGTACTTGCTGTGAGCATCGACTATGATGAGTATCATACGTCCCTCGAACGGTCCCGCATAATCAATGTGTATTCGATGCCACGTTCGTCCCGGCCATTCCCATGGATGCAGTGGTGCCACTGGTGGTTGTTTGCTGTGTATTTGGCATGTCGTGCAGTCCTTAACACACATCTCGATTTCAGCGTCCAAACCTGGCCACCAGAGGTAGCTTCGGGCTAACGCCTTCATCTTCACTATGCCCGGATGCGTCTCGTGTAGTTCTTTCAACAACGTGTCACGACCCTTTGGTGGTACGATGACTCTTGCTCCCCACATCAGCACCCCGTGTTGGACACTCAGTTCGTCTTTCCTTCGAGAGTAACTCTCCCACTCGCGTGGTACATCGTTAGGCCATCCTCCTTCCACGAACCGTAGAACTTGTGACAGCATCGGATCGTTTGCTGTCCATTTAGCGATGTGTTCTGCCGTGATGGGTGTATCGTTCATGGTTGCAAGTGCTAGAACCACTTCCTCCGGGACTGGTACTCGTTCAGGAGTGTCTGGTAGCGGCAAGCGACTCAATCCGTCTGCATGACAGATACTCGTACCCGGTCTGTACTCCAGATGGTACTGATAGTTGCTTAGTGTTAGTGACCATCTCTGAATGCGTGCACTAGCCATTGCGGAGATGGCACGATCTTCCTTCAACAGCCCGACCAACGGCTTGTGGTCGGTCTGCAACGTGAAGTCCCTCCCGTAAAGGTACTTATGGAACTTGGATATCCCGAAGACCAACGACAACGCTTCCTTTTCCAGCTGTGCGTACTTCTTTTCCGCTGTGGAGAGAGAGCGTGATGCGTATGCGATAGGCTTGTCGCTGCCATCGGGCAATCTGTGTGACAGTACGCTTCCAATCCCGTAAGGAGATGCGTCACTGCTCAAGATGATCGGGAGTTCAGGGTTGTAGTGTACAAGCACATCTGAAGAAACAAGCAGTGCCTTAGACTCATCGAAAGCCTTTTGTTGCGCCGGACCCCACTTCCATTTTGTGTGTTGGCGTGTCATTTCATGCAGCGGAGCAAGCAGCGTACTGAGATTGCGCAAGAAGTTGTGATAGTAGTAAATGAGTCCTAGATAACTCCTCAACTCCTGTACATTCTGTGGTGCAGGCGCGTTCTGTACTGCTCGCACTTTGTCTTCCGTAGGATGAATACCTTCAGCATCAATCGCATGACCTAGATAGGTGCACGATTTCTGACGAAACGCACATTTCTCCTTCTTCAGGCGTAACCCTGCGTCTTGTAGTCGCGTTAGCACAGTAGCCAGATTACGATCATGCTCTTCTGGCGTTCTTCCTGTGACCAGGATGTCGTCGAGGTAGACTACAGTCATGGGTATGTTCTGTAGAAACTGCTCCATGATTCTCTGGAAGATACCTGGAGAAGAACTCACACCGAAAGGCAGACGTTCGAATGCGAACAGCCCTTTCGACGTGTTGATTGTAGTCAACGGACGTGATTCTTCATCCAGTACGCTGTTGATACGCATGGCTCATGTCCAGCGTTGTGTACAGTGTACCACCTGCTAATTTTGTAAACAGATCAGATACGTTCGGGATCGGGTACTTGTCTACCTTGACGGCTCTGTTGATGGTTACCTTATAGTCGCCACAGATTCTGACTGCGCCGGTAGACTTCAAGACCGGTACAATGGGCGCGGCCCACTCAGAATACTCCACAGGACGGATGATTCCGGCCTTCTGCATACGATCTAACTCGTCCTCTACTTTGGCTCGTAAAGCAAGAGGTACATGTCGAGGTTTACAATACCTCGGTTTAACCGTGTCATCAACGTAGAACTTCGCAGTCAGCCCCTTTAGAGTGCCTAGTCCCTCACTGAACATTGATTCGTAAGGCTTTAGGAAGTCCTCTCTGTCTACCTGGTTCACGGTAGCCCAGTTCACTTTCAACACTGTTAGCCAGTCCCTTTCCAGCAGGTTAGGACCCAGGCACTACGATTGCCTGCAGCCTGTGCTGTTGATTGTTGTGACAAACGTTCACCTGCGCTCGCCCTAAAGGCTCAATTGTGGTACCTGCGTACGTTCGCAACCTCGGAACGTTACGCGTGTCGAGAGTGAGCACAGATGTCTTGCAGATTTTAGCCCACTCATCCCCCGATATAAGCGAAACTGCTGCTCCGGTATCTATCTCCATAGCCACTTCACTTCCCTCTATCTGGACATTGCAAATGTACGGTGGTATGGTGTGGGTGGCACTTGTGCGATACAGGCCAAGTGTGTATGTGTCTTCACATAACTTGTCATTGCGTTGCAAGTGTGTGTCATTTTCTACTAAGTGTGTCTGTCGAGTGTTTGCATTGCACACATTAGCAAAGTGATTTAGCTTTTGACACTTGTAGCATCTCCTGCCCCAAGCTTTGCACATTCGCCGATCGTCGTGTGGCGGTCCACCACAGCCTGAGCATGCTGGTGCTGCCCCCTTGTGACGTCTGTACCGCTGCTGACTACTCACGACTGGTCGATCGTCTCGACGTGGCGTCCCTTGGCGATCAGGCGGAAAACGCTTTCTTGGTGGATTGCTATCTCTGTGTGTCGCCACCTGGCGACCAAAGCTGAAACCTCCACGTGAAGAGTTGCGCCGCCCCTCGTCATTCGATACGGCGTGGACAGGCCTCTGTACGGTCGAAAAAGAGTTTCTCATGATTTTCGACTGCTGTAGCGTAGCTTCCAGTGTGCGCCCGAACGTCAGTAACTTCTCTAGCGTGATTGTAGGTTCACTTAACCCCTTGTCACGCACTTTTGACATGGCACATTTTTGGATGATTTGCGACTTCACTTCTCTGTCTTTCTCATGGAACTTACAGTTTTTGGCTAGTTGCTGCAATCGTGCATTGAATTGGTCCAGCGTCTCTGACGACGTCTGTTCAGCCTGTCGGAACTTGAATATTTCATATTCTTCATTGCACTGCGGCCTGAAGTAAGCAGTGAGCTTCCGCTTGGTTTCTGCGAAATCATCATTTTCTGTCACCCCCACTGCTTCACTCAATTCAAACACTGCCTCACCAGCATAATGAAGCAACATCGCTCTCATTCTTGTATCGTTCTGAATGTCTTTAGCCACCACAAAGTTCTCAAAGCGCCTCACCCAACGTTCCCAACGATGGCCTGCGCTGTCAGTCGGCTCCAGCGAAAAATGTGCGACGTCAGCGACAGTTTCCATTTTCACACAGAAATTAGACGTAGTCTAGTTCAAAGTAACTCATTTTCACACAGAAATTAGACGTAGTCTAGTTCAAAGTAACTCGTAGAGTTGTCAGTTTACCTCGTCGCCAATTAATGTCGTGTACTGGCCGTGGGCTGTGCGTACAGCGACATTATAGAATGAAGATTCTCGTAGAGAAAGTATGAACACGTTTATTGTGACACATTGAGATGTAAAAGGAAAAGAGGAAACGGGGCATGGTAAACGGTTCGCGATCAAGGATCTAACAGAGGTAAGATACGTTTTGTTACACCGGCATGTCAGGCGCGCAAGACATGTGATATGACACATCATACTCACGACCCGCGTATCACAACGCAGAAATGGGGATGTTGCTTAGTAATTACCTTTGCTAAGATATATTACAGAGTAAATCCTACATTTATTTAGATCTATGTCACGCCGACACACAGTCAGAACATTGAGTGCGGGCGTGAGATTGCGTGCGTGGACATTGGTAGTGCACGGAATACTCTGTTGGAGGGCGGAGTAGATATTTACATTAGGCGATATCCTGTACGGTGGCGATGCCTGGAAGACCTTGCTAGTGGTGCGCCAGTTGCTGGGACAGTTGACTCGGGCTCGGGCGTGTCTGACCGGGCGACGCAGTTGGCAACGGCCCGCCGCGCTCGTGGCGCCGCTCTGGTACGGGTAACACGCCTCGCTGACGACCCTGGAACGTCAAGTACTACGGTTGTAATATTGAATGAGTATAGGTGGTGATCGTGTGTCAACGCTACTGGGAGGTGATATGAAAACGATGATGGAAAGGAGGGAGAGTATGAGAGAGAAAATACTAGAGAGAGAGAGTGTGTGTGTGTGTGTGTGTGTGTGTGCGTGTGCGTGTGCGCGTGCGTGTATGGGTGAAAGAGAGAGAGAGGGGGGAGGAGGAGGAGGGGAGGATTGAGGGAGAGAGAACGGTGGGAGGAAGGGAGTTAATTGAAGGAACGAATTAGGGAAGATGAAACATCAATAAGTATGGATAGAGATTAATGAATAGTCGAAGGACGAAACGATCGGAGGGACGGAGATTGGGGGTGAAACGAAGGAAGCAATGGTGGAAACCGAAAGAAGGATGGCATGAACACAATTTAGATGGACATGATGGACGGACAGGCAGTCCGGTAGAAACATTATGAGTAAGTGGAGAGAAAAAATGAGTAAGCCACTGTAAGATACGTTTGACATAACGATACATTTAAACCGTAGCCGACTACACATACACGTACCCGGTGTGCCTCATGTACCACCAGGCCCTGCCAAGATGGCCGCCCTCGCAGCCTCGTTGTTGCGAGTCATTGTTGCACGAGATGAGATTCTGAGGCGAGAGCGGCTGTTTGAGAGCGCCGCAGGAGTGTATGCTCAGACGGTCTGAAACGACGCCTGAAACGACACATAAACATCGGAATGATGCAAAGCACCTCGGGGAGCACACGAGTACATATAATCAGTCCTTGTATTATGTATGCATGTTGACACATTGAGTAATTATCAACTATAAAAACAAGTCATATGCTATTCTGATTTGTGTCGTGTAAATTTTATTGTTGTTCATATTTATGGGGTGGCTCCTGCGCTAGCGATATTATATATCTTAATAGGAGTCTCCTGACCTTATCTATTATTTGCGTTATTCTTTGTATATATATCGTATTCATAGGTCAAATTAATTGATTCTGAGTTCTGACGTGTGTCTAATATTAGCCTCAAACATTCGCCGTCCATTTAGACGTGATGAAATGGTGATTAGACCTCACGGGAACACACGGTGGGGTTGCATAGATCAGGTGGTCTTGCGGTTGTTTGTCGTAGCCGTTCAGAGTCAGTTCTAATTAGATACACGTACGGAATTCTTTGGCGAGCCCATACCCTTTGTGTCGTTGTTGCAGAAGTGTGGTTTGAATTTTTTTTGCGTCTAAGAAATGCTACAAATTGGCAATTTTCTATGTACATATTCCGGGTTGTGTTTTCTCTTTGTACCGTTAAATAACTGCGAGGCAAATGTATGATCTTGTTGTTGTTGTTGCATGTGTGCGTATGCGTGTGCATGTTTGTGTGCGTGAGTGGGTGTGTTGTTGCTTGCTACCTTTGTTTGGAGAACGTTACGCCTCACAAATTGCATTATTGTTCGAGACACAATAACATCATCATTTCGCATTATGGAAACATACAGACAGACAGACAGACATACACGCAGCCACGCAGCCACGCAGCCACGCAGACACGCAGACACATAGACACACATACTGACATACAGATAGATAAACAAACCAACATATATATTTACATATATACATAACTACTTAACACCGGATAGACAGACAGACTGACAGACAGACAGACAGACATACGGATATATAAACAAATCAACAGACAACAACTACTTAACACCAAACAGACAGACAGACAGACAGACAGACCGACCGACCGACCGACCGACCGACAGACAGACAGACAGACAGACAGACATGCTGACATATTGATAAACAGACTGACAGACATACATTTAGACATATACACAGACAGACTGAGACACCCATCCACACAAACAGACAGACAGACAGACAGTCAGACAGTCAGTCAGACAGACAGTCAGACTGACATATTGACAAACAGACTGACAGGCAGACATATAGACAGACAGTAAATCAGTTAGTGCATGCTCCCTGTCTGTCTGTCTGTCTGTCTGTCTGTATGTCTGTCTGTCTGTCAGTCAGATAGTCAGTCAGACAGTCAAACAGACTGACAGACATACAGATAGACAGAGGGAGCACGCACTGGTGGTGGAGAATGCCCAGGAGGCGGCGCAGTTTCCCTGGTCCATGATGGGGTGAATGAGCCTGGGCCACTGGGTGCGGGCGTCGAAAGACGTCGGCACGGTCACGTTGCTGCGTCTTCGTAGTGGCGTCATCCACTTCACCGAAGCAATCGGTTCGAACGTTCCCAGTCGATATTGGACGCCTTCTGCCAGCGTCAAACCAGAGAAGAACGGGTACTTGGCCGCCTTCCACCTGCGCCGTGGGCACGATACAAAAATTTGCTTTGGCAATGTAAAAATAGTTTATACTCTCGATATGAATACAAGGTTTGCGAAAAGTAAGGGGGTAATGTTAGTGTATTGGTTATGTATGCAAAATAATTTTTTTTGGGACAAAGTATTGTAGTTTAACGTTGAAATGAACTGGGATTGTTGTGAGATGAAAAATAATAGTCATGCGCCATGTGTGTAAGTAATGCATTGCAATATTGAACAACGGTCATTAAACCAAACTAAAATGTTAACATGTCTGAGCTTATATGTTGTATATTAACAACAAATACGTATATTATCTTTCGATACATTTTGATACCAACACTAGCTATGTAGCGCTGCAATTAGTAGATATATAGCCTATTGTGTTTGAGTACGGTGGTTATGAAAACTAAGGGGATAGGTTTAGTGTTTTGGCTTTGTATGTAACATATATAATATATAACTAATGTTATTTTATTTGAAAATGAGCTAGGATTGTTGCGAGATAAAAACAATTGTCATGCGCCACTTGTGTAAGTAATGATTTGAACTTTTGTACACCTTCGGTCACTAAACCAAATGAAAATGTTAACACAATCAGAGCATATGTTGTGTTTTTCTTTCAAGTAGGTCTGCAATATTGGCATTCATATTAACTACAAATTGTATCTGACTTTTCCAAACATTTTGAAATAAAAATTAGCTATGTAGCTTTGCAAATGGTAGATATATAGTTAATTGTGTTTGAAGACGGTGGTTATGAAACATAAGGGGGTGGGGTTAGTGTTTCGGTTTTGTATGCAAAATATTACATTGTTTATCAGAACATCTAGTGTTATTTTATTTGAAAATTAATGTGGATTGTTGGGAGATTAAACATAATTGCCATGCACCAGATGGGTAAATAATGATTTGTACCCTTCACGAAACCAAACTAAATTGTTAATATATCTTAGCATATGTTGTATTTTCTTTCAACTTCGTCTACAACATTGATGTGTGCATTAACTACAAATACGTATTTCATCATTCGAGGCATTTTTATACCAAAATTAGCTATGTAACCTTGTAATTAGTACATATATTGCAGATTATGCTCTTGGGCGGCGGTTATGAAACATAAAGAGTTTGGAAATGAATTGGGAAGTTTCTGATATAAAAATAGTTGTCATGTGCCACGTACGAAAGTAATTGTACACCGTCGGTCACGAAACCTATCTAGAATTTCAATATAATTTGATATATTGTGTGCTTTCATTTCAATTTTATCTATTGTATTGATGTAACATCGGTGCCTCGTTTTTCCACACATGTTGACGCAAAATGTAATCCTGTAGCCCTATAATTAGTAGATATATAGCATATTATGTACATGTTGAAAGACCTTAAACAATGCCACCATTTTCACAAAATAAAAATCACAATAAAAAGTGTCTTCCGGGCTTTTTGTGACTGGTAGAGATGACAGAGTACATATATTGCGGATTGTGTTCTTGTAAGGCGGTTATGAAAAAATGACGGGCAAGGATTTCTATTTTGGCTGTGTATGCAATCTATTATCGTTTGTCAGATAATCTAGTGTCGTTTTATTTGGAAATGAATTGGGAAGTGTTTGATGTAAATATAGTTGTCATGTGCCACGTATGTAAGTAATTGTTTTGAACTATTGTACACCTTCAGTCACGAAAGCTAACTAAAATTTCAATATAATTTGGTATGTGTTGTGCTTTCATTTCAATTATATCTATTGTATTGATTTAAAAATTGCTGCACATGCGTGACTTGTTTTTTTTCACACATGCTGACACAAAATGTTATCATGTAGCCCTGTAATTAGTAGATATATAGCCGTTTATGTACCTGTTGAAAATCCTTAAAAAAAAGCCCTGCCTCCATTTTCACAAAATAGCTCACTACGCAGTAAAAAAATCTCAGTAGAAAGTGTCATCTGGGCTGGTTATAACCGGTAAAGGTCGTAGATAAATCCTGGCATGGATGACAGCTTGTAACATGTAGGTACCCCTGTTGTCATTCTTTTTAGATTTTTTGCCTAGACTAATAAAACTAGAAATGGAATACGTCTTAAAGGTAAACTAAACCAGCAGCTGTTGCGAAGTCGTTATGCGGTCGATGAATCCGGGATATAATGTCGTTAACACTTGTAACTAAAACCCAATCTAAGCGTACGAGTGTTTCGGGTGTGGTTAGCGGTCAGGGTTTAATCCACCCAAGATGGCCTAGAAGTCGATTATCACCCCTCCAGTTCAGGCTGGTAGCGTGGTTGGTTTGGGTGCGTGCATTTTAAGACTTGCACAGACTCACCAAAAAACTCTAACTGCACCCGTTCAGGTGAGGTCAGACCTCCAATTGCACCCCCTTCAGACCTCCAACAGCACCCCCTTCAGACCTTGAACTGCACCTCGTTCAGTCCTCCAACAGCACCCCTTTCAGACTTCCAATTGCACCCCCTTCAGATATCCAACTGAATCCTTCTGATGTACTGTCACATTGAAGTGAAATACTGTGTTATGATTATAACACCAAATTATAATCATACGTTTTTATTGTTCGATATTCATAAATAAACTGGATTCCTAAATCCGAACTACCCAGCGGCCAATGTGAATCGAGCAAACATGCGATGCATAAATATGTAAACTCTCCGTCATTGGTACAGAGTTTCCGTCATTTTTACAAAGCTGAGTAATCTCCATCCAAGAGATCGAAATCTCCGCCATTCAATGTTCATTGGACAAACGATTAATGTAGAAGTAAACAAATTATTTTCTGAATATTATACTACCAGTAGGCCTATGTGAAATGGTATTTAAAACGATGCGATGACAGCTTAATATTCCGTGTACCTGGAGCAGACAATAATTTGTTCAAATATTAAACAGGGATGTGTTACAAATCCAAGCTTTCCTTAACTATATAATTAGCCCAGGTATGACTACCATGGCTTATTGTTACACTGGCTATTTTTTCGATTACCAAATAATGTTTGCTATAAAAGTTCACAAACAAACATAGAACCCACTGAAATGTGGTTCTTAAGAAGAATACTGCGAGTACCATGGACTGAAAATAAAAGCAATGACGTCATCCTCACGACAGCCAAATCAAAATGAAAGATCATTAACAAAATTAGAACACAACAAACACGATTTAGGCCATATAATGAGAAAGAGAAAATTAGAAAACATAGTAATAACTGGAAAGATTGAAGAAAAAAGATCCAGAGGACGCCAGAGGATAACAGTAATAAATAATCTGTCAATACGGTGTGGAAGGAGCGCAACAGAACTGCTACAAATGACCGTGCGGTTTGGAGAGCCATGGTCGCGAACGCCTCTGACAGACACGGCGCATAGAAAAAGAAGACGAAGTTTGCTAATAACCTCAGTAATTTTGATCATCACATGTTGACATGCATGATGACGTAACTCACCCGTAGCTACCGGCGTTGACGAGGTCGAGCAGTTCGGGCCGGATGAGGCAAATCTTCTGCGTGCACAGCCAGTTGTACTCGTTCGCCGCCGCGACACCCGTGCACGTGCTGAAGACAAGAGAGAAGACACGCTCGTGCAGAGGTATGCCATTGCAGGCTTCTTATGCAAACAAATTAAATAGATCTTCTCTCCACGTATTAATTAGGACAAAAACAAAACAGTATTCGTAGTAAAATATTATCTTATTTCTATGTATTGGGTTTAAAATAAAGCATTCATAATAGTCATAGGCAATGTACACCTTAGGTGCGCATTAATTGTGTCATTTAGATGTTTTCTGAAGTACAATATTTTATGTATATAAAATTATACAGGCGTTGGATGAATATTACACTTTCATTTAATTCATTTTTCCAACACACTAGAAATAATAAATGCCTTAATTTCATATGGTGAATGCGGTGTTGCGTTCTATTATTATCATTATTATTATTCAATTTGAGCAGTTCATTGAAAATAAGATATTGATTGATTGGCTGCAGTGATTCTATAACTAACAAAATGTTTGTTAAAAATACGTTGCCATTCAATAATATATTTAATTTATTGATTAGGAAATTAGGTTAACGCTGCTACAGTAGCTTGTGTGAAAATAAAAACAAAGATCTATGAGAGGTGGCTAAGATCTGTCTTTGACGTGTTGACATGACGCAGGAATGAAGGAAGGATACTCGCGTGATCTGTTAAGATAGGTTGCGTGGATAGAAGACGTAATGAAGTCATAAGGAAGCCGATGGGTGTAGTTATGACTGATATTGACAGAAACAAACTCAGGCTCCACGTAGGCTTGCGAAATGTGCAATATGTATCTTCGCTGTTAAGTCATCGTCGTAGTCATCCATTTGTTGAAATCATCAACATTATGTACCGACTTGAGACTGACAAACACTGATTCTGACGCGTCTCAGCTTCCGGATCCCCGAGGATTTTGGCGCCATAGATGTTTTTGTATTGTATTACAGTATAATCATAGAACTAGCTTCTTGTTAAAAACGCAACCCCTGGAGAGTGGAAGGCGCCTGACTGCGGAAGAACCAGACGGGGTGTTGGGTGTCTTACAGGTTTTCTCTGACATCTAACGATCACTGAACCAAAATGTGTCTCCGAAAAACATTGTACTGACTCTATTCATGATAAAGGAAGGCGGTTCCAGGAAACTCTGTAGACTGAGTCAAACGAGACCAGAGAACTCGTTGGTTTTTGTGAAACACGTCAAGATGGTAGTTTGGTGCTAGTGACGCGGATCCTGGTTCCAGGTAGCTATTTTGTACTAACGAAGCGGGTAGTTGCATTTAAATCGTTTTAGTACCTGCTGACGTTAACAACATAAAATATATCAAGCATGAGTCCTTCAGAAAGGAGGAAAGAAGAAGAAGGAAATAGAAAAGACCGCGACTACAATTGGGGGCCTGTGTGAAGAGCGATTTGGCACGATTGGCAGATGAATGGAGAACGAGAGCGAATAATAGAGTCAGTAGAGACGAAGTAAAACACCAGTAACGAAAAGGAGAGAAAGAGAGCGAAGTAGAGCGAGAGTGAGGGAGAGAGGGAGAAAGGGAGAGAAGGAGAGAGGGAGCGAGGGAGAGAGACATACAGAGACAGAGCGATGGAGAGAGGGAGAGAGAGATAGAAAAAAACGACGACCAATATCGATGCCAACCGGACTTTAGGGACTCGGAGAAGAGTACAATATTTGCATCTTTTTAATAGTTTTAATAAACGATTTCACCAACTACCAGACTGTATGTAAGTATGTGAACTAATACTAAAGCATGTGTTCTGCAGCTAACAGCAGTGTAAGGTAGGGAAGAACTTTTGATTTGAAAAACCTCGGTAAATGATTGAGCTATTTAATTGTGCGAGAACGTCGAAAAAAACAAGAGGAAGCAGATAGTCCAAATCTATTTTAGAAGCGTTCAGAAATAAGCTATTTGTGTATTTTAGATGTGTGCTTAGATTGTGCATAAAAATAGCTCAACATGTTAGTTTATATACCATCGGTATGAGGAACTGTTTGTTTGTGACTTCCAAAAGACGCCGCTGCCAGAAAAAAACGTCACAGCGGTATTGTATCACAGTGTACAACTGTCTACAAATATGCTAAACAAGTGTTCATAGTATACACCTACATCCACATCACAACATATCGCGCGGACGCGCACACACATACGCACACACATGCGCACACACATACGAACACACATACGCACACACACACACACACACACACACACACACACACACACACACACACACACACACACACACACACACACACACACACACACACACACACACACACACACACACACACACACACACACACACACACACACACACACCACACCACACCACACCACACACACACACACACACACACACACACCGTGTCGAGGTCGCGTAAGGTTATCAGTTGTTTAAGACTCTAATTATAAATCCAATGAGCCCGGTAAACACACTTTTTCGGGGATTACTCGTGCAAAGATATCTCTGTGTGGTTTCGTGTCATGACCGACAAACACAACCTGCTAATCGCTAAGTTTTCTTATTTAAAATGGAAGTTTTGGCGTTATTACAACAAAACGTGACAACGCCTGGGTGGTTAGGCAACAAACGTTCGGAACGTTATAGCAAATTTGTGCGCCACGAAGAATCACTTGAATGTTATATTCGCACGAGCATCACATTTGATTGCGATGTGTCTTCTCGTCAACACAGTTTGTACTAGTTTTTCATCAAGCAACATTCCCGTAGCATTGGCCGTATAGGCTAACTAACACGAAGGAGTGTAGACCGACGATGGAAGTGAACCTCTACAATCTATATATCTACACAACACTTACCAGTTATTGCAGCTGAATGAGATCGTTGTTTCCGGCTCATACACTGTGCCCTTGTGGTGGCAGTTATCTGCGCAAACAAACGGCATGAGTGAGTACGCAGTGCAGCATTAAAAGACGTCGATGAGTGACTCGCTGTTCGCCCTTCTGTCACACGCACCCACGCACGCACGCACACATGCACGCAATTAAGCATGCATGCAAAGCAATCAAGCTCACATGCATGCATAAAACCAAGCAGGCACGCACGCACACATACAAGCAAGCACGCACATACACTTGCAAGCAAACTCGCATACATGCATAAAAACAAGCATGCATGCACGCCGCATACACGCAAGCACACACACACACACACACACACACACACACACACACACACACACACACACACACACACACACACACACACACACACACACAACACAACACACACGGGTGCACGCACGCACACACACTATTTAAATCGCAGTGTGCAATACACAGACATGTTACAGGATGAAAATGTGAACACCCAAGTCGACAAAAGCTACTGCAAGCACCATCACAAATGTATGGATAAATTAAACGTTGACTATAACTAAAATTTACATTTGTGATGCGGACGATTGATGACGACTGTACCAAGTTTATGCTGGATAAAATGTCGGCAATGTACGGAAATGACATGAATCCCGCCGCGATATGTGATTGTCGCCTGTCGCTGTACCTCCTGTTGTTTCGCGGGCATAGTCGTGTGACATTTCACGGCGGCTCGGCTAATTATCTCTTTGAGCTACATGTTCCAAACAACCAGAGTTAGAATAGTGTAGAACATCTTTCCGGTTTGTAAACGCACTACGATTCAGATATCTTATGGACAGTAGCGACATGCAGAATAGGAAATACCTCTGTAGTGAAGTCACTTCTGGTATTGTCTCTGTCCGATTTATGTTCGGGTACAATTCGAATCGCTACATAGGGCGATTCGATTTTCCGCAGCCGCAGCCGCATCTGCGTGAAAAACGCACCCCTTCTGTACACATGGAATGACCCCCTGTTAATGTTCACTACAGGCACTATAATCATTGGGTTTCTGCATACTGCATGCGCATGCCGTTTCCGTTGACAAAGAATACTAGATTTAGCAGAATTGTGACATCACTTTCAAACAAATCACATTCGTGTTTTTTGTATTCCTAACATAAATAATGTCTAGCAGTTTACAGGAACATATTCGTTTAAGATGAGTCAACACGATAGATGCCCGATTGACCGAACGCTGCGCCAAGTAAATCACCCGGCAGAATTTCTACGCACCTATTTATACATTTTGTCAGTAGTTGTTAATAACTATAGGTCAGTTGATACGATGTTATGTGAACAATAAATAAATGTTTATTTAAGTCTCTCTGTCTGGTTGTAGAAGTTCTAATGCAAGTTGGAGTAAAAAAAGAACTCTTCGGTAAAATACAGAAATCCAAACTATCATTGTTTTGCCATATCGTCAAACAAGAACACATTCAAAAGAACGGTTGATGGCAAAAGAGGCAGAGGAAGACCAAGAGCCAGCTGGACAGATAACTACAAGACATGGATGGTAAAAGATGAAGTAGGAAGAACTAGCAGGAAGACGACACAGGGAGGAGAGACCGTCTATGATGACTGATCCTCCCAGATGAGACACGATGTTACAGCATCTTCGCACGCCGTGTGTGGTAATTGACTCCATTACCCCCGGCAGATATATCTTACCCAAAGAATGAATGTAGCTGAATCTATAATGTTTAGTGATCGATCGCCACGCAGCGTCGTGGTCACTTGAACATTAAGCATTGACCATTTAAGTTTGACATTAACAATATTCTGTTTATTTGTCATCACGTTATGTTCTACTACAACATTGTTCTAGTTGTGTTTTGTATTCATTACGTTAGATACAGAATGTATCACTGAACAGATAATTTCTTTCGTTATAATTATGCATGTATTAATGTACCACAATTTAGGCAGGCTCATAGCATACATGATGAGGCCCTATGCAGTAGTAACATTTTGATCTCTGATTAAAGTCTGGGCTTGGCTTCTACCATGAGGCTTTCGCCGCGTGCAAACATATCGTGTCTTTTCGTGATGAGTTCATTGAGCTCTTACGCTACATGCCCGCTTGGCCAAGTTTAAGGCATTCGTGGCGTAAGGTGAGGGTCGACCAGGCGCATCCTGGTTGCCTTCTTTCCTCTGCACTAGCGAACACAGTAGTTCAAGGAACGTAACATGGTGCCAGTGCGGATGGCTAAATGGTAGGCTTTATCTGAATCGCAGCTGTGAAATCTCAAAAAGAGTAACTGCTAAAAGAAAAATTGCGAGAAGAGCCTACCAAGACGACGACAACCTACAGCCGGAAGAGATGTACACGAAAACGTACACGAGAGGCGTTCCTGACGACCCAGACGAAGGAAGAGGCGTTACGACGACCCAGGCGAAAGAAGAGGTATCCTGACATACCAGAAGAAAACAAGATGGCTACCAAACAAGTACCACCAATGGACTTCGCTGGTAACATAAGCGAAAACTGGGCACATTGGAGAGAGCTGATGGAGCTTGTGCTAGCTGGTCCGGACGCAAACAAGTGGACCGAGACACAGAAAGCGGCCCAGTTCCTCAACTGTGTAGGCCAGCGAGGAAGAGATATGGCCCGAGCCTGGGTCTCGAGCAACGAACTATCGGAAGTCGATAAGAAAAAAACAATAGAGTTATTCAAAATCTTCGAGGCACATTGTGCGCCCAAAAAGAACGCTACCATCCAGAGAAAGCTGTTTTACGAAAGACGACAGGAACCTGGTGGGACGGTAGACGACTGGATGACGCTGCTGCGCTTCATCGCCGCAGACTGCAAATTCTACGACCAAGACGAGATGCTGCGTGACATACTCGTCCTGAACTCTTCAAACAAGAAGGTGCAAAAGAGACTCCTGGAAACGGACGACATTGACCTCTCACAGGCTCTGAAGATTGCGACCAGAGAACATCGAGCAAATGAAACTCGTATCAAGCCGCGACGTCCACTCTATTGGCAGAAACCGGAAGCCAGCCGCAACAAGCCATCACTCCCACACAGCGACCGCTGCTAAAAGAACGGACGGGGCTTGAAGGAGGAATCTCGGTGACGATACATGCAACAAGTGCGGAAGATGCCATGCGGCCAGGGAGACTTGCCCTGCACAGGGAAGAATCTGCAACCATTGCGGAAAGATGAACCACTTCGCCACGATGTTCCGTTCGACAGCTACAAAACCAGGTGCTGTTGTACGATAGAAGAGACCTACGCGGCGGGTGTATACAGTCGACGACTCTGACTACGACGCAGCGAGCCAAGACGTTGCCATCGGATGCCTCACTGCCTATATAAGCGCTGTCAAGGTTGGGGGACAACCATACACGACCCTCCACGTTGGACATCCCAATAAAGTTCAAGGTGGACACCGGAGCCGAGATCAACGTGCTTCCCATCACAGCATTTGAAAAGCTTGCCGAGAGTCGCACCAAACGTTTGAAGCCTACCCGAATCAAACTGACAGGACATGGTGGTACCCACCAAAGGCACTTGCAAGATTGAGTGCAAGCTCAGGGGGAATAACCATTCCTAGAATTCCTCATCACAGACATGAAAGCGACTCCCATCACCGGGTTCAACTCATGCAGAGCCATGGGGCTGGTACAAATTGAGGACCGTGTACTGAAGATGACCCAGACCGAGGTGGCCACAGTGAAGTTGGAGAGCCTCCCCGAGAACGTCCCCAGAGACATTGCTGAGAAGTACCAGAAAATATTCCATGGACTTGGACAATTCCCGCGGACTCACACGATGCAGACCAAACCGGAAGTGCACCCCGTGATACACGTACCCAGGCGTGTACCCTTCGCTTTGCGGGACCGTCTGAAAGCCGAGCTAGACAAAGAAGAATCATTGGCGTAATCGTGAAGGTTGATGAACCACCCGAGTGGGTGAACTCCATCACGATCGTAGAGAAGAAGAAAGGGTCGTTACGAATTTGCTTAGATCCTCGCGACCTCAACATGGCGCCCAAACGCGAGCACTACTCTTACCCGACCGTTGAGGACGTCGCAGCAAAGCTGCATGGTGCACAAATGTTTACTGTGCTACTGGCAGATAAAGCTAGACAAGAAGAGTTCCCTGCTAACCACGTGCAACACAGCCTTCGGACGTTACCGGTTCACCCGACTGCCGTTTGGAGTTAACTCGGCACAAGCTGTCTTCCAGAAGGAGATCGACCTGACATACGAGGGATTGGCTGGCGTTGACGCGATCGTGGACGACGTGTATGGCAAAAACAGAGAAGACCAGGACGCCAGGCTCGATGCAGTGCTACGTAGGACCAGACGAGGGATCAGACTAAATCCGGATAAGTGCGTCTTCAGACCAATCAAGTCACCTACTTTGGACACATACAATCCGCCGACGGACTGCGACCAGACCCAGTGAAGACCCAGGGCATACGTGAGATGCCTCCACCAACCACAAAGGACGAGCTGGAGACCGAGCTTGGAATGACTACGTACCTGAGGAAGTTCGCGCCAAACTTGTCGGACGTCGCCGCCCCACTGAGACCTGACCAAGAAAGAGAACGGGTTTATCTGGGATGCAGTGAGGGAGAAGGCCTACGCAGACATGAAGCAGCTGTTGTGCAAACAACCAGGTCTAGTTCTCGCCTACTTTGATCCCCGGAAAGACGTCGTCCTACAGTGCGACACTTCACAGAAAGGTCTTGGAGCTGCCTTGCTACAGGAGCGACGACCCGTGTCATATGCATCGAGATGTATGACTCATCTTGGCTACCTTCTTTGCTCTGCACTAGTGAACGCAGTAGTTCAAGGAACGTAACAGAATCAGTTGTACTTTTCCTGGTAATTGTCTCCGCAGGTTTCTACTGTACTACCCATTAGAACAACGCAGGTGCCCGCCCCCCGTATCAAATCAAAGGGGCGACTCCAGTGACTCCCATTCTCACGAGCAGCTGAGCGGTAATGTGTATTCAAATAATTCTACTTCCAGAACCAAAACAAACGTATAACAGGCAACGAAATTACTGGCTCCGCTGGTAAAGGCCTCCCCGGGTCGAGAGAGATGTTAAAGGGGGATTGCACTTTCTTTGTTACGCGTCTAACCGATGCTGGTATAACACCTCACACACAGAAGGCGGATTGGCCTGTATTATCCGACTCTCTGACCTAACTCCGTCTACCCTACCCACGTTAACACCCAATGCCACGCGTCCTACCTGCTGCGTTCCAAGCACCTCGTGAAGTCGTATTCACCACTCGTGTTCACCATCACGTCCACCAGCAGCGCGTTCCAGTGATTGCGCATGCGCAGGTATTGTTGATATTAGTTACATTTTTCTGTACGAGATAGTTGACCAACATAAACATAGACATTTTTGAACGTTGTTGCGTAGTAGTCTTTGCATACTATGTCCACATCTTTACAACGATGAAATACGCTACGGCTGTTAACGAAATCGAATGGCAGCGCAAGAGAACGAGGTATGAAACATTTATTATTGAACAAACTGTAATATCGCCCGCTTACATATTCTTACGGTCATTGACGTTGCGCGTCTTCTTTTTTCTTCAGACGCTTCATTTACAATACAGCCATTACCCGCATTAGCGAAATTATAAACTGTAAATGTAATGAGTCATGGCGTGAGCCCTTACTTAAACATTATTTTCTGTGAATTTTTTATGAAAAACAAACTGCATTTTAATTGCTGCATGCATATTAACTACTATCCATTATTTTCTTAGTCCTAATTATTTTATGCGACAACCTAAAGCCAATGCAGAGCTACAACTATATATTTTACTGTAACATTACTATTATCCCTAATTATAACTCATATTAGTATATATTACAATTGTAGTAAGTTTTACATGGAAGTGTTAATTCATAAAATGAACACTGGACTGCACAAGCTACAAAACATATATGTTGATATCAAATTCATTTGATTTACCCTGATAATAAATAAAATAAAAAAATTGTGTCCTTTACAAATGTATTACTTGTATTACTACAATTTTAATTATTATTTTAAGTGTGTGTAAATCGTTTTTTCAGAAGATTGTTTGCTCTACGTCTACGAGAAGACTGGCATCCTGTGATGGTTGTGAAGATTTAACAAGATTTAACAAGATTGCCATCCAGAAAATTACTCTGGATGGCAGGTGGACAAGGAAGCCTTTTGGCTTATCGAGAGTCCAATACTTTTTATCTACATGTATCCCGCCTTTTTAAGGTGTGTGTCGATTTTATTTTTAAACATATTTACGCTACTAGCACCAACACAATCAGGAGATAATCTGTTCCATTCATTTACAGTCCTTTGTGAGAATGAGAACTTTCTTATATCTAATCTACACTGCTCCTTTACTAATGTAGCTTCATGTCCTCTGGTCCTTCTATCTTTCTTAACTGAGAAAAAAATGTTTCTATCAATATTTTCATAACCATTCAATATTTTAAACACTTCTATGTGATCTCCTCTCAATCTCCTGGTCTCTAGTGTTGTTAAACCACATTCTTTTAGGCGTATTTCGTAACTAAGATCCCTCAGATTTGGTATCATTTTCCTTCTTGCGATATGGCCTCCATGCTTGTATACAATATTCTAAATGAGGCCTCACTATTGTTTTGTACAGCGGTACTTTTTCTTATACGCTATATTTCGCCTAATTAATCCAAGGATTTGATTTCCCTTTGGCGCTGCAATTCCGCACTGCTCTGAAACCTTCATATCAGCACTAATGGTTAACCCTAAGTCCTTTTCTTTTACAGTAGTACTTAGAACAGTACCCCCCATTTTATATTTTACCTCTTCATTCTCATGACCTGTGTGGAGGCATTTACATTTCCCAAAATTGAACAGCATTTGCCACTTTTCAGACCATTTGATCAACCTATCAAGATCATCTTGTAAATGCTGTCTGTCTCCATCACTTTTAATCCTTCTAAACACTTTTGTATCATCCGCAAATTTTAACACCTTGCTTGTTATATCATCGTCCAAATCGTTGATATATATTAAGAATAATATAGGTCCTAGTACTGATCCCTGTGGTACCCCACTCAATACCGATTTCCAGTTTGAAGCCTCCCCATCAACTACTACACGTTGTCTTCTGTCATTCAGCCATTTTTCTATCCAGTTTATTATACCATTTCCTATGCCATGGGCCTTTAGCTTAAGGAGTAATCTTTGATGTGGTACTTTGTCGAAAGCTTTTTGAAAATCTAAATAGATGATATCTACTGGTGATCCCTCATCTACCCACCTAGTGATGTCTTCCAAAAAACATAACATATTTGTTAAGCATGACCTCGCTTTTAAAAACCCATGTTGAGATGGGTTTATCAAGTTATGTTTAACAAGAAAATCCACCATGTGATCTTTAATTAGTCTTTCTAATAATTTGCAAATCACTGATGTTAAACTCACTGGTCTATAGTTCTCTGACTTGTTTCTCGAACCTTTTTTAAATAACGGTATAATGTTTGCCTCTTTCCATTCTAAAGGAACCACTCCCTCTTCCAATGACAAATTGAAAACTGTTGCAAGCGGTGCGCTAATTTGTTCTACAATTTCCAATAGTAGTTTGGGCGGAATCCCGTCCACTCCAGGTGATTTATTATCCTTCATAGCCCTTATTTTCTTAGCTACCATTTCCGAGGTTACAACTAACTGTCCTAAATAGTCTGAATCTGCCCCCTTGAACTTAGCCTCTGGTACTGGCAGTGAACTAATATCTTCCCTGGTAAACACTGAACTAAAATACTCATTCAGGTCTTCTGCCATTAAGAATCCCTCTGATATTGTATTTCCAGCACTATCTTCTAGAGGACCGACCTTATCCTGAACTTTCTGTTTGCTTCGAATATACGCATAAAAACTCTTACTGTCATGTTTTATATTACTAGCTAATTTTTTTTCATAGCTTCTCTTTGAATTTCTAATTTCAGCTGTAGCTTGGTTAAGTGCTTCTTTATAACTGTTGTAGTCTTCATCATTTCCAGTACATCTATATGACTTCCACATCATTTGTTTATACTTAATTTTTCTAATGGCTTCTTTCGATAAGTGTTTCTTTTTAGACCGTTTCCCTTGTTTTTTGAAAGGTACAAATGTATCGACTATGCACTTAATTTCACTATTTAAGATATTCCAGCATTCGGTTGCTGTCTTATTCTTCAGTGTGTTATTCCAGTCTATCTTTGCTAAATATTTCCTCATGTCCTTATACCTTCCTTTGTGGAAATTTCTCCTATACTGCTTTTTACTATTCCTTTCTGATTTTACTTTGATGGTAAAATGTATCTGGTTGTGATCACTACTCCCCAGTGGCTCACATATCTTGACATTGTCAACTAATTCTTTCTGTGAGGACAAAACTAAGTCTAACACATTCTCTCCCCTGGTTGGTTCTAGCACATGTTGAGAAAGGAAACTATCTTGTACTAAAACTAAAAACTTGTGGTCCTCACTCCCCATACTCTGTAGAGATTTCCATTGTATATGCCCATGGTTAAAGTCCCCCATAATAATACAGTTCCGTTTGCTTACTTCCCTTATAGCGTTTTGTATTTTTTCATTCTCTTCTATGCTTATGTTTGGACTTCGATAAACTAACCCAACTGTTAACGTTGAGTTTCCTGTAACTATGTTACACCAAACAGCTTCTTCGCAATCTGCTTCTCTTTCTAATTTTATTTCATAAGCTTGGATAGATTCTTTAATATATAAAATAACTCCACCTCCCTTTCTTCCTATTCTATCTTTCCTAAACATTACATATCCTGTTAGTCCCAATTCGGCATCTGATATATCAGTGGTGGCCCACGATTCGGTTATACCTATTATGTGAGGGTCAATATCTTCTACCATAATGTTTAGTTCACTTCTTTTGTTTACTATGCTCCTTGCATTTTAACAAATGCATTTATATCCTGATTCAGAACAGTTTTCCAGGCTGTTCTTTGCCGATTTATTTCTGCTGTCTTTATCTATGCCTCCAGTTTCAGGCTTCTCTGTGAATCCCCCCTGCGAATCTAGTTTAAATAGATGCAGCCTGTCCCACTGTCAACAGAATGCAGCAAGTTCTCTGAGAAAACTGCTGCCCCCTTTCCACTTAGATGTAGGCCATCTCTCATGTACATATCTTCCCTCCCAACAAAGTATCCCCATAAATCTACGAATCCCACCCCCTCTTCTTTACACATCTGCTCAACTAGTGCGTTGATCGCCATCCTCTTGCAGTTTCTATATATCGGCCCCTTTCCTCCCATTACTGGCAAAATTCCTGAGAGGATAATCTGTTCTACTCTTGTCTTCTTTAACTTCTTCACTAACTGTCTGTACTTCTGAACTATCCCAGTTGTTCCCTCCCTCTCTGCGTTATTTGTTCCTACATGTACTAGTATAGACCCTCCCTTGCCATGCCCCAGTACCTTCTCTACCCTTTCAGTTACATGTTCTATCCTAGCCCCCGGTAGACAAACAACGACGTCCTCCCCCTCGCTTAGAATCTTATCTGTCTTTCTCATAATCGAATCGCCCATAAACACCCTCTCTTTCCTCATTGCCCCCTCAATCACTACCTCAGTGTAGCTCTTTCTACGGTTTGCATCTGTCAGGTTGTAATCTTGTTCCCCTGTCTTCTGCTCTCCCGTCACAATCTCGTCCGTTCCATTCTTTCCTGACGCTGTTTCTCTTGTCACCTTTCTTCCTGTCATCGTCCCTCCCGACTTCTCTTCTGTCACATGTACTCTCACTTCCTTTCTTTCCGTCATCTTTCCTCCCATTGCATTTCCTTCTCTCCTCTCCCGTCTCTTTTTCCCTCCTACCTCTTTCTCTACGGTCACTTTCTCTCCTGCCACCTTCACACCTGTCACATTTCCTGCCGTCGATCCTCCACTTTCTTCCCCTCCGATCACCTTCCCTCCTCTCAGTCTCCTTTCCTCGGTCTTGTTGCCACTACTCTGCTCCTTCAGTTTCACAGTATTCCCAACTTTATCCCTGTTGTCTCTCTCCATTCCGTCTGTCTCCTTGCTGATTCTCATCTCCATCCCCTTCACAATATCTACCAACCTAGCTACCTCTTTCTCCAGACATTTCACCTTCCAACACCCCACGCACTGAAAGGTGAATCCCTCTTCCTTGGTTTCTGTCCATGACTTCGTACAGCCGGATAAGGCAAAATCTACCCAACAGTGGCAGTCGTCGCACACCAAGTGTCTCTTTGCCTTGACTTGCCGCTTGCAAGGCGCCATATCAGAATTTATTTAATAATAATAATCTAATTAGCTATTTAAAATAGTTTTGTCAACTGTGTTTACACCATTCACTGTCTATGTAGTCTTTAAGAAGACTGTTTTCTGTGCACAAATGTTACACTTTTCGTAAGATTGCGTACGCTAGACTGCCTTATTTATTTAGGTTATACAGCGCCCTAGCGAATAAGAGAGACACTAGCTACATAAACTTAGTTCGCCCGATTATCGCAAATGCTTAATTTTAACAACAAAGCTACCTTATCAAAATGTCTAGCAGGTACTGACTTACACAGATATTATCTTATGTAGGTAGTTTATGGTTGTTACTTTATCACCTATATATTCTACCACATAACGAGGTTTGTTAAATCTTGTTTACAAACTTATCGTAGCCGTAAGCTAACGTACCCTATTATCACTCACTAGACTAAAGTGTCCTAAAATACTTTATCTAACTAACTTTAAGCACAACTGCTACTCAATATATGTTTACTGCTACTTTATGAATTATATTAAGGCAAGAATAATACTTATCAATCAGTAATTCCACTTGCTTATGAACTTTGATACACCACCAATTTCAACGATCTATCTCCGCCAAATATAGCCTCGAGTTCAAGACAGGGGTTCATTCTGACATGTTACTTGTGATGGACGAACACACCTTCAGCAGACACAAGCGTCTCAACAATGCCCAGTTCAAACGCTTTGTGAACTTTCTTCTCGAAACAGGCCACGACACACCCGTTGAATGTGGAGGAATGCCACGAATACTCATTGAGAAGAAAGCTCTCGTATTCTTGTGGTACATGGCAAACACAAACACTTTTTGCGAAATTTCGGACAAATTTAACTTCTGACAGAGCAGAGCACATCAAATAATAGTAAAGTTACTACACGATATTCCCCACTTTTTATATCAGCACATTCTTTGGCCGAACAGTATTCAGAAACAACACAGCACAAACATATTCTCATCGTGTGGTGTCTCAAACATCACTGGTGCAATAGATGGATGCCACATCATAATTTCTCGTCCGCAACGCCATGGCGATTACTATATTAACAGAAAGGGTTATTATTCTTTTCTTCTACAAGGTATACGTGATGTTAGTGCCAAATTCATTGATGTGTTTGTTGATCCCCTAGGCAGATTACACGATGCAAGAATATTTCATATGTCACCCATTTACAGTGCCAGACAGCATCGCCTGGGAGATAAATGGATAACTCCTTGGCGACAGTGCATATATTTATCATGACTTTTCTTGCATTGTTACACAGCTAAGAGATAACGGAACACTGACTCATGACCAAATTCTAAGAAATTCATCTGTATGTCGGTCACATGTTATTATAGAGAATGTATTTGGTCGACTCAAGTGTAGATTCACATGAATCAAGGATATTAAGAATGTTAACTTAATGATCATATTTCACATACTAATTGCTGCTTGTGCTCTACATAACATGTTAACAGAGAATATGATTGTAATGAATATCTAGATGGATGGCCAAGGTTTGCTGACAATAATGAATAAATAGTTAGTCAATGAACATTCTGAATATACCTCTTTTGTTTGTCTCTACATTTGAAATGTACAACTTATTTTTTGTAATATTTTCAACTGATCTAACATTAAGAGGGAGCATATTCCAAAGAAAAAAAGCCTTAGTTCCAATGTTAGTGTTGACTCTAGGAACAGAAAGTAGGTCAGAACTAGATGATCGAAGCTGGATAGGTTTTCTTACAGGAGTAAGCAGTGAATGCAATTAAGATGGTTGCTTACTGGACAGTACCTGATCTATAATTTTATAGCTCTTAAATACCGTACGATATCGTACAGGACGCCAGTGCAGACTTCAAAAGTGGCACAGAGTGAAAAAAAACGAGGAGTTCTTGTAACTACCCTTGCCAGACAATTTTGGACACGTTGAACTTTTGTAATATCCTTGCTAGCAATATTATAAAGGAGGGAATTGCAATAGTCACGTCTGCTGCTAACAAGCGCTTTTGTAATAATTTTAGCAACAGAAAATTGCATACACCAGCGAATTCGATGAACATATTATTTATTATATCCGAAAATTGCGGATATAATAAAAACGAGCAGCGACACGTTTGAGAAATGTGTTGTCGGAAATTGAAGTTACTATCAAAGACCATTCCTAGGTTCCGCACCGACGTTGCTGGCGTGATATGCTGATTCAAAATACGCGTAGGGTAAACATCAAGTTTACTACGCTGCATTGGTTGGTTAAGGGAGCGATTTGTATCCGGGGTAGCCAACGAAATGTAGATCTGAGTATCATCAGCATAAAGATGATGATCTAAGTTATGTCTTTGTATAACAGAGCTTAGTGGCGTGGTGTAAAGAGTAAAAAGCAAAGGCTCAAGAACAGAACCATGGGGAAACCAAATAAAGTTGGCAGTGCAGCCGAAAAGCAGTTCCCAATTTTTATGGTTTGGTATCTATCAGTTAGGTATGAAGAAAACCAACTTAGAGCTATGCCATATATGCCGTACCACTTTAATAAGTGTTCAATGAGAATGTTGTGATCAATCGTGTCAAAAGCATAGAGATCTAGTAAGGTAAGTGCAGTCACTTTACCATTATTAATGTTCAAGTTAATGTCATTGTGAACCTTTAAGAGGGCAATTGAGTGAAACTGTCTATATGCTGATTGTGACACATTAGTTAAGACATGTGCTAAAGTGAGACATTAGACGACTTGATACAACCTTTTTACTAGTATTTTGGAAATAAAGCTGAGGTTAGAAATATGTCTATAACTGTTTAGGTCTTCTTTAGACAGAAATGACTTCTTAAGAATTGGAGTGACATTGGCGTATTTGAAATCATCAGGAAAACAGCCAGAGCAAAGTGATGCATTTATAATTTTAGTTATAGGTCCAATTAATGTATCGAGACATGCTTTCAGCAGTATTGTTGGAAATGTATCAAGTTCACAAGACGTATTTGGGGAGGACATAATTATTTTCCTGACATTATCAACTGTTGCAGGTTCAAATGATACAAGTAGAGAATTTACTTGTGGGAAGTCCAAAGTATGACCTGGGAAAGCAGAACGAATAATACCGATTTTATTCTTAAAGTGACTAGAAAATGAGTCACATACATACTTAATTGATGATCAGGTAGAAATGGAGCAGGCCGTCTATGTAGAGTGATATTGATGCAGTTCCATAACTGACGCGGATTATCATACTTATTTATGACCATATTTGTATAATAATTTGATTTAGCTTTGGCCATTTGTCTGTTACAGAGGTGACATTGCTTAGAATAGCGCGACCTCTCTAATAGCAAGCGTGATTTGTGTCATACAAACTCTAAATAACGACGACGCCTTTTAGATAGTATAATTTCGGAAATCATCCATGGAGCTGATGACCTTTATGACACAATTTGGATTTCATAGGTGCATATGTATTAAGTAATGCATTGAGTACTTGACGGTACTGTTTATATAAGTCAGGTAATTGCTTTTTTGTTCTGTGGTAAGGTCAGATTTAAGGATATGAGCCATTAAAGCTGTAATGTCAGTCCTGTGAATGGCTCTGTAAGACACATTGTGTTTCGACTATAATGGAGTTATAGAAACATTACATTAACAATGATAACCCATCTGAAACAGTAGGTGTTTGGATATTATTACAAGTTGAACGGATTATCAAGAGGTCAAGCCAAATGCCGTGTATATGTGTCGAAAAAGTAACATGTTGTTTCAAATCAAAGGATGCCAGAATATCATCAAACGTAGTTGTAGTTGCAGAAGGAATATCCAAATGAAGATTAAAATCACAATGAATGTAAGATTCTGAATGAACTGTTGCCAGATTTTCCAACAGATCCTCAAAGTATTCACATCAATTTGCTAGGTGTCCTGGGGGGCGATAGATACAAAGAAAGTATGCGGAGAAAGAAGAATCTGAAATTGTTGTGATATGTGCTATATTTATCGTTCCGGGCGCCCGATAATTTCGATTTCGCCCAACCGGCGCACTGGGAAGAGTGGATTACACGTTGGACACGATTTCAAGCAATCTCAAAGCTAGCAACTGAAACGGAAGAAATTCAAGTTAGTTCGCTTTTGTATACTATGGGCCCCCAGTCAGAGACTGTGCTAAAGGCATTGGGGCTCAGTGACGTAAATCTGAACAACTATGAAATGGTAGTCGCGGCACTAAATGTGTACTTTAAAAAAGTACGTTATTTACGAGAGAGCAAAGTTCTACAAACGATATCAGGGGCCCGGCGAGCCAGCTGAACAATTTATCATATCACTGTACGAACTGGCCGACAAATGTGACTTCACGGATCGCAGCACGCAGATACGCGATCGACTAGTGGTTGGCATCTTGGACGATCGTCTCTCCAAGGAAATGCAAATGATGGAAGACGAATTGCTGACCGAGCAAAAGGCGGTGTCGATGATCCGTCACTCCGAGTGTGTCGACAAACAGACAACAGAGTTGAGATCGGCTGGGCGTTCCGAGAATGTGCAGAGTGTGCGAGCAAATTCGTACAAGAAAAGTAACGCTAAAAAGCCATGGAAGTCCGCTTCAAAAATTGACACCACGACATCAGTGCCGTAGATGCGGCAATCAGTCTCATCCGGTACAACAGTGCCCGGCGAAAGATGCTGAGTGTTACAAGTGCAAAAAGAAGTGACACTGCGAAAATGTGCGAAGCAAAGATGACTAATGAGGTCAAGGTCGACGAACCACAGTTCCTGGGGGAATTAACGTCGAACAAGACAGACTCTTGTAGTGCTGTGGTGGCTGTGACAGTATTATCAGCTGAGGATGTTGACTGCTTCAAGCTTGATACGGGAGCATCTGTATCCGTCATCGCGTTCAAAGAGCCCATCCTGAGACAGGTGGACCTTGTAAAATCGGACAAAGTTCTGATGGGTCCGGGTCAAGTGAAACTCGATGTTCTGGGCCAGGTTACGGCAACGATCACCCACCGCAACGTTTCGACTCAGGAGGTGCTGTGTGTATATGAAATGACAAGGACAGTCGCTACTCTCAAAGGGGGCGTGCGAGCGGTTGAAACAACGACTATAGAGCGAAATATAGTTGTTTGAGAGTCTAGGGGAACTACGAGACTACCCGTACTCGATCAAGCTGAAGGACGATGCACGACCGGTAGCCCTCAACGTTCCGAGACGCGTGCCGTACCCTCTCTTGCCGAAAGTCAAAGTCGAGTTAGACCGCATGGTGTCGCAAGGCGTCATCTCCAAAGTCGAGCAACCGACTGACTGGTGTTCTGGACTGGTCGTCGTGCCTAAAGCGAACAAGTAAGATGTCCGCTTGTGCGTGAACCTCACGCAGTTGAATCGCGCAGTCAGACGCGAGTATCACCCTATGAACTCAGTTGACGACAGCCTGGCAAAGTTAAGCAAGGCTCGATTCTTCAGCCGGCTCGACGCAAATTCTGGGTTCTTGCAGATTCCGCTGGATCCGGAGTCGTAACTTCTCACCACGTTTATAACGCCGTACGGGAGATTCTGCTTCCATCGCCTGTGTTTCGGGATAAGTTCAGCCCCGGAAATTTTCCAGAGGCCGATGAACAAAATTCTCGAAGGTCTTTCTGGTGTGATCTGTCACATGGACGATGTTCTGATACACGGCACGACCAAGGAGGTGATGGAGAAAATCAAGCGAAGCGGCATGACGTTGAACAACAATTGCGAGTTCTCAAAAACAAGCACCATGTTCCTGGGCTTCATCATTGATGAGGACGGCATTCGCGCAGATCCATCGAAAATAACTGCAATTTCCAAGTTCCCGGCGCCACAAAACGTAACCGATTTGCAACGATTTCTTTGGATGGTTAGATTCGCACACAACATGACGTCCTTGACGGGTCCGCTCAGAGAGTTGCTTCGCAAAGACGTAATGTGGACATGGGACACAGCCCAGCAGAGTGCCATGGAGGGCATCAAAGCAGAACTGTGCACGACACCGACGTTAGCATGGTATGACACGAGCAAGCCGTTGATCATATCTGCAGACGCGAGCTCCTACGGACTGGGGGCAACACTTTTACAGGAAGAACCGAACGGCGGTCGTAAAGTCGTTGCATACGCATCACGATCGATGCGAAAAACGATACGCCCAAATCGAAAAAGAGGCTCTCGCCTTAACGTGGGCGTGTGATCGATTTACTCAGTAAATTACTGGGGTACACATCCTCCTCGAGACGGATCATAAGCCGCTGATTCCATTGCTCGGGCAAAAACTGCTAGACCAATTGCCGATACGGGTCCAGCGCTTTAGACTACGGCTAATGCGCTATTCGTACAACATTGTCTATGTGCCAGGCAAGAACTTACACACCGCAGATGCGCTATCACGAGCGCCAGTTGCTGAGAAAGATGACAAAGTCGAGGACTTTGCAATGCAGGTTGAGGCAGAGTCGGTGATGTACATCCTGGAGAGTACTGTGGCATCAACGGCCATGATGCGAATCAAAGCGGCGTACGCGGACGATCCCGTGTGTGTGCAGGTGATGGAGCATTGTGAACATGGTTGGCCGCCAACCATGACGGAGAATCCAGCATTGTGTGAATTCTATCAACTTCGCGACGAGCTTAGCGTTGAACGAGGACTCCTGCTGTTGGGGTCTCGAATCGTGATACCAAATCTATTGCGGGCAGAGACACTCGAGAAGATACACACGGGACATCTGGGCATACACAAATGCAGAGAGACCGCCCGAATGAACGTCTGGTGGCCATGCATGTCAAGTCAGATAGTAGACATGGTCAGAACATGCAACGCGTGTCGACTAAATCGTTCAGAACATAGTGAGCCCCTCATGCCACTTGAGTTTCCAGAGAGGCCACGGGAACGCATCAGGACATACTTGTTTCATTGGCAGAACTCGGAGTATCTTGTCGCTATGGATTATCACTCACGATTCTTCGAAGTGGCCAAACTCCAAACGAACCGATTCTGAAACGATCATCGAACACCTGAAGTCGTTCTTCGCCCGTCATGGTATACCAGAGGTAGTAATGTCAGATAACGGCCCACAGTATGCAGCGGAGACGTTCAGACAATTCTCCATCAAGTACGGTTTCGTACATGTGACCAGCTCGCCGAGATACCCACAATCTAACGGTGAAGCTGAACGGGCTGTTCAAACAGTGAAGAACTTGTTGCGGAAGAACGAGGACCCATATTTGGCTCTTCTTGCTTACCGGAATGCACAACTGGCGAATGGATACAGTCCTGCACAGCTATTCATGGGTCGACAGTTACGCTCAACCGTTCCGGCATACACCGAGACACTGAAGCCGAGCATCCCTGACTTGATACACCTGAGAGCGAAAGAGTCAAGCCAGAAAGGTTACCAGAAAACAACCTTCGACGCCCGACACCGCGCGCTCAACTTACCACCATTGGAGATAGGGTCGCGAGTGTTCGTAAAGGACACAAAGCAAAACGGTGTTGTCACCGGACGAGCACAGACACCGAGGTTTTACAACGTACGAACGGATGGTAACTCGAACATCCGCCGCAATCGAAGCTCCTTGGTTGACACAAGTCCCGAGGGACAATCGTAACCGACGGGGTCTGCTTTGTGTGGTTCACCCAGTCGAGAAGTTACCGATCCGTGTGAAGCTTCTACTACACGTACTCCGCAAGTCGACGTAAACAACCCTCCAGCGATGATCCGGCGCAGTGAACGTCGATCGAAACCGCTGACTCGTCTTGACCTGTAGGTGAACTGTGAGTAAGCCACGACGTATACTCATACGAACTCATACGAACTTCCGCATTAGATGGTCAGTCACATAAAGACTTTTTAGAATGGTCATCAGTGGCTTTAAAGGGAGATGTTGTGATATGTGCTATATTTATCGTCGGAGATTATCCGAGGTTGATGTGCGACACCGTTTCGACCGGAGCTAAAAATAAACGAGTTGGTTTCTACTTTTCGTGATCACTAAATAGCTGCTAAGGTCTTCTTCTACCAAACAACAAACATACACGAGAAATGTCAGCACAGATTAACGCAAAACTGGAATTTTCAGGGTTGGAATGTAATTTAACTTTGAACTGCTGTGATACTAGAAAGCCAACAACCACCACCACCACGTCCAACTAAACGCGGTCGATGGTGAAAGGTGTAACCAGAAGGAGAAGCAATGCATGCTGCTGTATCATGTGGTCTGAGCCAGGTCTCAGTTACAGCAAGGGTGTCTATTGTCTTTGAAATTAATAAATCACAAAGTGAGGCTGTCATATTTCGAACAGATCGAACGTCTGTAGTGGCCAGCCGAATGTTTCGTCTAACAGCAGGCCAAAGTTTCAGACTAACATCTCCTGCTAGTAGTATAATTATTGCTAATTTCAATGTTGGCGTAGAGCGGGTGATTGGCAGTAACTTTCTATTATAACAAACATGAAGACATGGCAGGCTATGCAAAATTGAAATAGAATTATGTATTCTAGTGTGATTAGGAAAAAAGCACATTAGACGACAATGGTTTGCATAAAACAAAACAGAAAACACCCAATAAGAATAATGGTGACATCATTATATCAGACTATTATGATATTCAGTAGAAATTAATAGACATGTAGCCACAATCCATCAATACAAATGCATAGCCATGGGTAATAATTAATAAGAACAAAGTAATTAGTTATTGTTTAAGCCAAATATCATTAAATAATAACAAATTAAAAGCAATATAGGCATGTTAGGGACGTTATGTACCATCAAAAGGACGATGAGGATAAGGAACCAACCGCAAATTTGCAAATCAACTGTTATGGGACAACTTGGTCAATGGTGAGTCTTTCGAAAACCGGATGATTTAAAAACTTGAAATGGTATTATTTCAGATTGAAAACCAATAACATACGTACATACATTACTTACATGCGTGCATCTATACATACATACATACATACATACATACATACTCTACATACATGCATACATACATACATACATACATACATACTCTATATACATGCATACATACATACATACATACATACTCTACATACATGCATGCATACATACATACATACATACATACATACATACATTCATACATACATACATTCATACATACATACTTACATGCGTGCATCTATACATATATACATACATACATACATACATACTCTACATACATGCATACATACATACATACATACATACTCTATATACATGCATACATACATACATACATACATACTCTACATACATGCATACATACATACATACATACATACATACATACATTCATACATACATACATTCATACATACATACTTACATGCGTGCATCTATACATATATACATACATACATACATATATACATGCATGCATGTATACATACTAGCTGCTTGGTAATGTCTTGTTTCACTGAGTAATCCAAGCAAAAACGCGCATACGAACGGTGTGAATGTCAGGCCCGTAGCCAGGGGGGTTCACGTGAACCCCCCCTTCTCCAAAATGTGAACCCCCTCAAAATTGCATCTTTAAAATGTGAACCACAAATTGTATTCAATGTTTCTCAAAAGCGTTAACCCCCCCTCCCAAAACATGCTGGAAAGTGTTCAAGCATTACAAGGAATGCCATGAAAGTCTGACGTTACAAAAACAATTATTTTACATTCCTACAACGATCAAATTTCGCAAAAGAAAACTAAAACTCGATTTCACAGAAATTCCGTACAGTGGCGCTATCATTACTGTACGCATGTTCGCGCGCGCGATATAAATATCATATATCGTTAATATATACGGGCGCGTGAGTGTGTGTGCGTGTGGTAGTTATAATATCGGCATTGTTTCTATTAAAATGTAGCTCGATTAATTAAGGCAAAGTTATTATCATCAGTATGGTTTCCAGGTAACGAAAGGTTTCTACTTAATGTAAAAAACACAATAAGTGTTACGAATAACCAATAATTGTGTGTGTGTGTGTGTGTGTGTGTGTGTGTGTGTGTGTGTGTGTGTGTGTGTGTGTGTGTGTGTGTGTGTGTGTGTGTGTGTGTGTGTGTGTGTGTGTGTGTGTGTGTGTGTGTGTGTGTGTGTGTGTGTGTGTGTGTGTGTGTGTGTGTGTGTGCGCGCGCGCGCATGTACTTCTTTTGATAAGAAAATTAATAGGAATTATTATTCAATTAATGAAATATAACTATACCATCAGATATGTATTAATAATAATATTAATACATTTTTGGACATTCATTACTTGTTAAGTATAATGAATAAATTATATTTACACGAAATGTGAATATGGGAGTTTTTAACGGTTTGGTCGCATTCTAAAATAATATTAATATCTTAGTGCTTTTCTTATCAATATCACAATGTATGCATAGTAGCAATCTCTTTTGGGGAAGTGTTGGTTGGCTCTGAAAAGAGCCGTTGTTTTTTTCTTGGCTCTTAAGAGAGCCGTTGTTTTTGTTCTCGATCTGTTCGTCCTCTAGACAGGGTACAGTTGGGCGACGTGGTTCACGATGTGGTGAAATGCTGCATCCCCGTAGCGCATTCGCCAAATAAACTCTTCGAGGTAGGTGTCAAGTAGCGGCCCATTCTTCCTCGTTCCCGACATCCTCTTGAACTTCCTTTTCACCTGCGTCCACATGCCTTCAATGGTGTTCGTGTGGAGTGTCGCATCGTTGGGGTCCATGTAGTGCTGGCTGTGGCTTATGGTCTTACGCGTGTACCCAAGTTGCTGTAAGGTGCCGTATGCACGCCACTCGTCGGTTATGAGCGTCGTACCAGGCAGAACCCACTGCTGGATTGTAGGAATCAGCGTCGCGGCATCCGTCTGTTGAACCGGGATAAGGAAAATCGTCCATACCCCGTCGATGCGACGTCCGAGGTTGAACTTTCTTTTCCCGAACTTGCTTTCGTCGATTTCAACTGTGTAGCCGACACCGCCGATGCGTATATATATATATATATATATACATATATATATATATATATATATGTATATATATATATATATATATGTATATATATATATATATATGTATATATATGTATAAATATATATATATATATATAATGGTATATCATTGGCTCTTTTTTGTAAGGGCATATATATATATATACCCTTACAAAAAAGCCATGATATCATTGGCTCTTTTTTGTAAGGGTATATATATATTTATTTATATACAGTGTATATATACCCTTACAAAAAGAGCCAATGATATACCATTGAATATCATTGAATTCCATTGAATACCATTCAGTACCGTGGGACCATTCAATGGTAAATCAGTAGGACTCAGTGGTAATCTCAATGGTATTTGAGCATATTATTCAATACATTTCAATGATAAATCAATGTCTCAATGGTACTGGAACATATCATTCAATACCATTCAATGATAAATCAGTACGTCTCACTGTTACTCTCAATGGTATTTGCACATACTATTCAGTACCACTGGACCGCTCAGTGATAAATCATGTTTCAATGGTATTTGAACATATCATTCAATATCATTCAATGATAAATCAGTATGTCTCAGTGGTACTCTCAATGGTATTTGAACATATCATTCAGTACCACTGGACAATTCAATGATAAATCATGTTACAATGGTATTTGAACATATCAGTCAATAGCATTCAATGATAAATCAGTATGTCTTAGTGGTACTCTCAATGGTATTTGAACATATCATTCAGTACCACTGGACCATTCAATGATAAATCAGATTTCAATGGTACGTGAACATATCATTCAGTACCATTCAATGATAAATCAGTATGTCTCAGTGGTACTCTCAATGGTATTTGAACATATCATTTAGTACTACTGAACCATTCAATGATAAATCAGGTTTCAGTGGTACTCTCAATGGTATTTGAACATATAATTCATTACCATTCAATGATAAATCAGTATGTCTCAGTGGTATTTGAACATACCATTCAGTACCACTGGACCATTCAATGATATATCAGGTTTCAGTGGTACTCTCAATGGTATTTGAACATATAATTCAATACCATTCAATGATAAATCAGTATGTCTCAGTAGTACTCTCAATGGTATTTGAACATATACCATTCACACCGGTACCATTGGACCATTCAATGATATATATCAGGTTTCAGTGGTACTCTCAATGATATTTGAACATATATCATTCAATACCATTCAATGATAAATCAGTAGGTCTCAGTGGTATTCTTAATTGTATCTGAAAATATCATTTAGTACCAGTAGGACTCTCAATGGTATTTTAAAATACCACTCAATATCACTGGACCATTCAATGATAAATCAGTATGTGCAGTGGTAATTTTTGGTATTTTAAAAGTACCAGTCTACTGAATAAACCCGCGAATACACTCAGTCCGCGTCCGCGCCGCAGCTGCAGCAGCGCCACGCATTTGAAATTACCGGTTAGTCATTTAGACGCGCGCGAACTTTTAAACTGATTTGGTTTTGTGTCGCGGTCAAGGAAAGAAATATTATAATGCACAAATCGGGCCAGCGGTCGTATTCATGCCACGAAACAAAAGGTAGTAATGTTTGTGTGTTGTTTTATAACAATTTGATTCATATTCATAGTAATAATACTTAACAGCTAGATACGAAGTCATTTTAGTTCTCTGCTTCGATGCTTCAAGTATCGCTCAACGTGCAGTTACGTGCACAACAACTATTATTTAATAAGCCTAATAGTAATATATAAAGGACGATCGATGTCACGTTTACTAGACGTAGTTGCTGCAACATATATGGGTAAGTTCACGAGTGTGACATCCTTGTGAAAAAATCAAACTGACATTTTCAAATGCAGTGCCAGTGAGTGAGTGACCCCCAATGTTTCTTTCCTGCTATGTGGTGTAGAAACGTACAATTTAATTAATTAGACACAAGGAGATAATTACGCAACTATATATATTTATTTTCAACATGAAAATTAATTACCAGCACTTTGATCACTATTCGGAAGGAAGGAATACCCAGACAGAGATACTTAAACTTTGCTGAGTAATTATCCAGACTATCAATAATTGTCCAAATGCTCAATTTTTTTATTGACAGTATAATATTATATTACTATTTATTTATTAGCTACACACAATGTATTTTTATTGTGTTCTTTTTCATTTATTTCAGCTTGATGTCATCGCTGCACGATGGCCAAAGGCAAGCTTTCTCCAGGTTGCACAACAATGAAATCAGTAACAGTGTATGCATTCTGAATTATTGAATATTATTATATCATATAATGTATACTGTACATATGTAAGGTTTCAGGGCAAAGCGCGATATATCGAAACTCAATTATACGCTTCATCGTTATAGTGTAAATGAAAACTTTCATATAATATTGGAATTTCTTAATAATACAAAATCATTATGATTGATGTCAAGAGCCAAACTGTTTTTTTTACAGTAAAACCATCTGCTTTCTCACTTCCCCTTAACATTGACCATCTTTACAATGTTTATTGACATGCCATATGATAAGGTCAGACACAACAGGTAGATGGGATTATTTTTTTATTTGTGGAAATTGTGCAATTTTGTCTGCCCAAAGCACAGAATGGATCATACTCGGTAAAAATATATTGAACTTTTTTCAGGCCAAACCCGTTTCCATGGTAAAAATCAAAATGGCTACCATTTTTAGCCAACATTAGCACATTTGGAAACACTGCCATTCTTTTTTGGAGCACATATATATATATCATTATGATTCTTTAATATCCATGCTGTGTATGCATTCTATTGTGAGATGATCATATCATTTTTTTATTTAATTTTTTTTATTATTTTTTGGGTAAAGTACAAAAAAACCTACGTTTAAACCTTTTTTGCAACAAATATGGTTATATCTTTCAAACTATTGATGATTTTAAAATTGTCTGATCACAGCTGGGTTTGCTTATTTGTATATAGCATAATTACTTCCAGGGATATAACATTTCCAAATGCAGAAATTTGAGAATTGGCGTGTTACGAAAACATAGATTATTAAAAAGGTAGGTCATCAATAAATTCATATTATTTACTGTAAATTAACTATCAATCTATTCTAGCATTTTTATATACATTATGTTTAAGGTTCTTGTGATGGCGCCTGCAACAGTTAATTTTTGTATTCACAGCTAGAACATTTGTAAGTGTTGGTATGGATGTGTATTGTACAAAGCAAATATTGCATTAGCATCATATTACGTAAATACGTCCGTTAAAAAACTGGTAATTGACATGTCTCTTATGCGTAATATAATCATCACAATTAGCTTAAACTGTGATAGGCTTAATATTCATAGACAACCAAGTCATAGACAACCAAGTCATAGACAACCAAGTCATAGACAACCAAGTCATAGACAACCAAGTCATAGACAACCAAGTCATAGACAACCAAGTCATAGACAACCAAGTCATAGACAACCAAGTCATAGACAACCAAGTCATAGACAACCAAGATTTGAAACTGCTCTTATTTTGTTAATCTACATTCAAATATTCCTTTACTACGGTACTGTGATTTTTCCTGAAATGTCATCACATATATCATAGTTTGATTGCTGTTTTTGTGTGCTTTCTAAAAACATACTTTTGCATATACATGTGTGTACATTTAAATGATATGGCATGTTCTTGATTTGTATATGTCATATGAGTTCAACATGCAGGCTACCCAGTATATCAATATATATATATATAATTATAACATTACTTAATTAATTGTGTTGATTAATCAATTTAAAGAACTTGTAGCAGTAAGCACCACGGACCGAGACGGATACTATTTGAAATTTGACAGGTACTATTTGAAATTTCACGCATTTACCCAAAAGAATTGGTTGTATGTGTTTGATGTGTACAGTACTATACGATATATATATATATATAATAACTTATTTGTAATATAAATTGGAGTTGGTTGAAAAATGTAATATTTTCAAGGGATAAAACCTTTTTTATACGTTTCCGAATATGTTCGAGAAATCTTTCCACCTCTGGGCAGATACCAGAAGAAGTCCTCTGAAGTCGCCTTCAATAGGTGTTGAACATTGATCACACCTTCAGTAGTTAGTTGTACTGGGACACCATGAGGTTGGTATTGGAATTGGAACAATTTGGTAAGATGTATTATCTTTGCATGTGTCCACATCGATCATCATGCCCTGTGAGTTGTAGTTGTAACTTAAATGTAAGGCTGTATTTCCTGTTTGCAATGACTTTATATTTTGCCTCGCTAAGCCATGTTGGGCGACATTAAAAAACACATCTTTTTTTATATAATGCAGTAAGAACAAGGTTTGTATGAAACCTGTCTGGTACGTAGCTTTCATGTGAATTGCATTTAGTTGGTAATGATGGTGCGAAAATTGTGTTCGCTGTTAATCGCTAGATGATGCCATTATTTAGGCCAGTGTTCTATATTGTTGGTGGTTGTAATCCACAGTAGGTTGGATGTATATTTTGTGTCATTCTTGCTTAATCTCAGATTACCTGTTTGTATATAATTATGTATATATACCGCTTTAACTGGGTTATTCCATGATACAATGCATGCGTGAGACACTAAGATGTTGTTTATAATCAGTAAAGTATAATCAATAATTCTATTGTTTGTCAATTGATTGACTCCCATGTAATATGTATTTTGTACATTGTATGGCTCGGCTGACAGGAGAGTAGGACCATCCTGCCGAGTACCGGTTGCATGTTGACGGTTGTTCTAGTGTTTTAGTGGTTGTGTTGTTTTCGGGTTTTAGCTAGTGATTGTTTAGTTTAGCTGTTGACCCATGTTTGTGGTACGCATACTCGTGAAGTCACTGTGCAATTCTTTCTTTATTCTGGACTACTCGTCTTTTCGCTGACATCTTTTATATAATAAGTTTGTTTATATATTCTACATGCGCCACTGAGCGCGGATTGTCTGAGGATATTGGCGCGTAAGAAGTTATTTAATATTATACATATACAGTAATCTTGTATTAGTAAGCAGGGCTTACACATGCATGTGTAAGCCCTGTTTACACATGCATGTGTAAACAAATTAAGACCGGCATACCATTAAACTGTTGTTAATTTACCTTCACTATGTTTTCTGTTCTATGTGTGCTCAAAACTGACACCTTTATGTGTATGGTATTCTAAATGTTAATGTCAATGGTATTTTAATTGCATCATTTTGTGGTATATATCCCGTATATATCCCTTTTTACTGGTGTGTGTTTGCAATGATTATATTAAGTACCAATGGGCTACTTAACTGCCGTTCAGTAGTGCATGTACTACATTGAGTGATAATCAGTGGTATTCAAAAGTTTATATAAGGTTGAATTTGTTATTTAGAATACGTTGTTGAATGGTTTTCAACAATATGCTTCAATGCTATACCATTCGGGGTAATCCTATAGTATTCTGAATGGTATACCATAAGACGGTATAATATATTATACAGGCAAATACCATTGAAGACCATTCAGAATCCCATTCAATGATATTTTGAATTGTATTCTGAATGGTCTTCAGTGGTATACCATTCAATGATATATTGATATACCACTGAGGACCGTTCAATACCGTTGGATTAAACACAATTCAAATAACATTGACCATAATACCCCCTAATATCATTGAAGACAATTCAGAATACCATTGAATGGTATTCTGAATGGTATTCTCTGAATGGTCCTCAGCGGTATACCATTCAGTGATATACCACTGAGGACCGTTCAATACCATTTGATTAAATACCATTGGCCATAATACCCTCTAATATCACTGAATACCATTGAGTTATATTTTGAATGGTATTCTGAATGGTCCTCAGTGGTATACCATTCAATGATATTCCACTGAGGACCGTTCAATACCATTGAATTAAATACCATTCAAATATCATTGGCCACAATACCCCCTAATATCATTGAAGACCATTCAGAATATCATTGAACAGTACAGAAAGGGTTAATTACAAGTACCATTCAAATACCATTGGCCATAATACTACCAAATATCATTCAATGGTATTTGAGTGGTATTTTTTTGTAAGGTATACCGGGTTGATCTGGATGTGTTGAGCACATATGTCGCGCATGAAATTGCTCCAGTCTACTAGCGTTTTCCCTGAAGCTATCCCCAGTTCCGACTGGATGGTGGGATACCAGACGCTGTCCATGCTCCACCAGTATATAAATTGTGAAAGATCTTGCAGCAAGATGTGGCTTTTCGCGAAAAGGCTACCATGCCGTATGGAAAGGCATTTTCGGCATGCCTGGTTGGGACAGCGCCATCCGTAGCCATCGGCCAACACAGCCGTCACCTCCCAACGACATGCCACGTGGCACGCCGGACAGTTGAGGTTTGCTGCAAGCAGGCGATTCGCTTGCAGCCAGGTGACTGTCCTCCTGGTCGACCTCGTCGCGATGACCAAACTTCTCAAACGCAAGCCGCGCAGATTCACATTTACTTGACCCATCTCGAAAAGAACCGAAAATCGATATGAAGTAGGAGTCGCCTTAGCAACAACTACAGGAAATGTGTTCCAATTGCTTGCGTCTGCCGAACATGCAACATAGGTTGTGGCCTCAACTTCCCAGAAACGACTTGTGTGAAAGTTGTTCATTCTCTCACGACACGCGCGCGTACCGGCCTACCTGCGATTCACTACGATGGTTACATAACGCAGTTTTTTTTTATTGTGGGAAGAATGGATTAATGAATTGCCGTGTTCACCATCCTTGCGCGCCAGGGGTCGCTGCTGCTGATTACGTCAGTACCAGCCAGGGGGTACTGCTGGCTGGTATTCTGATCGAAACTCCGTGGCACGCCGGACAGTTGGGGTCTGCTGCAAGCAGGCGATTCGCTTGCAACCAGGTGACTGTCCTCCTGGTCGATCTCGTCGCGATGACCAAACTTCTCAAACGCAAGCCGCGCAGATTCACATTTACTTGACCCATCTCGAAAAGAACCAAAAATCGATATGAAGTAGGAGTCGGAAACATCGCCTTATATACCAATAAGCTAATAGGAATGAAAGACAACCTTCTCACCAATAAACCAGATCCAATATTGAGATCATCTGATGTTTCGCCTTAGCAACAACTACAGGAAATGTGTTCCAATTGCTTGCGTCTGACGAACATGCAACATAGACAAATATATGCACTTTCACAGAGAAGTCTATGGGAACGTAATGAATGAATGACACATTTCCGGCTGTTCCCTCTACTTCCCAAAAACGACTTGTGTGAAAGTTGTTCATTCTCCCACGACACCGGCCCACCTGCGATTCACTACGATGGTTACACAATGCAGTTTTTCATTGTGGGAAGAATAGATTAAACAATAAAATTCATCTCCGAATTAAACTCGTCGTAGTTTCGCGGCAGTTACACCGAATTGCCGTGTTCACCATCCTCGCGCGCCAGGGGTCGCTGCTGCTGATTACGTCAGTACCAGCCAGCAGTACCCCCTGGCTGATCGCTTTGCGAAACTCTGAATTTAAGCTCAGCCTATGAAATCGCTCACTAGATCAGCATATCTACGCAGGTCAGGTGGTCATAATAAAACTAATTTCAACCAACCGTGGTTCATGTTACCTGCAATGTTTAGGAAGTAGAAGCAATTATTAGAATACACAATACCGCTCAGCTGCTCGTGCTAATGGGCAAACGGGTCATTATATATTGGGATTCCCATAAGTCGTTTATCCGTCTTAAAATTGGGGCGGGTATTTGCGCTGTTCTCACGGGTGATGCAGTCGCGACTGGCTAAGTCAATTACTAGTTTGACTCAGCTAACTTTTGCACTTCGCGTAGGGGATCAGCCAGGGCTAGTTTTGCATGGCAAACAGCCCTGGCTTGTGAGGATGGTGTTCACCGCCAATTGACGTATCACAAGTAGTTTCCTTTTACATACAGAGTGGCAGCAAACTGTGCATAATTTGTTCCAAACTTGCACTTTTAAAGTTCCTATGACACGATTGTTACAAGTGCTATTTGTTTTGTAATAAGCCATTATTAGCCAAATAAGATCCTTTCACAATAGTACAATCCACGACTTTACACTCACATCCCTAATAATCGTCACTAAATGTGATGATAAGCAGATACTTTGCCTGGTTCTTCTAAACCGGTCGCGCCATGTTGTGATGTCAGCGGGGGTAAGTTTTCGAGGAGAGCTATCAATAAACATGGCCGAGTGCTTATGAAATAGTGACGCGCACATCATAGCTTCGGTGACAGAACTAACTTTTCTATTCTCGTAATTACAGGAGGATTCCAACATGTTTAAATCACTATAAACTATACGACAGGTGGCAGCGTGAGACGGTGTTATATTCATTACATCTCCCCAAACTTTAGACAATTATGTTTTGCAAATTAAAAAAAATCGCATCTGTTGAAACTATACACAGTACACAGTGTTGAAACTACATCACTGTTTGTATAAACTAGGCAGGTATACACGAAAACCTTCAAACCGTTTGGGTACACTCTTAACCCTAGGTGGACGACTGGGTGAAGCATGCACGGAAGGGGCAAGACTCGTACTAGCCTCAGTTGAGTTTGGAGATCCCACTGGTTGACTTACTGGGACTATTGGGGGTACTACAGTAGGAGCTGGGTCAGGTTCGACTGGCCTGTATTGCAACGGCTCAGTGTCAGTGCTGACTCTGCGAAAATGACATGTGTTTCGCGCTTTGACCTCCCGGCCGCTTTGTGCTGTTGCTATTGTACCTTTCCTGTCTATCACCTCAAAAGGTTCATGTTGGAATTTTGGCACTAGTTTCCCTTGTTGTGCCACATTCTTCAACAACACTGTCTCCGATACCAATGTCAGACTTGGTTATCTTCCGTCGTGCTTCCGCATATTCCTTCATCTTGTTCTTTGCCACCTAATCCTTTTGACGGAGTGTTTCATGCATTTCCTCAGTATGCGCCTGGGGTAACTTCATCTTCAATGGTACACCATTAAAAATCGTTGCTAGTGGTAATCCTGTTGCGGTATGCGGGGATGCCCTGTAGTTTCTAAGAAACCGGTACAACTCTCGTTTCCAGGGTTTACCTTCTACCAGTGCACATTTACAGACTTTGCTTATGGTTCTCATGAACCTCTCGGCTACATCATTTGAATCTGGCGAATATGGTGTTACTAGCTGGTGGTGAAAACCTAGGTTGACAGCAAACCTCTCAAACTCTTCACTTTGGAAAGGTGTTCCATTGTCTGGTTTCAGGTTGTCTGGAGTACCTCTTGACGAGAATATCTTCTCGAAGACTGGAATAAGTGAGCCGACAGGGATTTTATTACTTCGACTTCAGGGAATCTGGAGTACTCGTCCATGACAACAAGTAGATAATGGTCCATACAAATCTGCGGAAAGATGAGACCATTTCCTTGACGGAAGATCGGACATGACCAATGGTTCCCTTGGCTTTGGGTCATAAGCCACTTTGCACGCTACACATTCATGAAGTAGCTTGGCTACTATAGCGTCAATTCTGGGAAACCAGACTTTTTCTCTGAGGAGAGCCTTGGTCTTGTTTATTCCTTGATGCCCTTCGTGGGCCAGATGGATTATTTTGTGCTGCAGATTCGCTGGAACCGCGATACGGGTTCCTCTCAACACTAATCCATCTCGTGTTACAGTGAGTTCATTTCCAACTCTGCTGTACGATTGCATCGCGACAATGCAAGCAATGGCTCAGTGGACACAGCAGACAAGAATGCTTCCCCCGTTCGCGTCATTTCCTGGTAACGTCCAACTCGAAATGAAACTCGTTTCTTAGCGGTAAAGTCAAACTTCTCTAAAAAATAACTATACACACATTTTATTCACAACAAACTACCTAATGAATTGGGTTTAGGTTTTTCATTTAGAATAATGACAAAAATATCAACAATCGTGTCATACGCTCTTTAAAAGGAATAAAAACATTTATTGCTTGAATTCATGTTATATTACATCCTGCTATCTATTTCCACGTCCAGCAAGCCAAAAAATCAATGAATTAGAAATTCCACATGTTATGCTGTGCATCCGGACATTTTCGAATATGCATATTTTTGGCGCGCTTTTCGGGATGCCGAGATGTGACGTCACTTATGACACACACTCGCATCAGGCCGACCCTTTCCATGCATTCAGAGCATGTTTACAAGTATAGCTTTTGGGTCAAAACGAGCGTCAGAATTAGTTATTGTGCAACATTCCGACGTAATACAAACACTAGTCATCATAGAGGAACAAACATTTATCTTACGGTTCCACATGAATCGAATTTTATTCAAAACCACGAATGCGAATGGGCCTACAAGTTGACTAGGTTTCGCCGAGCTTGGGCTCGTTTTCAGAATAATTATATCGAATGCAACCAACGGGAGATAATCTACATCAATAAACATACATAGCAAACATATATTGTATCCAGCTACATAAAGTAACGTGTATAATCTCATAATATCACTAGAATATCGATATATGAAGGAGTTGTACAATTTATCATAACAACTTAAATGAGTCAGAGAGTTTCCGCTGGTCCCGCTAGTTCAGTGGGTAGGCGCGTTGGTTACTTGTCACTTATTTTACAATCGGGCTGACAGCATGCAAACTTTTCATTTTCTTTACACTTGTTTTGTTTATGTTTTCACGAAGTAATATAAACAAATTCATTTTATACTATAATGCACTGTTTGTAGAAATTTTTTTATTTTTGTAGTAATTATTTATTCACCAAAAAAATTTTAATATGGTCATTATATATAACGATGTTTCTAAATTGTATTTATCCAGACAGATCTCAATTTGTTTTCACATATATAATTACAATATATTACCGTACAATATATTTACAATTAATAAATTATATATACATTATATTATACTTCGCCAAATAAACTCTTGGAGGTAGGTGTCAAGCAGCGGCCCATTCTTCCTCGTTCCCGACATCTTCTTGAACTTCCTTTTCACCCTATACCCCGTCGATGCGACGTCCGAGGTTGAACTTTCTTTTCCCGAACTTGCTTTCGTCGATTTCAACTGTGTAGCCGACACCGCCGATGCGTACCGGGTTGATCTGGATTTGTTGAGCCCATATGTCGCGCATGAAATTGCTCCAATCTACCAGCGTTTTCCCTGAAGCTATCCAGAGTTCGGAATGGATGGTGGGATACCAGACGCTGTCCATGCTCCACCAGTATATAAATTGTGCAAGATCTTGCAGCGAGATGTGGCTTTTCGCGAAAAGGCTACCATGCCGTATGGAAAGGCGTTTTCGGCATGCCTGGTTGGAACAGCGCGATGCGTAGCCATCGGCCAACGCAGCCGTCATCTCCCAACGACATGCTACGTGGCACGCCGGACAGTTGGGGTCTGCTGCAAGCAGGCGATTCGCTTGCAACCAGGTGACTGTCCTCCTGGTCGATCTCGTCGCGATGACCAAACTTCTCAAACGCAAGCCGCGCAGATTCACATTTACTTGACCCATCTCGAAAAGAACCGAAAATCGATATGAAGTAGGAGTCGGAAACATCGCCTTATATACCAATAAGCTAATAGGAATGAAAGACAATCTTCTCACCAATAAACCAGATCCAATATTGAGATCATCTGATGTTTCGCCTTAGCAACAACTACAGGAAATGTGTTCCAATTGCTTGCGTCTGACGAACATGCAACATAGACAAATATATGCACTTTCACAGAGAAGTCTATGGGAACGTAATGAATGAGTGATACATTTCCGGCTGTGCCCTCTACTTCCCAAAAACGACTTGTGTGAAAGTTGTTCATTCTCCCACGACACCGGCCCACCTGCGATTCACTACGATGGTTACATAATGCAGTTTTTCATTGTGGGAAGAATAGATTAAACAATAAAATTCATCTCCGAATTAAACTCGTCGTAGTTTCGCGGCAGTTACACCGAATTGCCGTGTTCACCATCCTCGCGCGCCAGGGGTCGCTGCTGCTGATTACGTCAGTACCAGCCAGCAGTACCCCCTGGCTGATCGCTTTGCGAAACTCTGAATTTAAGCTCAGCCTATGAAATCGCTCACTAGATCAGTATATCTACGCAGGTCAGGTGGTCCTAATAAAACTAATTTCAACCAACCGTGGCTCGTGTTACATGCAATGTTTAGGAAGTAGAAGCAATTATTAGAATACACAATACCGCTCAGCTGCTCGTGCTAATGGGCAAACGGGTCATTATATATTGGGATTCCCAGAAGTCGTTTATCCGTCTTAAAATTGGGGCGGGTATTTGCGCTGTTCTCACGGGTGATGCAGTCGCGACTGGCTAAGTCAATTACTAGTTTGACTCAGCTAACTTTTGCACTTCGCGTAGGGGATCAGCCAGGGCTAGTTTTGCATGGCAAACAGCCCTGGCTTGTGAGGATGGTGTTCACCGCCAATTGATGTATCACAAGTAGTTTCCTTTTACATACAGAGAGGCAGCAAACTGTGCATAATTTGTTCCAAACCTGCACTTTTAATGGTGACACAAAAAACTAGCTGGAAATGATGATTTGCGTCTTCTTAGTTCAGTTTGTCACATTAACTAATTATGGAAATGACTTTCCCAGCTTAGCAAAATGCACAATTTAACAAAATGTTCACATAAACGAATATATATGATTGATCCTAAGTCTGAATGCCCCCATCAAAAACATTTTTGTAATTCGTTGAAGCACCGACTCGTGCGTAGGTCATCAACTGAAAACTAATTGACCAACAGGAACACAATTATTGCCTTGTTTTTTTTTTTTTATTAAGTAGAAACCTTTCATTACCTGCAAACCATTCTGATGATAATAATCATGCCTTATTTAATCGAGTTACTTTTAACAGAAACAATGCCAATATTATAATTACCACACGCAGACACATTCACGCACCAGTATATATTAACGATATATTATATTTATATCGCGCGCGAACATGCGTACAGTAATGATAGCGTCACTGTACGGAATTTATTTTACAATCATACAACGATCAAATTTCGCAAAAGAAACTCAAGTAAAACTCGACTTCCGCGGTAACGGTTACCGTAAAATTTATATTGTGTCGAGCTATCATTACTGTGCGCATGTTCGCACGCGCGATATAAATATAATATATCGTTAATATATACGGGCGCGTGAGTGTGTGTGCGTGTGGTAGTTATAATATTGGCATTGTTTCTATTAAAATGAAGCTCGATTAATTAAGGCATAATTATTATCCAATATTGAGATCAGTTGATGTTTCGCCTTAGCAACAACTACAGGAAATGTGTTCCAATTGCTTGCGTCTGACGAACATGCAACATAGACAAATATATGCACTTTCACAGAGAAGTCTATGGGAACGTAATGAATGAGTGATACATTTCCGGCTGTGGCCACTACTTCCCAGAAACGACTTGTGTGAAAGTTGTTCATTCTCTCACGACACCGGCCCACCTGCGATTCACTACGGTGGTTACGTAATGCAGTTTTTTTATTGTGGGAAGAATGGATTAAACAATAAAATACATCTCCGAGTTCGTGTGGTAGTTATAATATTGGCATTGTTTCTGTTAAAAGGTGATTCGATTAATTAAGGCATGAATATTATCATCAGTATGGTTTGCAGGTAATCAAAGGTTTCTACTTAATGTAAAAAACAAAATAAGTCTTACGAATAGCCAATAATTGTGTTCCCGTTGTTCAATTATTTTTCAGTTGATGACCAACGCACGAGTCGGTGCTCCAACGAATCACAATTTTTTTTTGGGGGGGGGGCATTCAGACTTAGGATGAATGATATATATATTCGTTTATGTGAATATTTTGTTAAATAGTGCATTTGCTAAGCTGGGAAAGTCATTTCCATAATTAGTTAATGTGACAAACTGAACTAAGAAGACGCAAATCCTCATTTCCAGCTAGTTTTTTGTGTCACCATTAAAAGTGCAGGTTTGGAACAATTTATGCACAGTTTCCTGCCTCTCTGTATGTAAAAGGAAACTACTTGTGATACATCAATTCGCAGTAACTGCCGCGAAATTACAACAAGTTTAATTCGGAGATGAATTTTTTTGTTTAATTCATTCTTCTCACAATAAAAAAAACTGCATTATGTAACCATCGTAGTGAATGGCCGGTGTCGTGAGAGAATGAACAACTTTCACACAAGTCGTTTCTGGGAAGTAGAGGCCACAACCAGAAATGTATCACTCATTCATTACGTTCCCATAGACTTCTCTGTGAAAGTACACATATTTGCCTATGTTGCATGTTCGTCAGACGCAAGCAATTGGAACACATTTCCTGTAGTTGTTGCTAAGGCGAAACATCAAGTGATCTCAATATTGGATAATAATTATGCCTTAATTAATCGAGCTACATTTTAATAGAAACAATGCCAATATTATAACTACCACACGCACACACACTCACGCGCCCGTATATATTAACGATATATTATATCGCGCGCGAACATGCGTACAGTAATGATAGCATCACTGTACAGAATTTCTGTGAAGCTCGACACAATATCAATTTTACGGTATCCGCGGAGCACCGGACAGTCGCCGCCATAGAAGTCGAGTTTTACTTGAGTTTCTTTTGCGAAATTTGATCGTTGTATGTGCGTATGTAATTATGTGTGTAGGTATGTGGGTATGTTAACGTTTTCTTTCTAGACGGTTTGCATCTCGGGCGCCAACATTTTAGGGATTCATCTACGACTTATATACAAAAACGTGACGTTATAACTTATCGATTATCTGTGGATTAAGGGTTCGTACCGCTTCGAACATTTCATTCAAATTTACGTCATGTTTGTTAAACGCCAAGTGCGAACACTTCTAGAAATCTAGCCATTTTTAGTGCGACAGCTGAAGGATGGCTGAATACTCACTGATCATTTTCATCTCGGGCGGGTTGTGCTGCGCGGGGTTGTAACACGGTCTGCCGAGCACGCACGTGTCCCGGAAGTCGGGACAGCAGTCGATGGTGTTCCGCCGGCAGAACTGGTCGCAGTAGCACACGGTATCGAGGATGGGCACGGTGCACGCGTCGTCCCTGCCCGGGCAACATTGCACGGGCTGTCTTACGGAGCAGTAGCGCCGACCGCGGGTGTCAGGTCCGTACGGGAACCATGCTCCCGTCGCTAACTTCGTCAGCGCGAGTGCCAGCAGGAAGTGGACCCAGACAGACATCCGGATACCCGAAACACTTGATCCGTTCGTAGGTCCGTCAATAGAAACCGATGTGCTTGGTGTCCGCATGTTGTTAAATATTGTTATGTCCGTACGGTGTCGTTAAGCATTCGGGGGGTAAGACGATGTATGGGACGCGGAACTCACCGATCGTCGATGCGATGGATAAAATCAAAGTAGCGGTGTCCGTTTTCTGCCTGCGTAAATGGTAATTTACCGGCACACAGGCGGACAGTATATGTCTTTGGTTGGCTAATCGCCAGCGTCTGACTGCGCCGCTACCGCAGTCCGCCGATCAACCAATCCCCGTATGCGCGCAGGGTTCAACGCCCGATATTCGGTGTTTTATACTAACAAGGTGCGCGACGGTGCATGACGCCGCACACACCAACGTAAGTGTGTCTAAAAGCCCGACCATTCGTGAACATGACGTCAACCGCAACATGTGTACATGTATATTTAGCACTCGCATGGAGCTGTGCAGCGCCACGGCAGGAAATAGTTCCTAAGTGGACATACAATTAGAAAAACTATATGTATCACATCCATAATAAACTAACACAACAGTAATTTAAGACATTATACTAAACAATGCTAAAATATAGGATAATGGCGTATTTTGTAATGTCCAACAAGCAAAACTATACCATTGTCGTTCCATTGTGTCACTGCATGGTCCCGAAAAATCGGGCTTTTAGTCTTTGCTAGGGTGATAACCAAAAGCCCGACCATTCGGGACCCATTTTTTAGTCCGTGCATCATATATATAGGCATTGTATATACTGTATCTACTGAACAATGCCATAATTGGATAATGACGTATGTTTTACTTTCCAACAAGAGAAAATATAACATCATCGTTCCTTAGTGTCCCTACATGGTCCCGAAAACTCGGGTATTTCGCCTTTGCTATGGTGAAATGCTAAAAGTCCGACCATTCGGGACCACTTTTTTAGTCTATACATCATAAGCCTTGTATCTTATACTTGTATATTATATCGAACAATGCTACACTATTTAATGACGTATTATTTAAATTTTAATCGTTCCCTATATAATGTCACCGGTCCGGAAAACTGATATTTTTGGCCTTTGCATACTAGAGTGAAAGACGAGCGTTCTTGACCAATCGTCCAGGTCTACTATATTCTGTGTATGGACACGCGTTCGACGAAATGATTATTATTTTCTATAATTGATGTGTAATCAGTAATGGTCAATTATGAAAATCATGTGACAGGTTTTAATTAATATAGTCACGCGAGCGTGTGCGTGCGTGCGCGCGTGTGCGTGTGTGCGAGCGTGTGTGTGTGTGCGTGTAGACTCTATGTTTGTGCACGTGCGTGTGTTTGTTTTTATATGTGCATGCGTATGTGTGCGTGTGTTTCGTTGCGCGTGCGTGCGTGCATGCGTGCGTGTCATGCGCCAAATTACGAAGCAGTCGGCCGGGCCTTCTCGATCGGGGAGAGAAGTCCATTCTCTAAAAACTCCGTCATTTTGATGGTCACAGGTTGACAACATACACATGTATGGACAACGATTGTTCCACGCGTACTGCAGGCCTTTCTGAAGTAACTTACTGAAGTAATCAAGAAGTAATTTACCACTTGTATTAGGCACACTATACGTAATTGTCATATTCTGCCGTGCGTGCGGGCCATTCCTTTGTGTTACTGGTCACGAAAACTCGGGCTTTTAACCTTTCGTTTCCGGGCGTTAAATGTTATCCAGGTGATGTTTATGTGCATATGTAAGGCATAATATTTAGCACCAGTAGATCACGTAGTGATAAATAATATCCAGTAGTTAAATGTGTTTCGTTTGTTGTCGTAATACGAGCGTTATAGTTAGAGTACATAATTATAATTTGCTGTTTCAGATTTGTGACCAAGTATAAGAGTAAGTTACGTGACGTGTGCGTGGAGATGAAACTGTTTTACGACAGAAATTTGTTATGTCTGTGGGAAGCAAACATTTTATAATTTATATATATATATATATATAGACATATATGTAAACATATATATATATATATATATATATATACATATACATATACAGTCGTAGCTGGTGCTAAATGCACTCCCCTAGACGCACGCACAGAAACGTCATCCGGATATTATTTAATGTTCACATCACATGATGCTACATGTTTTTACAAGACTTAACAAGATTTAACAAGATTGCCATCCAGAGAATTAACTCTAGATGGCAGGTGGACAAGGAAGCCCTTTGTCTTATCGAGAGTCCAACCCTTTTATCTACATATATCCTACCCTTCTGAGGTATGTGTCGATTTTATTTTTAAACATATTCACGCTACTAGCACCCACACAATCATCAGATAATCTGTTCCATTCATTCACAGTCCTTTGTGAAAATGAGAACTTTCTTACGTCTAATCTACACTGCTCCTTTACTAATGTAACTTCATGTCCTCTAGTCTTTCTATCTTTCTTAACTGAAAAAAAACATATTTCTATCAATATTTTCATAACCATTCAATATTTTAAACACTTCTATCTAATCTCCTCTCAATCTCCTGATCTCTAGTGTTGTTAAACCACATTCCTTTATGCGTTTTTCATAACTAAGATCCCTCAGTTTTGGTATCATTTTAGTCGCTCTCCTCTGTACTCTTTCTAGCATATCTATGTCCTTCTTGCGGTATGGCCTCCACGCTTGTATACAATATTCTAAATGAGGCCTAACTATTGTTTTGTACAGCGGTATTATTAGTTCTTTTTCTTTATATGCTATATTTCGCCTAATCAATCCAAGGATTTGATTTCCTTTTGAAGCTGCAATTCCACACTACTCTGAAACCTTCATGTCAGCACTAATTGTCAACCCTAAGTCTTTTTCTTTTACAGTAGTACTTAGTACAGTTCCCCCCATCGTATATTCTACATATTCGTTTCCATGTCCTGTGTGAAGGCATTTACATTTCCCAAAATTGAACAACATTTGCAGCTTTTCAGACCATTTGATCAACCTGTCAAGATAATCTTGTAAATGCTGTCTATCTCCATCACTTTTAATCCTTCTAAACACTTTTGTATCATCTGCAAATTTCAACACCTTGCTAGCTATATCATCGTTCAAATCGTTTATATATATTAAGAATAATATAGGTCCCAGTACTGATCCCTGTGGAACCCCACTCAAAACTGATTTCCATTTTGAAGCCTCCCCATCAACAACTACCCGTTGTCTTCTGTCAATCAGCCATTTTTCTATCGAGTTAATTATACCATTTCCTATGCGATGGGCCTTTAGTTTAAGCAGTAGTCTTTGATGTGGCACTTTGTCGAAAGCTTTTTGAAAATCTAAGTAGATGATATCTACTGGTGATCCATCATCTACCCACTTAGTGATATCTTCAAAAAAACATAACATATTTGTTAAGCATGACCTCGCTTTTAGAAACCCATGTTGAGATGGGTTTATCAAGTTATGTTTAACAAGAAAATCCACCATGTGATCTTTAATTAGTCTTTCTAATAATTTACAAATCACCGATGTTAAACTAACTGGTCTATAATTATTTGACTTGTTTCTCGAACCTTTTTTAAATAACGGTATAATGTTTGCTTCTTTCCATTCTAAAGGAACCACTCCCTCTTCTAATGACAAGTTGAAAACTGTTGCAAGCGGTATGCTAATTTGTTCTACAATTTCCAATAGTAGTTTGGGTGGAATACCATCCACTCCAGGTGATTTATTATCCTTCATAGCCGTAATTTTCTGAGCTATCATTTCTGGGGTTACAATTAACTGTCTTAAATAGTCTGATTCTGCCCCCTTGAACTTAGCCTCTGGTACTGGCAGTGAACTAGTGTCTTCTCTGGTAAACACTGAACTAAAATACTCATTCAGGTCTTCTGCCATTAAGAATCCTTCTGATATTATATTTCTAGCACTATCTTCTAGAGGACCGACCTTATCCTGAACTTTCTTTTTGCTTCGAACATAAAAACTCGTGCTGTCATGTTTTATATTATAAACTAATTTATGTTCATAGCTTCTCTTTGAATTTCTAATTTCAGCTGTAGCTTGGTTTAGTGCTTCTTTATAAATGTTGTAGTCTTCGTCATTTCCAGTACGTCTATATGACTTCCAAATCATTTGTTTATACTAAATTTTTCTAATGGCTTCTTTCGATAAGTATTTCTTTCTGGTCCGTTTCCCTTGTTTTTGAAGGGAACAAATTTATCTACGATGCACTCTATTTAATTCTTTAAGATATTCCAGCATTCTGTTGCTGTCTTATTCTTCAGTGTGTTATTCCAGTCTATCTTTGCTAAATATTTCCTCATTTCCTTATATCTTCCTTTGTGGAAATTTCTCCTGATCTGCTTTTTATTATTTCTTTCTGATTTTACTTTGATGGTAAAATGTATCTGGTTGTGATCACTACTTCCCAGAGGCTCACATAATTTAACATTGTCAACTAATTCATTCTGTGAGGACAACACTAAGTCTAACACATTCTCTCCCCTGGTTGGAGAAAGGAAACTATCTTGTACTAAAACTAAAAACTTGTGGTCCTCACAACCCATACTCTGTAGAGATTTCCATTTTATATGCCCATGGTTAAAATCCCCCATAATAACACAGTACCGTTTGCTCACTTCCCTTATAGCGTTTTGTATTTTTTCATTCTCTTCTATGCTTATGTTTGGACTTCAATAAACTAATCCAACCGTTAACGTTGAGTTTCCTGTAACTATGTTACACCAAACAGCTTCTTCACAATCTGCTTCTCTGTCTAATTTTATTTCATAAGCCTGGATAGATTCTTTAATATATAAAATAAATCCACCTCCCCTTCTTCCTATTCTATCTTTCCTAAACATTACACATCCTGTCAGTCCCAATTCGGCATCTGATATATCGGTGGTTGCCCAAGATACATTGTATATGTGCAGAAAGATCTGTATGTATGTTTTATTGATTACACAAAGGCATTTGACAGAGTTCGTCATGAAGAAATCATATCAATGCTGGAGAGTTTGAACATTGATGGGAAAGATCTGAGGGTTGTGAGAAATCTGTACTGGGAACAAACAGCAAATTTCAAGAAATAAAACGTGGTGTAAGACAAGGGTGTGTCCTATCACCCGATCTCTTTTCACTATACAGTGAGACCATCTTACGCACATTAGATGATATGCCAGGCATTCAAGTAGGGGGATACAACATTTACAATATGTAGACGACACGGTACTGATTGCTGAGAACGAAATAGATCTACAACAGATGCTAAATACAGTAATAAGGGAAAGTGAGAAAAAAGGTCTGTCCCTGAACAAAAAGAAAACAGAAATCATGGTCATCTCAAAGAAAAATTACACTCCAACATGCAACATGGTGGCATATGGCACTGTTTTGAAGCAAGTCCGAACGTTGAACTATCTGGGATCACTAATAACACCCGACGGTCGATGCAACGATGAGATCAAGAGACGAATTGCTCAAGCCAAAACACAACATGAAAAACATTTTAACAAATAAAAATATCAATTGAAGTGAGAAAACGTGTACTGCAATGCTACATAGAGCCCATACTGCTATATGGATGTGAATCCTGGACAATAACCAAAAGTTCACAAAAAAACATATAAGCCACTGAAATGTGGTTCTTAAGCACTGCTGCGAGTGCTATGGACTGCAAAGAAAAGCAGTGAAGTCATCCTTAGGACAGCCAAATCAAAAAGAAAGATCATCAACAAAATTAGAACACAACAAGCACGATTTATAGGCCATGTCATGAGAAAGAAAAAGTTAAAACAAATAGTAACAACAGGAAAGATAGAAGGAAAAAGATCCAGAGGACGCCAGATAATAACAATAATAGATAGTCTCTCAACATGGTGTGGAAGGAGCACAACAGTACTATTACAAACTACACACGACGGTTTGGAGGGCCATGATCGCCAACGCCTGTGACAGACATGGCACATAGAAGAAGATTGTATATGTCCCACATCCATTGTACGGTCCTTCAAGAAACTGCAATGCTGGGTGTATAAACAAATCTGTGGTTGTATTTGCATGACAAACAGTTCCCTTTAACACATTCCAATACAATAAGTATTGTTTAGTTTGCATTACACTGATAATGAGTTCACGAAAACTGTTTGACAGTAGCTGCCTAACCTGAAGGAGAAGATAATTCTTTTTTGATCATCATCAATGTCACGATCATAGTCAACGCAATATGTGTGTTTTTCATGATGTAATTTTCCTGCATTGAATGGAGAAATAAAACAGTTGAATTGCATTATGGTGTTACTTTTACTAAATAAGTGTATTTAATGTATGTGCAAAAATGTCCATGCAACATGGGTGCATGTTAATATTAGTATGTAGGCATTTGTTGTCATATTAGTATGTAGGCATTTGTTATGCAAGATATACATTTTGACTGTCCTAGGAGTGGTATTGAGTAAGGAATAAAACATTCCTGATACAATCTCTTCAGGGTTTAACTTAGCCCTTTATTGGATGAATTATTTCAACTTTTCCAAATAAAAAAAATTCTTCACCACCTATGTTATGATGTTGTATCCAACAGACCATATACAGAAAAATATATGAAATAAATATTAATATAAACTAACTTGATATGGTAGCATTGATTTTGCATTGATTATAGTTTTTGTTCCCTCAAAAATGGCAATAGACCAAGCAAAAAGTATCAAAGTGATACGTTGCCTCAGGGCAACAACGTCCTTAAATCTTCAAACACTGTATATGATTGATTTGTTAGTGTGTTGTTTATTGAATCACATAACACTTAATATATCACTTCAGATAAAATGGGCCTTTGGATTATATTGTGAGTTTGTTATTATTAATGAAATGGAAGTAAAGTGTTGACATGTTTAGTAACTCTCTAGACTATATGCATGCCAGTGAAGATACACCTGGAAATTAGGTATTTGAGTAGACAATTTCGTGAATATTGTATATATTAGTTAATGCGTTATTAGAAAATACTGTCGGATTTGATCCTGATACTTTGCTATTTAGGCCGATTTCCAGTGGTTGTAGAAACCTTGCAAGAGAGTTGGTGAGCTGCAATCTCGCATGTAGCACAGTAAAACATTGTTTAAGAAAATGCACACGCATTATCTCTTCTCATTTTGCCCCTACCACCCTCCCCCAGAATGGGAAGAAGAAAGAGATGAACTATGATACTGATTCAATCAAATACAGATTTCTCGTGCATAGAGGCAGTGCCATAAGATATGTCTGTGCAAAATTTGAGAAACAGTTGCTGAACATATACGGCAGCTAACAGCGGACGTAGAGTGATGGCAATAGTCTGTTGGACTAAAAAAGGTAGGTAGGGAACACATACAAAAATAAATTACACATGCTGAAGGCAATTAATGGAATTAGTGGATGTGCACAACCGGTACTGTTTTGGATGCAACATTGAAACACCTGCAGGAATTGACCCTGCCACACATCACTGGACCACAATGAGCTCCACTGATCTGAAAAGTGGTAACATTGCATGAATTACAACATAGAACATAACAGTAATCTATTTCAAATTATCTAATTTTGTTAGATAAATGTTATACATTACATGCCATTTAATTTATGAAAATCCTTACATTATTGGTTCATACAATACATGTAAAACTAAAAATGGGTGCTTGTAAATAATGTAATGAACATTTTAAATAAATGTTGTCATTTATATTAATAGTGATACCAAGAATGTTATGTTGTGGTGCTAGCAAACAAACCGAGCTGATGGAAAGAGAAAATTGAAGAGCTCTACTCAACAGTGCCATTAATTGGACAATGGGTCACCTGACATAAGATGATGCCTGACTTTGTTCTGCCCCATTCTATTATGTGCGACATCTACTGGGAAGTTGTACATCACTTCGTGTTTGAAATGGATGTGTGCATCTGACAGCTTTGTGTATCAAAATGCATAGCAGTGCTATTAATTAGACAATGTGTTAACTGACACAGTAGTGAAAAACATGCCTGACTTTGTTCTGCCACATTAGTTTCGTGTGGCTTCTGCTGGGAATATGTACATCGCTACATGTTTCAAATGGATTTGTGCAATCGATCGATTTTTACATCCAAATGCACAACATTCCATCTTTATGTTGCAAAATAGGAGTACATAATAAAATGTATACTTTCTTATGCTCATCATATTCTTCAACATTTGTTGAAACAAGTTTGTGTTAAGTGAACTATACTGGGAGTAGTGTATAAAAAGGTGCTAACAAAGTTTATTTTACAATAATTTTGAAAACTCATAAAATATAAATGTTCCACAACATTCAAAATGTTTTAGGGATCTTCTTGAGTTAAATACACCAATGATGACTGAAAAACAGTGTTTTAAAATATTCGTTACTCTTAAAGTTTTGTAATTTATTTCCGTCATACAATGGTAATTTTAGTTGTCATCGAAACGGGAGTTCGACAGAAACAAATTCAACATCTTTTACTCTAAATGATGGGCAGAACATATAATTATTACATTCCCAGTATCAAATAAAACAAGTTGTTACACTGATGCAATAAACTTAATAGTTTGTCGACAATAATGTTATTATGCTCTTTGTAGATCTACATTTTAAAATTAAACCTTATGTATATAACCACCTATGCTATTTTAATATTATAGATTACTTCATGTGATGTATAATGTTGTATTTATACTGCTTGTGGAAATAGCGGTTTCGGTTATCTAAACGTTTCATTAAAACTAAACTTTAAAATGTATAGCCAGATGTACCAGGACAACAAGAAACATGATAGTACAATTAATAGGTGAGATTTTGGATGTTTTTATATTTCAAGAAAAACAATGCCAATCATTCAATATGTCATCGGTGGCTTCGTGCGTGGAGATCTGATGTTTTTTTTTATAATCAATCTGTCATGAGCTGTCGTTATATTCATTCTCCATTTATTCAATATATTTCCTTCTTTTGTTTGCTAAATCGTTGACATAAACAGCAGCTGGTCCACGTACGTTTCATTTTGATAATGTTATCGGTCACAACTAATTCACATGGCGGTGGCTAATCCAAATACACACATGTTGATGACGTTTTCTTGCATCCATTAACTTGACGTAGCTAATCGAAGTCTGACGGACGGTCCCGAATATTCATGAGCATGCTTTATACGGATCGTGAAGGTGGGGCCAAATTGGAAACTGCGCTATTGTTAGGGTCATTTGTGATTACTAAAACATAAAGGCATATAATTACATGAAATAATCATATTAACAGGATTATTTAATAATTGCGTACATTGCAAAGATATTAAAATTATCAAGGAATCGCTTAAAGTTTGACTATTATTATTATTATCTTTAATGTATACATCATGGATAATGCAGTACAGCATACAAAACAATTTGCATCATTAAATTTTGCAACAAACAAATTGTTAGTAAAAACAAAATAATATATACTGCATCATAGTATGATAAATTACCTCTGGTAGACAATATTAAAATGCAGCAATAATTACTCAAACTAATAACCGTAATAAATACCCTCAGCTGCTGGCAACATTAAGTTTAACGTAACCTTATTTAATTTAATGAAATATCGTGTATTTTATTGACTTTGACAATAATAATTATTCTCAAAAAGTCAATAAAATTAAATATGAATTGTGATCTATGGATGCCTTCAGACGTGGGGTTTGAAGGCATCCATAAAGTGGTGCCACCTACCGGAGTTTCCGGTGGAATTAATACATACATGTAAAAACGGGTGAATTTCTTGTACATTTTGATCGATAAAAAACAGTAAATTTAATGTTTTGATCACGTGATAATCTTGCATGTGTAGAATAGGTGTTGTAGATATAGGGTGTGAAGCTTGGTGACTGTAGGTGACCGTTTTTATGTTTTTTCGAGGTGTGGGCCTAAACTAAAAAAATTACCAAAAGCAAAAGTACCCGAATTTATTTCGTATAAGTATAACTACAAGGCATTTATTACAGTTGGCCTACATGTAATTCTAACGCTAAGGCTAAGGTTAAGCACGCTTTGTGTAGACCCTTTCAGTTATCATCCAAACATTAAATTGTGAACCATAAATAATTCTTACGAAGGCCTATAATTAAAGGCTATATATGTATGGCACCCTGGCCAATACTAATTAAACTTAAGCCTAGACAAAACGTCCGGTAATCGGCATAAGCCATAAATAATGCCCGTGATTAATAATGACAGTGTGCCGATTGCCGAACGTCCCACATAAATTCATAATCATCATAATTGTGTTCTAATTCAGTTACGGCCGGTTGACACATTCTATTTGGCATACTCACTTTTCGAATAAGAATACAACGAGCTATCGAAGGTAGCATTATCATGATTTACTAAAACACAAACTAACATATTTCACAAACACTTCCCCTCCATTTTCCGTTCGTCAACCCGCTAACGGCGCCATATCTGACAATATTCATGCGCAGGCATATAAATAAAGAAAGTGCACGTAGAATGGTGACGTCATGTGCATGAACAGTCGGGCATTTAGCGTTTCTCCAACGACGTACGTACGTATCACGCCTGCCCACGGCGAAGTTAATCGGTCGACTAACCGCGTCCATTCCTTACCCAGTGCGGCTGTTACGTTCGCGCAAGCAGACGACGCGTTCTGGAGTGATACTCACTTCCTTGTTTTTTTCTTCTGCTCGTTTGTTTGCACACGCCTCTGTGCTTTCACGCGTTCGCACACGCATCCACGATTTCTCGGTCGATCGGCCCGTTCTCAGGTAGTCCATTAATAACAATACCGCCTATAAGCGCCAATTGTACGAAAGACGCTTCGTTTTCACCAGCGAACATCCGCACTGTTGCCCGGATCAGATTCGAACGAGACCTGATCCAGTCGCGCGTCAAACATCACTGCATTTAACTAGGACACTACCGTAAGTTATCTGCAGAAGAGCCATCGAACGTTCTTGTAGGCCTGCATATAAGCCTATTCTCGAAAACAATGGAGCTATATATAACTTTAATTTAGCCCAACTCCGATGCAAATTTGTAGGCGTCCGTCAGTCTCGAGAAATCATGGATATGCACTCCTGTGGGATTTCTCAGTTTCTGGAACAGTGTCTACTATGGCTGAGGAGACTCACTCTATAGTAACAGGCTCTGTTGCACTGACTTCACTTGAAGTCTGTCTCAGTCTGGGCAGATACCTGGCTGCCTTTCCTCTGGGTTCTCCTCTGATCTGCAAGTTGTCGGAGCTTCTCCCCTCCCCTCGCAAGGCCGTTGTTCAGCTCCTGCCTCCACAGACTCCGATCCTTAGCTATTTCTTCTCACGTGTGTGTGTCGACGTCAGTAGTATATAGGTTAATCAGCGTAGGCAGTTGGCGCACCTTGAGGAAACCCATGTTAAGAGATAGGGAAAATTTTACATTTTCCTTCAGAAATCACAAAATGGTTTTCGAGATTTTTGGCGCGGCCCTTGAGGAAATCCCATGTTAAGAGATAGGGATTTTCCTCAAGACCGCGCCAAGGTTAATCCAAAATTAATCAGCGTTGGCGCGCCCCTGAGGAAGGTGAAGAAAGTAGTTCCGATCCCATGTTAAAAGATACGGATTTTACCCCAGTACGCGCACGGGTTACAAGATAGGGAATTTTCCCCATGTTAAGAGATAGGGAATTTTTACCAATGTTAAAGGATAGGGATTTTCCCCATGTTAAGAGATAGGGAATTTTTACCATGTTAAGAGATAGTGAATTTTTATCCATGTTAAAGCATAGGGAATTTTCCCCATGTTAAGAGATAGGGAATTTTTACCCATGTTAAAGGATAGGGATTTTCCCCATGTTAAGAAATAGGGAATTTGTAGCCATGTTAAAGCATAGGGAATTTTCCCCATGTTAAGAGATAGGGAATTTTTACCATGTTAAGAGATAGGGAATTTTTATCCATGTTAAAGCATAGGGAATTTTCACCATGTTAAGAGATAGGTTTTTTTCCCATGTTAAGAGAGAGGTAATTTTTACCCAATGTTAAAGGATAGGTCCTATTATCGTAAAGGTATACGACGACTTTTTGAATAAAATAAAATATACCGAAGAACATTTGAATATGTCACACACGAGATTGCTTGGCCCGTAGGCCGAGGCTCCGCCAAGGGATCGAGCCCTTATTTGGTTGACGATGACATGTCGAAAATGTGGTGTTATAATAAGGCGTAATTTATAATAATAAAAGGATTATAAATTCAACGGAGGTTGTTTTATCTGAAGTAATGTATACGAAATGTAGATTACATATAGGACTATGTTATATAAGAGCCTATAGCCTCGTTTTTCGAACAGAGCGACCATTTTGGAATTAGACCTTTGGTGTCTCTTATAAAACCCGTACTCGAGGCGTGACTGGACATGTTTGTTTGTTGCGAGTGCGAGCACGCACACCCTGTATGACGTCATTAAACTGCTACGCGCCGTAATTTTGTACGCGAGGTGATTTGGTCAAACAGGTAGTGCTTTGGTTAGAACTTGTATTGAACTTGCGCGTATGTAATGTAATCCCTTCATGTGACGTCATGATGCAGTGACGTCATTAGGGAATTTTCCCCGTGTTAAAGGATAGGAGCTATTATCGTAAAGGTATGCGACCACTTTTTGAATTTTCCCCATGTTAAAGCATAGGGAATTTTCACCATGTTAAAGCATAGGGAATTTGTATCCATGTTAAGAGATAGGGAATTTTTACCGATGTTAAAAGATAGGGAATTTTTCCATGATAAAGCATAGGAGCTATTATCGTAAAGGTATGCGACGATATTTTGAATTTTCGGCGTGGATCAAGCGACGCTACTGGAGACGTATCTGGACTTGTTTGTTTGTTGCGCGCGGGAACCGCACCGTGATTGCACAATACCAGCGTTTGGGGCTATAAAAAACTCGTACGCGGAGACGTGTCTGGACATGTTTGTTTTTGTGCGAGTGCTAGCGCGCGCACCCTGTATGACATCATTAAACTGATATGCACAGTAATTTTGTGCGCGAGGTTGAGTTGCTTATACAGATAGTGCTTTGGTTAGCCATTGTTTTGAGCTTTCGCGCTTGAATATACTGGTATGAACTCGTAATGAATGCTCTGTGACTGTGTGTTGGAAGAACATCTCGATATTCGGCCCGTGATAAAACATACGAGATACCAGTATTTGTCATACGAGATTTGTACTTACCAGCCGTATCACAGTTGATAGCCTGTTTGTAAACTGTTTTGAAGGGGTATTCCCTGTTCAAGTCTCATCTATTTTCCTCGTTGTTATTATTAATGAAGTAAACACAATCGACACGCTATGGCGATGCGCTATCGGGGAGCCACGTTGTCAACTCAGTGCCAGTGGCCTTGACACCAAAGTCGGCAAACCTCTTTTTCGAAACAGGCGCTTAGCCTTAACAAAGTGAAGCTTTATGACAGAACAATAGACTAGTGTATTAGCTATCGTTTGTAAGAACTATATCGAACACCAGTATCAATCAGTATAATTCAAACAAAACTGATAACGAATGTTCTGTATGTTCGAAGAACAATAGACTAGTGACGTTATTATTATTATATTAGGTAGCGATTAAATTCGTGTCTTTTATAAAACCCGTACTCGAAACGTGTCTGGACTTGTTTGTTTGTCGCGGGCGTGAGCGTGTGCACCCTGTATGCCATTATTAAACTATACATTGCTACGTATAGTAATTGTGTACGCGAGGTGAGTTGGACAAACAGGTAGTGATTTGGTTTGCCATCGTTTTGAACTTGTGCACTTGAACATAAGCCTATCATGTAACGTTATGGCCAATACCCCTGTAAAATGTAATTCTAGAAGTTTCTTTGGTGATTTTAAACAGGTAGCGCTTTGGTTAGCCATTGTTTTGTGCTTTTGTACTTGAATATAACCCACATCATGGGCGTTATGGTCAGTGACGTTGTGTTACAGCGAGTGAAAAATTCCCCTATAAAATATCATTCTAGAAGTTTGTATTAGCTATCGTTTGTAAGAACTATATCGAACACAGACTATAAACAAACCGGTATAAGCCTTTGAACTATAACATTAGCTAACATACGACATTTGTACTTACCCGACTTTGTAGCAATACCGTTATAGCCAATACTCTTTTGTGAGAATGTGGTTGGCTCTGAAAAGAACCGTTTAAAATAAACCTTAAAAAACAATAGCAAAGATGATTGGTTCTGAAAAGAACCGTTTAAATTATATTAAATCTTTAAAAACAACAATAAATTCGCAAACTTCACACGTCTTGGATGGTCCTTTGCTGAGCCTGAGCCTGAGGCGGTCAGAGGGCTGCAGGCCATCGTTCATACCGTGGCGGGATTGACCCAGATAGCATACGGGGAGGCCTTTCCCCTGCTACCAACGACGGTCTGTCGGAACCAGAACGAATAAAACAAGCCACCTGGTAATGTGTATAATTTCTTTTTATAGCAGTTAGATGGAACATAAAGGTCACGTGGGCGTGCCGAAAGATCACGGATTGTAGAAAATTCAAAAGCACGGACTGCTGAGTAGAATGTACACAAGCGTGGACTGCAGAGTAAAATAATAACCTGACATTGGTAACTGAAATGGACTCATAGAAATATACATAGAGCAATTCTCCCTTCCAACAGCCCCTTCCAACGGCCCCTTCCAATGTTATTCTTCCTCAGACTTTGTCAAATACCTCTTCATGCAATTCTCCCATCTAGGCTTCTTTTTCCTGCAGCCTTGATCTTTCTCTGTCCTCTGGTAGTCTGTCCACCTCCTTTCTGAGGAGGACTGTTTGGGTGAAATAAAGAACTGGATGGCATGGAATTCTATGTGCATGAACGACGGCAAGACACAGTATCTTCCGATTGTACCCAAGTCTGCGGATGCAATCGTTGACGGCACTGTGATTCGCGTTGGTGGTTCTATAATTACAGCTTCAAGATGTGTTCAAAGTCTTGGTGTCTCCATTGACAGGCACCTAGATATGAAAAAGCAAGTGTCGCAAACTGTCAGCGCATGCTCATTCTACCTCCGCCACATCAATCAGATTAGCCGTTTTTTACCCAAACCAACAAAGGAACGCGTAGTCAATGCCATCATCACATCGCGGATTGACTACTGCAACGCACTCTTGTACGGCACGTCTGCAGTTAACATCGCGCGTCTGCAACGAATACACAACTCGGCTGCCAGACTGATCCTGCGTCGTCCACGTAGTGACAGCGCCACGCCCCTGTTACGCGAACTTCGTTGGTTGCCTGTTGCGCGCAGAGTGGATTACAAGATACTGGTACTCACGTACAAAGCCATGCACAATGACGCGCCCTGTGTGAACTCGTGCACCCATATCAACCAGCAAGAGCACTGCGCTCTGCCAGCAGTAACATGTTGGAAGTGAAGCGCACTCGTATCAAGGCTGGGGACGGCTCGTTCGCTGTAGCTGCTGCGTCCCTATGGAACACTTTACCGAGTGCTGTTAAAACCTGTGACACTCTCGCCAGCTTCAAATGTCGTCTGAAGACACATTTCTTTTGTGTTTCATATTAGTGCCACTCTACATGAACACTGCCCTCTACTAAAACCAATTTTAATTAGTTATCGTATTCGTATAATGATTATTCATTATTCCTCACGTAAACTATTTTATATCAAATGTTTTACTAAATTATTTATTATTATTAATTTTATATAGTTATTGTGCTAGATTGATTATTATCAATATTATTTAATTTTGATGAATAACTGATATTTATTTACTTGTTTATTTAGAAATTCTACATTATTCAATATGTATGTATTTATTTATTTTATTCTTTACCACTAATATTTATTTTAAATTAATATACATATACATATTTATTGCAATTCTACGATTTTTATGTATTTTAATATGTTGTGAAGCGCCACGAACAATACTGGATGTGGCGCTATACCAAATAAAATATATTATTATTATTTTCTCATCAGGTGACCTGCCCACATCATCTGGCTTCTTCCTGATCTTCCTCTTCTTATTATGTAACTGTACTACTGCAGCCTGATCTCTTCCCACAGGTCATTCAACTGTCCTTTATTCACCCTCTTTGCTCCTTGGCAGAGGCAGAGGATTTTTGCATTTTGATAAAGCTCATTAAATTTAGCAACATATTCTGTTTACCAATGGATTTTCCTTACGAGCTTGGTAAAACAGTCCCCTGAAGTAATTGTAAACAAGACTGCAAAGTCATGTGTTGTCAGTGTGGCTTGTGAAGCAGCCAGAAATGAATCCTTGGTTTGCGTGACTCCGCTGTAGGTTCGACTGTACCAGTTCTCGGACACGTCCGCGATGTGGAAGACTGGCTCGGTGCTGAAGAAGAACAGACACATGGCTCTCATCCAGCAGCTAGAGTGAGTTGAGGGCTTCAGAAAACAGCATTTATGATTTGTTTATATTTATGAAATACTACATGGATTGTTGTTGATATCACTAGTTTGATATCAACAATGTGTGCTATTCAAGTTATATTAACATTTTGAGCATACTTCTTCACTTTGTCTTACTGTTAGACAAGCCCTTAGCCAGAACATTTTTTGCCAGTCTAGAATTAATCAAACATGTGCTTATTAGCATGCAAGCAACTTTCATGGAAGCCAGTCATGTCAATTACAGCCATTATTGACCAGTTTAATATTTTTTTCATTGACAAACCAGTGTCATTTGAGCCATTTATTTAATTAATACTGATCCATTTGATTTGTTTCACCATCAATTGTGCCAATGATTATCATTGATGTGGGCCCCTAGACTTGGAACTATTGGTTAATTTAGTGGCCTTTTGGCCCCCTCTGAATTCCACCAGTCTTATCAGTTGTAATTACCTGTCCTGGCCAGTCATCTGCCAGTCTTATCGAAGGCCAGATGGCCTGGAGGATAACGCAGTATTGTAAGACAGAATTGTGTTCCAGTGACAAGTTGTTTATGGTCAGTGTGAATGGTCAATATTGTTAGACAGAGTTGTGTTCCTGTGACAAGTTGTTGATCGTCAAGGTGAATGGTCAGTATTGTTAGACAGAGTTGTGTTCCCGTGACAAGTTGTTGATGGTCAAGGTGAATGGTCAGTATTGTAAGACAGAGTTGTGTTCCCGTGACAAGTTGTTGATGGTCAAGGTGAATGGTCAGTATTGTAAGACATATTTGTGTTCCAGTGACAAGTTACTGATGGTCAGTGTGACTGGTCAGTATTGTAAGACATATATGTGTTCCAGAGACAAGTTATTGATGGTCAATGTGAATGGTCAGTATTACATAACAGAGTTGTGTTCCAGTGACAAGTTGCTGATGGTCAAGGTGACAGGTCAGCGGCCTCCTGCTTGTCCATGAAGTCTTTGAGGATCTTATTGCTGAGTTCTTCCGAGGCACCCACTACGAGTACCAGCTGCCATGTAGAGACTGTGTCCAGCTGGTCAGTACACGCTTATACACCTGGTCACTGGTGGTCAATAGGGCCAAGTAAGGGGTGTTCTTATAAGCTGTAGGAACTGTGTCCAGCTGGTTAGTACAGACAGTAATATTAACTGTAACTGTAGGGACTGTGTCAGGACACACTTATTCATCTGGTCGCTTGTGGTCAGTAAGACCAAGTAAGGGGTAGTGTCATAAGCTGCCATGTAGGGACTGTGTCCAGCTGGTCAGTACACACTTGGGCCCATACCACTGTTGATTTTCCCATTGGTGGCCACTAACGTTTTTTCAGATTATAAGAAAACTGTACCATTGAAAAATCTCAAATGTCTTCACAGCCACTGCTATCACATCATTGATATGCTGATCAAATTTCACCAAAATCACATACTTCCAATTCTTGTAAAACATGTCCATGCACAGTGACCATCAATATTTACCAAAATAGCCATGTTTTTCCTCACCCACATGGGGTAAGACCACATTTAAATTTTACATAGGCGGCCATTATAACGTTTCCTTCATTTCCTGCAAAATTTGTCTTACGATTTTTCTTGAAAATATCACAGCATATTTAACCTCCATTGACACAAGTGCTGTGGAAAACTCGTAAAATTCTCATACTTCATTTTCAGAAAAATCCACCCAAACCTGACACCCCTTAATTTCGCCCCAATCTGGTGACGGATTTAGAAATATTGGTGCATGCTGCAAAATAGCCACTGTGCGAATACGCGAGCGACTAGCGTATATTTATTGCTACCTCGTGAACAATCTAATGCAGTAGTACATTCAGGATTCACTGGACTAACATGTGCCATGTCAAAGTGCTCGAAAAAAATTCACACATCACACCAAAACGGTATTTTCAAGGTTACTCTTTCGGTGGGTAATGGCAGACAAATCCTTAGTGTGGTCTTACCCCACATGTGCCATGTGAAAAAATGGTGACAAATCACTACGTCAACTACACTTACAAATATGCGTCACTTCGCTGCCAATACATGCTAGCACTCAACCTGCTGATATGCCTGCTTTATTGCACATATTTCCCATAAAACGTTTCTTTCAAATATCACAATTTTCTAGGTATTATTCTGCAACCTAACCGAGAAAGTTAAATGTGGTCTGATTCCACTTATACATCTGGTCACTCGTGGTCAGTGGGGCCAAGTTCGGGATGGTCTCATAAGCTGCCCTGTAGGGACTGTGTCCAGCTGGTCAGTACACACTTATACATTTGGTCACTCGTAGGCAGTGGGGCCAAGTAAGGGATGGTCCCATAACCTTCCCTGTAGGACATTCCAATCTCGACTCTGTTCCCTATCTCGATCGCGCCACTCAGTTCATTTTTCTGTCTGGTGCGCTCGGGATAGGGAACGGAGTCGAGTTTGGGATGCATGCAGATACTCTACTGACTAGCTGGCAGCCACCCAGGGAGCAACAAACCAGGGGCAGCAATTGCCACCATTACAGTACTTTGAACCTAAACTTGTTTCCATTACCATTTATTTCCTGCTGTCGCCAACTACAGCATAGCACGCAGCAGATAATAACGTAAACATCACTCCAGTGACGCCACCTGGTGTATGACTGACAACTGAAAAAAGGAAAAACCTAAAAATAACTACCTTTGTTTTTTTCCTAATACATCGGCAATTGGTAACATTGTTGTGCCATTCACAATGACACAAATTCAGTATGCAGTCATTACAGAGTGACGCAGTACTAATGCAGTCACAGGTAAGATTAATGTAGTTGAACTGATTGTGATTTGACACTACGTCTACGAGTTATACAGTGGAACCGCTCTATTAAGTTCACCCGGGGGACTGAACAAAAGTGAGCCGAATGTTATGTGACCATATTAGCGGGTCTAATTTCTTGTACTTTACTTTTATGAAAATAATTTGGGACTGTCGTAGGGTGCCCTTAATTGCGAGGTGGCTGTATTACCGAGGTGACCATAAACGAAAGGTTCGACTGTATATGGATTGATTTTTGTCACAGCGTACGAAGGATCCGTCGATGTTTTCATCCCGAGTCTTGCGTCGCGCTGTCGAGAAGGCGCAGTTTCTTCAGTGTCACAACTTCTTCCACGTCCTCTCCATCACCGAAGTCCAAGGTTCGCATTAGCGTCTTACATCATGATTATCTCAAACAAATAATATTGTGTATTTAAATTACATTATAATTATTATTACTCAAACTTGTAAAGTTATTATTACTCAGGGACAAGCCCATTCATATGTGCCCACTGATATTGTAAAATATACATAAAAATCATAACTATAATTATGTAATTTTAAATGCGTAAATAAAATCAATTGAATATTAGATCATTAAGATTAATAAACGATGTATAAATAATTAATGTTGTAAAACATACATAGAAACATAACTATCATTGTATAGTTTTAAATATGTAAGTAAAATAAATTAATTGAATATTATGTTAAAATAATAAACCATTCATAGTTTCCTGTTTCACACATTGCTTATTCCTCAGTGAAAATAAGCATTCTTAAGTAGATGAGTTTTTTGGAAATTTGTGAATTTAGTCAATGTGCAGTTTTGCTTTCTTGATAATATTTATTAATAAATGTGGTCATGGACCTGGAAAGCAGCAAGTAATGATGCATATTATTTTCAGTCAAATCTTAGATATATTATGATATGTTACATTAAAAGAAATATATATTTTATTTGTACCGTATGTTGTTATTTGCTGTTATTTGCAGAAGCGATGCCTCCACAGAATAGCAGTGACTATGAGCTGCAGCTGCAGCATGCGATACAAGACCTTTATGAATTGGGTCATGACCTTGGCACAGATATCTTCTTTCTGTACAGTGATGCAGACTTCCCTGATGGCACCAATACTACAGGGTTTCACCCCTCCAAGATGCAACAAGACTTGGAGAAAGAGGGATTTAAGTGGTTTGTATAAACTCTGTTTTTTTACTTTCCATCATAAAATTGTGCGACCTTATTTGGGAATTAGATGTGTACTCCTTATTTGGGAACTTCCGCAAACTTGGTATTATTTTGGATAAATAAACTAATTATTATGAGAGTGAATCTGAATAGTGTCATATAGACCCTATAGATGTCTGTCTATGGTCAGAAAACATCATTGATCATCCATTGCCCTTAGAGGGAATAGAAGCGATAAAATAAACTGTGAACATCACAAAAGGTCTGTAGAATAAAAACAAGGATTCTGAGAGATGTATATTTACTGGTACCATTGTCTTTTCTTAAAATTATAGCTGGTTGAGAGTAAGTCTGTAACTGGTAACATTTGCGCTGCAGCTGGTACAATGAAGAAATGGCGTCGAAGAAGTTGGAAGACATCGCCGTGGTGATGAAGCAGGCAAAGGTAGGGGACATTTACAAGTTCTCACAAACATGTTCTTTTGATTGTTCTCATAACATCACGTGTTCTTGCTTGACATGAGGTGTGGCGCATGCATCCTCGCTCGCCAGGGGGCGCTGATGGTTAAATCAGTCGCAGTACCCCCTGGTAGGTCGCTTTGTGAAACGCTGACGTTAAGCTGAGCCCGTTATCCAATCATCTCGTTGCTATTCTAGAATATGTGATTTGGGTTTTGGCCAATCGTGGCTGATGTTACATGTAATGTTTGGGAAGTAGAAGTAATTATCATAAAATGCACTGCATCTGGCTTATGTGAATGGTTGGACTAGTAATCAAATCGGGATTTCCTGGAGTTGCCCTTTGATTATGTTATCAAATTATTGATATCTGTTGTGATCCTCTGTCGTGATCCTCTTTGCGATCCTCTTTTCAATCCTCTGTGATCCTGTCTCAGTCATCTGTCATGATTCTGACATGATCCTCTATCACGACTCTGTCATGATCCTCTAATGTGATCCTCTGTCATGATCCTCTAACATAATTATCTTTGTGATTCTCTGTCGCAATTTCAATCACTCAAAATCTCGAGTGCCCCCATGTATTGGCAAGGGTGGGTGGTTGTGTGGCCCAATACGAAACACTTCATGTTTTTGAACTTTGTGGAATTATAAGACGATCCCCTTTAGAGCACTTGTGTGACCCTTGCAGCTGATACTTGTCTTCATCTCCAATGAGTTTGTCAAAGATGAAAACTGTCGAAAGATGTTCCTCTTCGCCAAAGACACTCTGATGAAGAGGTTTCTCCTTGCGATGGTCGGCCAAGGTCGCGAGTGGAGTGATAGCAACATTGGGATGCAAGTTGCCCACAAGGTACGATTGTCTATGACAGTATTAGAATCTCATCCAATGTTTGATTTAAGGGGCCATTCATAATATATGGCACAATAGTTTTGGACATTTTTTAAACCCCCTTGTCATGGTTTGTTGGCATGTACCACCCCAAAAATTATGTTCAGTTTAACACAGATCCCCCTGTGTGATGAACACATCTATAATAATTATATTTGTTGCATGACTGTATTGATTTGTTGTTTATCCATAAAATATAAGTCTGTAAAAGTGATAAAAACAATGCTACATTGCTGTTTTTTGCTGGATTACTGTTGAAATTGACTGTTTCCTCCCGAAACAGTTAAGTTTCAACAACACATTGTTAATCAAACTCATTTGGGCAGGTAGCATGTTACAATAGATTTAGTATATACTCTATAACATGATTCTGAAAAAAACAAATGGAGAAACTTCCGTTAATGTACGTTTTTTCATTGGTGGTGCCACTTACAAAATATATATTTCGAGAGTAAAGCACCAACTCTGATCTGATTTTACACCCATCTCAGAAAATAGAGATATGCGGCGTCTAAGTAAATTTGATTTGATCCTAACTGTTTGCATCGTTCAAACTGTGTATTTGCTTTCAGTGAATAATAGACTTGAATGATACTGAATTTTTATTTGTGTCTTTCCAGGTGTTTGTCAACTTCCAGAGAGAGGAACATTACAGCAAGAGGCTGAAAGACTTGATTGGTCAGCTACGTCAGGAACTTCATGTTCAGGTGCGTTATAAAATCTCTTCCACAGAAACAACGTTATTGTAGGCAGTAACGTTGGCACATTGTTTTTGTAGCATACTGTATTACATTAGGCATAAGCAATGTATATTTATTCATTGTGACGTATCCCAGACTGGGAGACCTACATTTCATGAAACGACTGTCAACCAATAATTCCATGTGCCATGAAGGAATTAAATAACTCTGTTGCATTTTCAAATACACTGCCAATTGGTAGATGAGAGGTAAATGCTCCAAGGAAATGACTGAACATGGAGGTAAACAGACCTCGGCACGATGCTCCAAACTTACCATATTTATATATAGATGGTAGAAGCTCTATTTTTGTGGAATTTTAGACTGCACAAGTCTTACACACGTGTTTGTTGGCAGAGCCAGACAAAGGCAAGCGATGTCTTCGTCAGCTACTGTTGGGCCAACTCCCAGCATGCCCTGGACCGAGGGCAATCGAGGAAAGTGGATGGAGCAATTGGGGCTAAAGACCCGAGATACATCAAGTAACTTTTGGAGGAAGAAGGACTGAGCTGTTGGTTTGACATTGAGAAGGCCGGCCCAGTAATATGTTTCACTCATCCCGATCTTGTTTATTAGTCCATAACATAAAACTCAAAAGAGGTTTCATTGCCCTTTCCAGTTTAGCACACTTGTTTTGTATAATTTTTTTGGAAAATATGTCTACTTTTCATTCCTGCCTGTTACTCAGTCTGCAGTTACCCTGACACTTTTTCAATTGTAGACCCATCCAATTTTCATCAATCTCGGTCACTCCAGTTGGGTGGATAACACCGGGGGTAACTTGATTTTCAAAGGAAAAAGTTTACTTTTTGGTATGTTCATCTTTAACGTATGTGATATGAGATTTTAAGCGTATGTTGATTTTCACCCGTGGAAACGTAAAAAAAGTGCAAAATCGAAGATGGCTGCCCGAATCCTTAAGCCATGTACAAATAATGCACGCTTTCTAATTAGCATACACGTTTAAAGATAGGTGCAGCAAAATTTTGGTTCTTTTTATTTTTTAAATATTATTTATCTAAATACGTGTTCTGGCACAAGAAGTGAAAACTATTATTTGTCACAGGCCAAATTAAGTTGTCTACGGGTATTTTGTTTGATAGAAATACATTTGGTACATATCTGAAGTTGTTAATTGTTGAGAATTACCTCATTTTATAGTCACTAACACCTCCATCAACTCATTAAAAATAAGAATAAATGCTGGACTCCTTATTTATTTAGGTCTGATGAGAAGATATTATTTTCACATAGTTTTATTCAGACATGCTACATTTTCCTATTAGAAATCCATTCTTTTGACTTGAATTGTGTGTAAATCCACATAAATCCATGTTACGCTTTTTATTGATTAACAGCGTTCCTGTTCCAATGGTGTGTTGCGATCTACCAGTCTATGAAATATACCTATATAAAACAAACAAAATTATGTATTTTGACACCTACAATATTGACATTCAATTTATACTCGTGTGACCACAAGAAAATATATTCTTTAAATTACCACGATTTTGACATTTGAAGCAAATTCATGTTAAGATCCATAGACAATATACAAGAAAAAAAATTATATTATATTTGAATTTTTTTTATAATACTTTGAACATATTTATTCTAGTAGTAAACTAAGTTGTTTTAAGATCTGTAATGAGCTGTCATGTTTTGGTTGTTTACAGAAGGGGCTTTTTGAAGACATCGCCGAAGGAATGAAGACTGCAAAAGTCGTGGTTGCCTGCGTCTCTGATCAGGTGAAATATTTGATACCTCTTTAACCACTGGCATTCTTTCATGTGCTTGCACAGAGCAACATTATTCCATAATGTTGATACCAGCAACTTTTTATTAACTTATTTGAATACATTATTTTTAATTTATCTTTTCTACATTTTATGTCTATAACCAATAAAAAAATGTACATTGACAGATTTACAGAGATTTATACAATTGTTATTTGAGTTAATGTGGAGCATTATATAACATTATAATCTAATGGGGGAATGGAAAGCTTTATTTCGGGTACAAGTTAAAACCCATACGTATACAAATATGTATCAACAATATAAAAATAGATGTTCTGTTTTCAGTATGCGCTGTCCCGCAACTGTCAGATGGAGTTTAGGTTTGCTCATGTGACCTTGCGTAAACCCATTTTGCTGGCCGTAGTCGGGACAGGATTCAAGTGGGAAGAGACAGAGGTAGGCACTCTCACTCTCTTCTCAGCTGGCCTTTATATAAAAATAATTGTTTGCCAGTCTTGAATTAATCAAAAGTGTGCCTTTTAGCACGCGAATGGCTTGTGTGACAGCCATTCATGTCAGTCACAGCCATTATTGGCCAGTTAAATTTGTTCAATAACAAACCAGTATCATTTGAGCCATTTATTTAATTAATATTGATCCATTTGATTTATCAATGATAATCATTAATGTGGGCCCCTGGACATGGAACTATTAGTTAATCTTGTGGCCAGTTGGCCTCTTCTAAATTCCACCTGTCTTATCAGTTGTTATTACCAGTTTTGGCCAGTCATCTTCCCCAGGCCACTGTGTATTAATATCAAGGTTAGATGTACGTCTCATAACGTTTATAGGCATATCATGTTAGATCACAGGTTAATGCTCTCCTCTTAAGACCTACTCCATGAACAAAGAGCTACTCGATTGTTCGGCTACAAACAATGACTTGCATGTGCCGCCATTATGAGAGATAGGATATACAACCTCAGAGAAAACGTCTCTGAAAATCACAAAAAAATATGTTTTTGGGGTTCAAATAATTATTGATATCTTTATATGTCTGGGTATACTATGTATACTAACAGTTCAAATTTTTAAATAAAAGATATTGTATACGCAACCAGGGGTCAAAACTTTCTGCAGACCGACTCTGGCCTGTATGCTGCTATTAGGAATATATTTATATATATATATAAATATATATTTATATATATATAACTGAGTTTATGTTTGTACTATCAACAGTATTGCCTGTATTCGCTTGCAGACGTTTAGTTTCCTGTCTTTATCAGGTCGGTATGCTCTCGCTTGGGTACCCAAAAATCAACTTCCAAAAAGCCAATGAGATGGCATACACAGACTTGCTGCAGCGTGTCACAGAGACGGTGGACAAACATCGAGAGACCAACGTGGAAGAGTCTCTCACTTCAGTTACATGTGACAAGAAGGCGTCTGCTTTTCAGGTGATTTAGTGTCACATTAATACACATCTGTCCACCTGCCTTGTCTAGATTCCAAATCTCACAAAAATGTTGTCTGTGTTTCATTGGGTAATGATTAGCAGGGAGTTTGCTGAATCAGCTGTTCCTAGTCCCAATGTTGTCCGGAGCGTGGGAATAAGCCAACTTCAAAACATTAAGCGCCAATAAACAATTGTGCCAATAGTCACTGTTTACAAATTGAATGTTTTGTTTCTTTCTGTTGCGGGCTTATTAAACATAATTCAATGGCCTACATACTGACAACATATTTATCCTAGTATTAGAAACAATATATAAATAAATGTTAATAAATCAGGAGTGGACATCGTACCTTTCAATGTCCTAAGTCATGTGACAAACAGGACATGTTGCGTCTGTCGTTTGCATCAGGAGTCGTACGAGTCAGCACAGAGACGATTCCTGCAACAGTTGGCTGGCTACACGGAGTCACTGGAGCCGTATCCTCGCGTCTTTGTGCCAGACTTCTATCACCTCAACGACACCACCAAAGTAAGGCAAACATATGATATATTTATTAGTATTATTGCTATATCATTATTTTTCTGTATTAATGCTTTAATAATTCTTATTACTAGCAGCTAATATATTTATTTAGGTATTTCTTTTTTAGAAATTATACACCATTTTATTGTTGTATTTTTTTTTATATTATTCTTATTACTAGTACTATTTTTTATAATTGTTTTAGTTCTATTTTATTATGGATCTGGCACTATATGAAATAAGATATATTATTATTATTATAGGTTTCAGGAGAAAAAGTAAAAACCTAAATTCAGGTGACAAATTTGACTGGACAAAAGTTAATTGAAATGTAAACAAGATTTTGTTCCTTGCTATCAGCAGAAACATAAATGTATTATTACTACAATATTGATGGTATGTGCCGTTCATCTTTCATTTGTTGTATATGATGGCGTAAAGTAACAAGAGATTACCATAAAAATCAGGATAAATACTGGTACACATTCACGCATGCACGAACGCATGCACGCACGCACACACACACACACACACGCATCCTAATATCACACATAGAAATTCAGTTAATACTGCGTCGATTTTGTTTAGAGTGGTAACCGTTGGTTAGAATTACGTATTGTTGCTGTCATGTTGTAATCCCTCATACAGAGGCGGCTTGTCTTCCTTCCTTAGTTACATGTAGTCGTATTAATAGATTTAGGTATTAGTTGTTACTGTCAAATTGTCATTGGTATGTCAACAATAATTTCTTCACAATATTTAAAAAATAAAATAAACATATTTTACAAATGTGTAATGTGTCAGACATAAGTGTTTTGAATGAAACTATTCCCAGGAGCAGGAAACTCCCATTGAAGAGGCTCACTTTGACTTCCAAGACGACGTCTCCAGCAAACTCAACAAACTCAAACTTCCCAGTCAGTTCTGCATCAAGACATTGTGTGAATTCGAAGGGGTGAGTGGATTAAAAATTAAATTGTTTTAATTATCTATATACACACATAACACTGTACATTAAAATTGCGACATCAGTGGGTCCAGACTTTGTATAATTTTTAAATATACTATTTTGATCGATGTATGTATTTATTTATTTTTTATATGGACACACTGATCGTTTTTCTGAAATAAAAATATTATTAGTATTATTATATATTATTACAGTATATTGTTTTAACTTCTTGATGTTTATATGTATTCTAACTTATTTGTTTGTAGGCTGATTGACTTGTTTTAGCTGATTAATGTTGTTATTTATCTTAATTAACTAATTGACAAATACCTCAGAAGGGCGGGTTACACAGACATAAACAAGTTGGATTCTCAACCAGCTGAAGACTTCCTCGTCTACTTGCCAGTTGGGGTTACTTCTCTGGGTGGCAGTCTTGTTAAATCTTGTTGTTAAATAAGGTTGTCTGTTTGTTTTTAATATAAAACCATGTTATACAGTATATACTACGCGGTATTTGTGTTCTAAAATAGTCACGGCCCAAATATGGGTACAGCGGATTATCATTTATATTGTGAAACAGCTTTGATCATCTAGTTCTGATTTACTTTTTGAGGAAATGAGTCTAGTGTCGCGTAAACTCAGTCAACTTCCTCAAGTTTATCACTGAGGAAGTGAGTCTAGTGTCGAGTAAACTCAGTCAACTTTCTCAAATTTATCGCTGAGGAGGTGAGTCTAGTGTCGGGTAAACTCAGTCAACTTCCTCAAGTTTATCGCTGAGGAAGTGAGTCTAGTGTCGGGTAAACTTCCTCAAGTTTATCACTCAGGAGGTGGGTCTAGTGTCGGGTAAACTCAGTAAACTTCCTCAAGTTTATCACTGAGGAAGTGATTCTAGTGTCGCGTAAACTCAGTAAACTTCCTCAAGTTTATCACTGAGGAAGTGAGTCTAGTGTCGCGTAAACTCAGTCAACTTCCCCAAGTTTATCACTAAGGAGGTGAGTCTAGTGTCGGGTAAACTCAGTCAACTTCCTCAAGTTTATCGCTGAGGAAGTGAGTCTAGTGTCGGGTAAACTCAGTCAACTTCCTCAAGTTTATCGCTGAGGAGGTGAGTCTAGTGTCGGGTAAACTCAGTCAACTTCCTCAAGTTTATCGCTGAGGAAGTGAGTCTGGTGTCGGGTAAACTCAGTTAACTTCCTCAAGTTTATCGCTGAGGAAATGAGTCTATTGTCAGGTAAACTCAGTCAACTTTCTCAAGTTTATCGCTGAGGAGGTGAGTCTAGTGTCGGGTAAACTCAGTCAACTTCCTCAAGTTTATCGCTGAGGAAGTGAGTCTAATGTCGGGTAAACTCAGTCAACTTCCTCAAGTTTATCGCTGAGGAAGTGAGTCTAGTGTCGGGTAAACTCAGTCAACTTCCTCAAGTTTATCACTGAGGAAGTGAGTCTAGTGTCGGGTAAACTCAGTCAACTTCCTCAAGTTGATCAATTTCTTCTTTCTACAGAATGCAGGTGCGGGTGGCCATGTTGGTATCCAAGATGTCTATTCCATACTACGGGCGTACATAATCAAGAAAGATGTTCAAGACACCAAGGGGAATCTAGCCAGGTAGATATACAGTAAACCTTGGATATGACAAATTCACTTATATCAAAATTTTGTTATACCAAATAAATGAATTGGTGCTAATGTATTTTTAATATACAGTAAATTCAGATATAACAAATGTTTGATACAATGAAGAAATTGGCTGGTCCCAAGCATAGGAAAATCGCAGAAACATAAATAACATTGTGAACAACAAATTACATGATCTGTGACAAACTTTTGGCATGAATACTTCAGGAGATCATCCTCAGTGTCTGTATGTACATAGTGTCATCAAAAGGATGGCTATTTTTGCTAGTCAAACTAATGAACGATGGTATTGATGTTTTTAAAAAAGCCACCATTGCCAGTATATGATTGCTTTGATATAATAGATGTATCACATGACCTATTTAAAGATGTCTGCCCAATCAAATTTTTTCACTTGTCTCATTTCAAACTGATTTTGCTAAAAAGCAAACACACGTTGTATCCACTGTGGCATGTTGGCTCGTTTGTAAACACTTTTATATGTAGTTACGTTAAAATTATCAGACTAATGATTTACTTGTTTAATTCTGGTGCCAGAATCAATTCAAATGATTCTCAAAACCTGCGATATGATTATGCACGTGTTTCTGTGTTGATGTCGTTAACGTTCCTTGCTCTCTGTCACTCACAAATTCAGTGGGTTTGAAGGCTAAATGTCGACCTGGCAATTGACCAGATGTAAAGATGAAAGTAAAGTAGTTAAGCTATTTCATCAGATGTACACACGTTTTGATAAACCAACTGTAAGTATTATTGGAGCTATTCACACATGTATTTGGACACGTGGAACAATATTCGTGATGCGCCAAACCAGTTGATGAAGCCGCATCAATGGATAGGCACTGTCATGCTGTAGAATGGCAGTTTCCCTAAGGAAAACAAAACTATCCAGAAAAGAGCACTATTCATTTATATAGTTCATGTTGCCATTGTTATTTTGTTCATTTAAATAGGGATTTTGCAATGGACAGGAGTATTATAAAATCCGTATTGCTGTGTCACGTGTTAAATAAAGGAGACTAGTAAAACCTGTGGAACCAGTGCTACACAGATGAAAATGAACATATGTATATTTATAACTTGTTCTGATGTCATCCGTCTGGCAGGTGTTATCTTCTTGTTCCGATATTGTCCCTGTTGTAGGTGTTATCTTCCCAGTGGAAAGACCGTGTGGCTCTGCTCGGAACACCAGAAGTTGCCTCGGGTGACTGTCCTGGAGACAGCAGACCGTGTGGACAGCAGCGAGGCAGAAACAGAGAATGCAGAAAGTGACCTGTTGCAGCAACTCATCTTGAAACAGCAAGAAGAGAACAAGGATGAGCAAACAGCTCCTGACGAAACACACAAGGATGTCACAGCGCCCCCTGGTGAGGCCTCAGCAACACACCTTCAGGCATGATTAACAGACCTATTCACGTTTCCAAACATTCCACATTTTTGTGATTGAAATCTGAATTTTTTAATCGAAATTCTGCGTAAAACAGTGTAACAATTTGCATTTAACTGGTGTATTTAATATTCCTCTTCCAATCGAGTGATTTCGTCAGGAAAACTCCAAAATGTACCTATGCATTAAAGACAACCCATTAGGTTTTGCCAGAAATTACCTATCAGGCTGCTTCAAAGTGCATAGCTGGTAGCTATTATAGCAAACCAAATCCTTTTTGTCAGATCTTCCTAGCATTAACGTTATTTTCTCTTTGACCGTTAAAGTTTGTCATTACATGTGTGATGGACATGAGAAGATACGTATTTCATCATAGTTTTCTTATTCAAATACATATTAAAACTGGAAAGGGCTGTGTGTGTGCGTGCATGCGAGCATGCGTGCGTGTGTGCGTTCTTGTGTGCAAGTTCTTCTTGGACTTAATCTCATAGTAACCAGTAGATAAACAACTTTGATGTTTGCTATAAAAGTTACATCAGATATATTTTTTTAGTTATTTTTTCTTTTAGTTGAAAGAGCCAAGAAAGTCATCAAGAAAGAAAAGAGACCCCGCAGCCATTGAATTTACCCACATCACCAGATGGCAGCACAAGCATTAAGGGAGAAGAAGAAAAGAAAGATGTCAAGCTTAAAGAGTCTCCAGTGGCCAGAGTTACTATTTCTCCTGAGGAGAAGAAACGGATGACAGACCAGATGGTGGAACAGTTACTGAACATTCTTCAGGATAGTTCGTTTTCAAATTAGAAACTTTCATTTTTCATATCCAAGAATCATGTTAAATTACCTGGTAGAGGCTTTCGTTGACGTGTCACGCCGACTTCATCAGTACCTATGACGCTGAATGACGTCATCGTACACGTGAGGCAGTTCGAGAGAGAACAAATATAAACGTAGACGACATCATGGAGTTGTTGAAATTTGTCTTGGAGACGACATACTTCAGATTTGGAGGAGAAATTTACCAACAGAAGTTTGGGGTAGCCATGGGCAGTCCAGTGTCCCCCATTGTTGTGAACCTGTACATGGAGGACCTGGAGCAGAAAATCATAGCCACAGCACCAGTCGATTGCCAACCGAGAAACTGGAAGCGATATGTGGACGATGTAATTTGCCTGGTACACACAGGAAAGGCAAAGAAATTACAACAACACATGAACACTGTAGACCCCACAGGTAGCATCATTTTCACGCGGGAAGACGAAGAGAACAACAGCATGCCCTTCTTGGATGCAAAGTTCACCAGAAAGGAAGATGGCAGTGTGAAGTCCACAGTGTACAGGAAGAAGACGCACACTGACCAATACCTGAATTTTGCATCCCACCACCCCAAACATCAGAAGTTGGGAGTCGTCAGAACCCTTATGAACAGGTGTGAGACAATAACTTCGGAGGAGGGGGACAAGAAAGAAGAGGTGGAACACCTGAGAAGAGCTCTAAGAGTATGTGGCTATCCGTCGTGGGCCTTGAAAAAGGTGACAGATAGCAGTAAGAAGAAAAAGACCAACAAAAAGACAAAGTCAAAAACTATCGGAGCCAAGTAGTCATCCCATACATAGAGGGGGACTCAGAGAGAGTACATCGAGTACTGAAAAAGTATGGAGTAGCAACGGCCATGCGTCCCCACACCACCCTCAGGCACCTGTTGGTACATCCCAAGGACAAAGTACAGCTAGAAGAACAGGGCGAATTGGTGTACCAAATACCGTGCAAGAATTGTGGTGCTGAGTACATTGGGGAGACAGGAAGACTACTCAAAACAAGACTGGAGGAACAAAGAAAGGACGTAGACAACACGAAAAATGAGAAATACACAAGGAGCGGAAAAAAGATTGATGTCTACCATCAATAAATCCGCCCTTACAGACCACACGACAACTGAAAACCATATCATAGACTGGGAGGGAGTGAAAATTGTAGACAAAGAATCCAACAGAAGGATTCGGCAGATCAAAGAAGCCATCTGGATCAGAAAAACCAAAACACCCATCAACAGAGACGAGGGCAATTACGAACTGCCTCACGTGTACGATGACGTCATTCAGCGTCATAGGTACTGATGAAGTCGGCGTGACACGTCAACGAAAGCCTCTACCAGGTAATTTAACATGATTCTTGGATATGAAAAATGAAAGTTTCTAATTTGGTGGAACAGTTGTTGTCAAAGAGTTCAAAAAGTCAGGCCTGTGTACTGCTCTAGGGCCATAGAGTAACTGTTGTCAAGCACCAGGCCTTGTATTGCTCTAGGGCCATAGAGTAACTGTTGTCAAGCACCAGGCCTTGTACTGCTCTAGGGCCATAGAGTAACTGTTGTCAAGCACCAGGCCTTGTACTGCTCTAGGGCCATAGAGTAACTGTTGTCAAGCACCAGGCCTTGTACTGCTCTAGGTCGTAGAGTGACTTGTCAAGCACCAGGCCTTGTACTGCTCTAGGTCGTAGAGTGACTTATCAAGCACCAGGCCTTGTACTGCTCTAGGTCGTAGAGTGACTTGTCAAGCACCAGGCATTGTGCTGCTCTAGGTCGTAGAGTGACTTGTCAAGCACCAGACCTTGTACTGCACCAGGCCTTGTACTGCTCTAGGTTGTAGAGTGACTTTTGTTAAGCACCAGGCCTTGTACTGCTCTAGGTCGTAGAGTGACTTTTGTCAAGCACCAGGCCTTGTACTGCTCTAGGTCGTAGAGTGACTTGTCAAGCACCAGGCCTTGTACTGCTCTAGGTCGTAGAATGACTTGTCAAGCACCAGGCCTTGTACTGCTCTAGGTTGTAGAGTGACTTGTCAAGCACCAGGCCTTGTACTGCTCTAGGTCGTAGATTGACTTGTCAAGCACCAGGCCTTGTACTGCTCTAGGTCGTAGAGTGACTTGTCAAGCACCAGGCCTTGTACTGCTCTAGGTCGTAGAGTGACTTGTCAAGCACCATACCTTGTACTGCACCAGGCCTTGTACTGCTCTAGGTTGTAGAGTGACTTTTGTTAAGCACCAGGCCTTGTACTGCTCTAGGTCGTAGAGTGACTTTTGTCAAGCACCAGGCCTTGTACTGCTCTACGTCATAGAATGACTTTTGTCAAGCACCAGGACTTGTACTGCTCTAGGTCGTAGAGTGACTTGTCAAGCACCAGACCTTGTACTGCTCTAGGTCAGTGAGTGACTTGTCAAGCACCAGGCCTTGTACTGCTCTAGGTCGTAGAGTGACTTGTCAAGCAGCAGACCTTGTACTGCACCAGGCCTTGTACTGATCTAGATGGTAGTGTTATCAAACACCAGGCCTTGTACTGCTCTAAGCTGTGTGCCTAACAGCGTCTTTGAATGGTCGTGCGTGGTACAAAAGGCTCATATCTTTTTCCGTACTGCCTCGATCGCCCGTTCCATACTATTTGCAGAGCAACTCTGTCGCACCGTTTGCCACCTGTATCTCATTATTGGTTGAGGAACCTGATCAATCTGTAACAAAACGCCAACATTACTAGTCTATACGTGTGTTGTGCGCACCCATTAACAATATCGCTATGTATAAATTGTGTGCAGGGTTTATAGTATTTATTTTATTGTGATTATTACTTATATTATTTTGTAACTGAGTAATACACTATGCAATATGCATGTAAATAATATTATATACCTGTAATTGTATTAACGGTGTCACGAACTGCATGTAGAACGTACTAAGAACATGCCAGCCAAAACAGGCTCCCTCTCAGGGGCCCGTTTTGGCCGCACACCATGACCTGCGCTAGATCACCATTTTGAATACAGTCCTTGCCAGCTCTTATAATAAAAATTGCACATACCAGAGCAAACACAATGGGCTTAATACCAGAGTTTCCATTTTTAAAACAGTGCTAATATTTTAAGAAACGTGTGAAAAATAGTCTTTTTGAGCTCACCTGTTTGAATTTCCATTTCGCTCTTCCGACCAACGTTCAGTAGTGCCCCCTTGTGAGTGACTATGAAGTGACAACACAAATTTTACTATATATAATACAGTAACGCGAAACGGGTGGGGGCCCGTTTTTAATGTCACTCCCGTACTACCTCAGTAAATGCTGCAAAATGTATTTTCCCCGCTGCACTGGTAACATATTATGTATTATTTATAAATATATCACTGCTACACTGGTTGCCTTAAACATATATACAAAATGTGCAATCTAAAGATGCATATATCAGAAATGTGCATGTCTTCCACATATACTAATTATTGTTTAGATTTTTTCCGAGATTCATTCTTGATGATGTTGTTTAATTAAAATCAGAAATGTTGTTTGGGCTCAAATGCATGATAGTTATGTATCTGTGGGTTTTTCTGTTTAGGTGAAGGTTTCATTGATTGATTTGGTATGTTTAGATGGCGGGTGTCCATGTTCAGTATTGATGTAGCATGGCCAGGTGTGACGTTTGTTTCATTGTTGAAATCATCATGTTTTTGTTAGTGCGAGTGTTACCTTTGCCACATGTCACTCAAATGTTTAAGTAATCATAACAAAGAAAATGGGCAGATTATATGGTAAATGGCATGGTATGTCAATGTATTTATCAGAAGGACTATATGAACTTTGTTGCTACAAGAAAATGCCAAACATAGCATTTCCTCCTACCTTGTTTCACCAAGGCAGCTGATGTTTAAGCCATGCAGTCTACCAGGGGTAGTTACAATAGATGCCACACCAGCTGTTATTCAAGCTTGTTTTGGGTTCAAATAAACAAGTCTAGAATCACACAATATAAGTATATAACATAACCAAAATAGTCCACCTCTAGTGTTTCAACCTTTTCAGTTCTTCATTAACCTGATGTGAGTAGGCTACTGTTCATTGTGCCACTCCCATCTACAAAATATTTCCAAAGTTATGAATGTACTAACTCTACCCTAAACTCACTTAGTCATGTTTTAATTCTCATAGAATATATTTATAAAATGATACACTAATAATTCTACTAAATCTGTCAATGTGCAATAAAGTGACATATGTTCCTTGTGTGTGGTTTAACATGACTAACATTGTTATATTTGCTGTGATGCTGTTTTGGTAAGTTTTATGTATTTATTGTTAATACTTGCGTGTTGGTATATGGATGTACGTAGCAACTATGGTATGTTTGTCGGGAGTAACGTCAAAAAACAAAATGTTCTGTGTAATCGGCTTTAAGGGATATATGCAACAAACAATCTGTGATATATTGTTTTGTAATAATTTCCATGTGTGATAACAATAACATGTATTCTGTGATGTGTGACAATAAGATTACTTAATTTCTACATTAAAATGTGTTTGGATTCATCTGGGGCCGGTTTCATGAAGCGTACTTAAATTACGCAGTTACTTAGCGCTACGCAAGTGCGTAAACTCCAATTCTTGCTTAGCTAGGTAGTTGCGTAAAATTAAGCAAAGCGGGTTTCATGTAGCGCGCATGACCTATTTCTTAACTAAGTAGGCGCGTAAAGCTGTCACGTGGTTAGATTAGTGTCATGATACGGGTAACCCCCGGGATTCCCCTTCCCACTTTCCCGCTAGCAACATGGCAACAGCACGCGACGCTGCCGGTTCCGAATCGAATTTCAGTGATGAGGAGTTGAGTTATTTGCGCTGTTGTACTGCATTTGTGTTGTGGATAAATGGCGTGAGCAGCCAGTCTTGGAGCATGTAGCCGCTGTCGCCGAGAATGTATCCTTCCAGTGGCCGGGATACCCTCTTGAACACATTGAACACGGGACTCTCCCGCAGAATGCGTGCGTTGTGCACGTATTCTCGAATGACTTACGAATTTCTTAGCGCCATTTTTACATAAAAATGACGTCAAAAGAGCGTAAGTTACGATTTTTTCGCAAGTGGTATTCTCGAAACATTTACGATACGAACATTCGCAAATATGGCGTATATTTCGTCGCAAAGTTACGCCAACGCAAGAGGTCGCGTAACTTTTTCGTAACGTTTTGTGGTATTGCTTTCAGGTGGAGATTTCTCAGTTATTTGCTGTTACAACGTCGCAAAACACATTAGTAAATTGTGTGTGATTTAATGACACTAATGTGTGTTTGTCAATTTTTATTGACCGCTGAAATTGCATAAATACCCTCTTTGAAAGCGGCGCCGCGCCTACACTGCTAGCCAATGAAAAATTCCACCATAAAAAGTCAACAAGCGGGACCAACAACAAACGGGACCGATTAGTAATTCACCGCAGTAATTTATAGATTGACTGCATGTTACACAATTACAATTTGTGTAGGCACGTTTAATTACACTTGAAACCACAATTTCTATTTCAGAAGACCACAGTATTGCAGACATTAATTTGATGGCATGAAAATGTATATATTAATGTAAAAAGGACACAATTTCTTTACATAAACATATTTCATTTATTATTTATCATGGCCATGGGACACAGATTTTGCCCAATTTACCTAATGTTTTATATGTACATTATGTTAATGTTCCACCACATCTACATAAAAATTAATAGGTAAGTAAGCTTGGCTGCAACTTTCAGATATATATGCTGCTTGAGAAATGCAATATTAAGTTCATCAATATTATGACAACCCGTGATAGATTGCATCATTTATTCAAGTATTGACAATACCATCCAAAACAAATATGTAACTATTACAATGGAAATAATAATTATGTATATAAATTATATATGTATATAAAATTAAATATATATACAGTGTATATATAGATACTAAGATAATATGTTTGAATACACCTACTATTGTGTCTACAAAATAACATAACACTTGTAAATATAATGTGTGAGTACACCTGTATTGTTCAAATAAGTTTGATCTTGAAACAGTGCATATACACTAAACCTCAGATAAAACAATAATATACACACATGCCGACCTAGCAGTCATAGTTATGGAGAAATAAATTGTGTCTTGCTATTTTCTAAGTAGTCATAAATGGAAAATACTGTTGACTATGACAATTACGGGCTGATATAAAACATTACTGTACATTTTTGGCACATCCTATTTTCCAGGTGCCAATAATCCAATTTCTTTTCTCACCAAACCGACTTACCAACAGAAGACAACATTTATTTTGACCTTGTAGTTGTTTTACAAAATGTAACAACTGAATCATTATAAAGAAGATTGCTAACATACTGCTTTTACCAGTAGATCTTAGTATACCAGGTCATTGATTTTTATACAGTCTCCAAAGCGATTGATCTGCATCATAGAAATCCTTTATATACTGTATAATTAATTTTGACAAATAAATACCACTGTTAAAAATTTATGCAAACAATGGATATTAATGAAAAGTATTATAATAATTCCAGATGTTACAGGAAAACAAGAAACTTGTCGGTATAATGAGGTGTTCGTACACAAATTAGTATTTAAGGTATTTGATGTATAATTGATGTAATGTGAATTTATGGTGGTCTTCCTGGTGTTCATTTTATGTTCGAGTTTCAATGTATCCTTGAGACATTACAAAGAGAAGAAATGTGCCACATCCATGCAGAGCATTGCAGAACATGATGTTAATACAATCAAATGTTGATGTCACTGCAGCACCAATACATGGAGCAGCACAGGCTACGCATGATTCGTAGATTGTTTAGCCACTTTATATTTTTCTTTTCTGCAGCTACATTGTCTTCTTGATGCAGCACCATGTCCAGTTGTATCTTTTTGCATCTTTTAATTTCAAGATGCAGCAGTCATTCCAGTCCATCAATTTTCTTTCTGAAAACACATATGTAGCACATCTTAAATATGTATAGCTGTTTCATTTTTAAATACAACCGTATTAGACACACTATATTTACTGTGCTACTGGTGATACCTAAAACATACATAATAAATGTAGACATATTATACATAGTTGTACTCTTTAGTGTCCATACAATACACAGGCAAAGTAGATACTATCCAGTATTTATAAAATTTTATAACATGTAAAAAAAACTAGGCTGTACCAGACAACAACACCACTGATAGAGTGCACTATTGTGTATATTTCATCATACCATAACCACATATTGTAACTTACTTTCATTCCCACTGGTTTTTAGCCTTTGGGTGTGGTATCATGGTTATTTGGTAGATGATGCTGGATGTGTGCTGTAAGTACAGACAATTTCATTGTAGTTGTTTTGTAGCAATAGTGTATATTGCATTGATTTGTTATGTCATTATGCACTAGGTACATGAAATACTGTTCTTTGATAATCTTTATTCCTCATTACCTTAGCCCTATACATAGACACATCATCTAACATAGTCCATATTCAGGGGCAGATCCAGAGTGGGTAATCTATGGGGGCACAACTTTGAACAATATTAGTGGGAGTGCATGTATAAATGTCAACAAGTTTTAATAGTATTTACGCTTAATACGCCAATGTAGCACGTAATTAGTTAACAAATACACGCCCTAGGCCAAGTACTAGGGGCCTGCTAAATGAATATTTAACACAACTGCACAGCCACAAGTCACTACTATTAGGTATGTGGATATCTGTCGATCAGTGTCCGCCATCTTTGTTCCAAATACGTGCTTTCGGGGTCTCGCCTGGCGTTGAGGGCATCCCCACAAAGAGCGCCCTGTGACTGGCTGTTGGAACGGAAAATCCCAGTGATTCACTGGATATGACTTAGTCAGGATATTCCTTGACTGCCGCGTTTTTGATTTGTTCAAATCCGACAATTATTTAGCCTTGGACGCTTTTCCGAAAACCAGTCCCCATTTCAACGCAAAATAAAACTGTGATAAACTCTATAGGCGGTAATGAAAGGTACATAGACATAAAATATAGGTTTTTATCTTATAACTGACGAAGTTTTAAAACGATCTTATGTTGCGAAGTGGTTTGTCAGCTTGCGGAATCTTGAGATGCACCAGCGTCGATGCGTCATGGCAAATGAAAGTGGTTGCACCATCTCTGCTGATTTAAACATGTTTATATTGTAGAAATCATATATGTTATGTTTTGTACAGCTGTAGTTATGATTTAGGACATTAGAAATATGTGTTTAATTGCCAGATGCTTTACCACAAAGCAGATGATTGTGGATTTATGACCAGTTCTTTCCGTCGCTAAAACACGCATTCAGGTCATGTGACCAATTTCTCTCAATCTGGTTGGCTCTGGTTCAATGTTTACAAACAAATCACCATGTGCTCTTAGGGGTGTGATGCAGAGGAAGCGTTTTTACTTTAATGAAAGGGAATTATTTTGCATTTCAGGTGGAATTTAATTTAAGCCAAACTTGTTAGCTCTGCATATCTATTGAATTGTTATATATTTCTGAAAAATATTGTTTCTTTTTCATGATGTATAGATGCCTCCAAAGAAGAAGTCCCGTGGAGGGCCACCTGGTAGTGGTACCCATGTTGATATTGAAAAAGAAGCATATTCTGGATAATTTCTCAACTCTTCCAAAGGTTGATGATCTTTGTAATAGATACATACTATACTTGTATATTACCTTGGGGGAGTGTAACAGAGCCAAGACAGAGCGACAATTGCGAGCACATTTTCCATCAATCTATGCTGAACAAGGCTCAAATACCTTAAATAATGCAGTTAAGAGAACTGTATCACAAACTATAGACAATAAGTTTTAAAAAACTTAGTGATTCAAATGAATTAAATCACATTTTCGTCCACATGCAATCAGAAGTTTGACTTGCACATTGACATTTCTCAGGAAATCCAACCAAGTGCCAGCCATACTAGCACTGAACAGGCCACTGCTCATTGTTGTCATCAAATACTCTGTTCAGTCAAAACAACTAACCAAGAACAGTTATTTGGCTTTGCAGACCTGCCTACTATTCCGGATTGTCCGGAATCATTCCGGAAAGTCACCTCAAATTACGGTATTACGGCGAGGGATGAAAATATTACGGACAATCACTTCCGTGCTCCTCCAAATTAGCTTCCACTATATTCAACAAGTGGCAGCATATGTATGCATGTTGTGACATGGTTTTTCATTCGCTGAGTCTGGTCGTAATCTAACCAATAGGAAACAGCGTTATGACAAATTCGCATTTCCGCGATCAAACAAAACGAAGTCAAGCGGCACGAAATGATGGCTGACAGCGAAGCGACGCTACCACCAACCAAAAAGAAACGTGTAATGCAAAAATTTAGTGAGTGTTGTACTTGTAGTGTTAGGCCAACTGACTGTACTAAGACTAAGTTAGTGTATTTATTGAGTTTAGTCTATCATGTATAGCCTATAACTAGAGCTGAGTAGGCTAGTCAGTAGAGTCAGTCTAGGCGATGACTAGCGTAACGTAATGGTTTTGCCGTCCCTACCCCCCCCCCCCCGTGACAATATCTGAACAATTACTGACAGGAAGCCTATATTCCTGAAAATCAGTGTAAATGGGAAGATGGATTACTGACAGGAAGTTTTTGGGGTAGGCAGGTCTGGCTTTGAAAGGTAAAAACAACTACATTTTGTATATTACTGATTCATTTTTAGGATAGTTTCTGTAATTCCAGGTGTGGACTGGACGGCTGTAATTAATATTATTAACACTAATTAATTAATACTTGTATCTTATATTGCAGTTTTGATTAGATCTTTTGAAAAACTTATTACCCTATATCTTCATTCCAAATTTTATGAAGATATCTTTATTATTAAGGAAGTTACATGCTTTTTTGAGGAAAAAGTCACATTTTCGGTCACACAGCTGTAATGCAAACGTATGTATTTCGTAGGACTAAAACAAAGGCCGATTCCTGAAACAAAAAAATCAATAACTCCATTAATATTCAACATAATTAAGTGATTTTGGTATCATTGTTTATGGTTTTTAAACCTTTTTTCATCAGTGTTATTTGTTTAGACATTGGTCAAGCTTGACATTTTTGGTCCACATACCTACTACTATGTTAAACCATCTACTCACTACATTACAAGTATATAACAAACCACAAATCCTGATCTGGAACTGGAAGACATATGCCTCCTTGGTCACGCCCCTTGTTTCCGGTTACGTCTTACGAAGTTACAACTTTAACGTTTGGGTTTGATTGACTTAGTCAAGTTAGTTACAGACTAGCGCCATGCCATGGCATGGTCATGGAATGTGCGCTAGTAGAGGCTCGAGCGATAGAAACATCGAGTGATCAAACTAAGTTTCACCTTCACCGGCGCGTCGTCTGAATAGTAATCGACACCATACACATACGCAGGTGGTGTCTTCTAATTGTACTATGTAACAGTGTAATGAGGATACGTAGACGAAGGGTCAAATTCATAATTCTGTAATGTAAACATTGACTGGCTTGGCTTGGGCCTTGCCTTGGCCTTGGCGTTAATTCTTCCCCTTGCTTGCGTTTTGTGTCTGTCGTTTCCGTTCAAATGCTTCGCTGGCGTTAAGCCCATTAAGTATTACCTATGCATCAACATATCTCAATGGCAATGCTACATTATGTTTTGCATATTAGCTATATTGGTTAGTCACCATGTTCCCTTAAACAGTTGTGTACGTTATTCTTTTTATGCACAGCAAAGAACACATGAGCAGCGTTAACACGGTAAAATAGCAAAACATCAGTGACCGTATCCGTTGCAACGCAAGCAAACCCTCGCGAGATTTTCGTACGCAAGTACCGAATTTCTTAGCTGCGAAAATTCGTAAGCGTTTCGAGAATACCAACTTGCGAAATGTCGCAGCTAAGAAATAATCCGCCATATTTGCGCAACTTCTTACGTACGAAATGTGTTTCTTCGAAAATACGGGCCCAGAGCTGTATACATAAAATTGTTGCGTCCATAATTATGTCTTTGTTAGGGGCGGATGCAGAGAGGGTACTAAAGCTAGGGGGGGTCCCAAAACCTCCAATTGCACCCCTCGAGGCTCGCCATAAAACCTCTACTGGCGGCCTAACCGAGCTTTCACGCTGTCGGATCTCATGACATCGGAAGACGGGGAGTGCTGTTGAAAATGTTTCGCCGCCATAACGTCAGCTTCTAACCTAAACGGGGGCACATTCCAAAAGTCTAGGGGAGCACTTAACTGGGACACATCCAGAAAGGACTAGCGGGCAAATATACACGCGCACACACACAGAGGATTATCGAGGGTGGATCGTTGCTCAGTTAATTCGCTAGGTGGCAACACCAACTTTTTTGGACTCGAGCTGAAAATAGTCTTATTAGTCTCTCGCCTGGCTGCGCGACTTCGCCAGAACGATAGTCTGGCTCAGATTCGCGTTTTGACTGCCCACTTATTGACAGCCAAAAGATATGCTACCTAGTAAATATGCATATGATTAAAAGGCACTACTACGAAAAAAAGTTTAATGTCAGTTTATTTTGTGTGTGACATGTTTCAATATAAGTTTAATGGGCACTTGTGTAGAATCCGGGGTCTTTTGCATGAAAACATGAAAACGCTCACCTACAGTCACCAAATTTCACATCATATATCTACAACACCTATTCTACACATACATAATTATGACGTGATCAAAAAGTTAAATTTACTGTCTTATCGGTCAAAATGTACAAGAAATCCACTCGTTATTGCGTGTATTCATTAGTTCCACCGGAAACTCCGGTAGGTGGCGCCACTTTATGGTTGACTTCAGACGTGGTGATAGATCACAATTCATATTTCATTAATAATTATTGTAAAAAGTCAATAAAATACACGATGTTTCATTAAATTAATTAATTAAATAAGGTTACGTTAAATGTAATGTTGACTGCAGCTGATAGTATTTATTACGGTTATTGGTTTGCTGCATTTTAATATTGTCTACCAGAGGTAATTTATCATGCTATGATACAATAATATATTATTTTGTTTTTAGTAACGATTTGTTGCAAAAATTAATTATGCATATTATTTTATATGCTGTACAGTGCTTTCCCTGTTATATACATTAAAAATAGTAAACAATAATAGTATAATTTGACATGGACATTAGTACAATACAATAACCTTTATTTGTCCACAAATGAAAATTCATGTGGTAAAAATTCACACTAACTCAAAAATATTAGTATATTTAAAGCTGATTAAGTTTAGTGATGTACATATTGATTAATCATGACATTACTATCACAGTGTTAGTAAATCATAATATAAGTTTGCCATCACAGAGTACACAACAATGTTAGTCACAGTCTTAGTCTCCGATGCTTCAAAGAGTTCATCCATACTTGTAGTGGTCAGATTTTAGTTTGAGCGGCCATTTTATCACGCTGTTAAATTTTACCAGACGGCCATTATAACGAACGTTAGTATATTTGGATGCCAGTAAAAGTAATCAATGCTCACTGGTTAATAATATATGTGAAATTTCAGTACTTTGCTTGAGATTACCATCCTCCAAATCATTTATTTATATATATTAAAGGATAATTTGTGTGAATATCTTGTGCAAAGGTACACTGTAAAGGTATACTGTATAGGTAAATTAATATTGTATAAAGAAATTGTGTAAAGGAACAAATGAGCCAACTCTGGTTGTTGGACTTGTGTTTTTGAGTTCTATTATTGTAAATATAAAAAACGGGTTAGGTCAATAAGTATAATGTGGCGTGGCAATCCACACTCGGTGTTGAGCGTAGGCTGCCAATAGGCCCATAAGTTGGGAAATGTGATGGGTGCATATGCACCACCTCGCTAAGGTAAAAGAGTTTCCCTTACGGAAAACCAGTTCCGTTTGAGGTTCAAATGGGGGGGGGGGTGCAGTACGATGTCTCAAGAGAGGTTTTTTGGGAGCCTGCAAATGCAAGTTGATAAAATAATGCACCTCCAAAATCATCATGAGTCTGCTTCGGTTGTAATCTGTAGTTCCATGTAGACATCACGTCCATGCCATCATATAAAGCTGTGAATATAATAACATATAAGGTTTGAAGGTGAAATGCCAAAACAAGCGAGAATGTGGCACGGCGAGATGTCAAATTCGGGATGGATCCATTCTAGGATATTCATCCTCTATCTTTAAAAAAGGCACATTGTTATGTAACATATCAATTAGAAATTAACAAACAACTTAACATTATTATGTTTTACCAATAAATACAATAATTTGTCAAACAATATTTCATACAAAGGTTTTCATGATCATTAATACTATGTCAATATTATAATAAAGTACTTTGTATAGCTATTTTATAATCCACATAACAAAATGTCTAACATTGTTAACAAATAAAATATTAACAACAGGAATAATGTATAGAAAATAAAATATTGTATATAGTTTCACAATAATTACAAAGAACATATTTCCGAAAGGGGGCATCCATGGCCTAATGCCCACATAAATACGCCATTTTAAGATTATAAACGGAATGGATCAAAATTAAATCCCATAAAATATTTATGAAGACCTTTATACATTCTTTCATACTGCTGACATTATTGATGTTAAAAAACTGTTAAAACTGTTGAACCATTCAGTAATTGCATGGCAAGCACACATTTACTTTACTAAATGTTAACTAAATTTTTTAATTGCCACTGTCTATAATAAAGCTCGTATATTATTTTCAAGAAATAAAACAATATTTTGTTTGCAAAATAAAATGTTTGTAAAACTCAAAACAAATTATTGTATGTATTGTATCACAGCTATGATGAATTACCTCTGATAAACAATATTAAAATGCACCTGTATTTACACAAACCAATATTTTATTGACTTTATTTTACAATATTATTGAAATATGAATAATTTATTATATTGTGATCTATCCCCACGTCTGAAGGCAACCATAAATTGGCGCCACCTGCTGGAGTTTACGGTGGAACTAATGAATACATGCAAAAACAAGTTAATATCTTGTACATTTTTATCAATAAAAGACACTAAATTTAATTGTTTGATCACGTGACAAGTATATATTATTGTGTAGAATAGGTGTTGTAGATATATGATGTGAAGTTTGGTGACTGTAGGTGACCGCTATCATGGTATTTTAGGTGCGGGCCTAAGGGCCGGCTAAACTGCAAAAGTACCGAATCCGGACCTACCTCGATTTTGCTGTTATAACTTGAGTATTGCCTAACTTTGATACATCAGAGCGTTAGTTCCATCATTCAACATCATCCCATGCATATTTATATTACGAAAATTGTGTGTCTTAGCGCACTTTTGAAACCCAAATAGTTACCCGATTTGCGCTAGTCTGCATTGCTGCGGTCGTGCGTTACCGCATCGCGCTCGTAAAATGAGCGATGTATCAGCGTATATTGGTGCAAACCGGGGCGTTATTTATGCCTCAAAAGTGCGCTAACACGCAATATTCTTAAACATAAATATGTCTGGGATAATGTTGAATAATGGAACTAACGCGCTGAGGTACGTATCAAAGTTAGGCAAAACTCAAGTTATAAAGGCACAATCGAGGTGGGTCCGGATTCTACACAAGTGCCGTTTCATGTTGAATAGTTGTTATAGTATAGTATTATCTGATAAAAATGTAACCTTATTTAATTTGTTATTTCATAGTTGGCCTGAGAGCCAATCATCGTCTCTACCCGAATCCGGGGTAGAGCCCCCTAAAGGTAACATTGGCTGGAGTTTAATAATCCAGGCCGTTGTGACGGGCCAATGCTGCCACCTCACGGCGTCTGGATAATCGAGGCTAGAGCTGAGATTATATTATCTAGGTGCCGTCATCCTCTCACGCCAAGGGTCGCTGCTGCTGATTACGTCAGCCAGCCAGCAGTACCCCTGGCTGATCGCTTTGCGAAACTCTGAATTTCAGTTCAACCTATGAAATCGCTCACTAGATCAGTGGATCTCGGCTGGTCAGGTGGGCATAATACAACTAATTTCAACTAACCGTGGCTTGTGTTGCATGCAATGTTTAGGAAGTAGAAGCAATTTCGAATACACAATACCGCCCAGCTGCTCGTACTAATGGGCGAACGGATCATTATATATTGGGATTCCCACAAGTAGTTTATCCGTCTTCAAATTGGAGCGAGTATTTGCGCTGTTCTCACGGGTGATGCAGTCGAGACTGACGAAGTCAATTACTAGTTTGACTCAGCTAACTTCCGTACTTCCCGTAGGGGATCAGCCTGTGCTAGTTTTGCATGGCAAACAGCCCTGGCTTGCGAGGATGGGCGGTACAGGCGCCATGTAAGAGTTATGTTACAGTGAAGGCATTGGGAGCTCTTTTTGTGTTGGTGCGCTCAGTGCACTAACAGAAACACGTAGTGTAACTAGAGCAAAACGCACATACGTGGCAAAAAGGCCAACGTCTTTTACTCGAGCTAGTATTAAAATATCCACTAAATGGCGACGTGAGGTTCCAAACAAACGCATCTGCTGCGCAAATTGGCAAATTTAGATGTCGTCAGATAGATTCACGACGGTAAGTGAGATTACGATATCACATTACTACCTTCACGCTATAAGCTTCCAGAAAGTTCAATTGTTACCGAGGAGAGCACAGCACAACGTTACATATGTAACGTGTGTAGTTTTTATCCTCCTATTGTCTCATCAGTTGCAAAAATCATCACTGACATGGGCGATAATGCAGCGTAATACAGATAAGCGCGTCATCTCTACCAGCACTTTGCTGGGGCGAAACGCGCATGTAGCCTGCGCGTTTTGCCCCATTGCTGTATACGTTGTTCCAATGCTGCAGAACTTACGTTGTCGCATTAATATAGTGGCTATTTTGATTTTTCACAAACTTGTGTATATTTGTCGTTATGCAATATTTATTGAAAATTGAACATAGCAGAATGATAGACAAGGTGGATAGCTATAAGAACATGTGCTTGTGTTCCGTCTGCTGTTTACCATTGCTATTCACGGACCAACTTGCCTTAAAGTGTGCGTTTTGCCCCTAGTTACACTACTACTAATTAGTATAGCAGTTATTGCTACCAATCTGATATCAGCAGCTAAACGAGCTAACAAGTTTTTTTTTATCGGTACGTAATGGTTGCCCAGAAACACCCCATCCTATGTAACGCTTCATCGCGCTCACCCGGAGATCCCCGCCTCCATAAGATAAGCGTGACGTAATTTATGGTGTGAGTGTGTGTGTGTGTGTGTGTGTGTGTGTGTGTGTGTGTGTGTGTGTGTGTGTGTGTGTGTGTGTGTGTGTGTGTGTGTGTGTGTGTGGTTGTTTTATTCACAAAACATTCATTATCCAAGGTACGGTGACTAAATGTGTACCCATGTAGTATAGGGCCTAAGCATGCTAGGCACTGTGTCTTCGATTGACGAACTTTTCTGCAGCCTAGAAATAGGTTTGTCAACACTCCGACTACCTTCATTGTGTTAGCAAGTAAATGTACATCAGCGATCGAACGAACGGCAGAAACCGATATAAGACCAAATAACGCACAACACTACCATATTCACAATTGTATTTATTTGTCATAACGGATACTTGAAGATATACACAGCTAGCAGTTGCTTAAATATCATGCCGTGGTACAAGCCATAGGTCGATTATAATTGTATATAAGTAAATACTTTATAAGATAACTATCACGATCCCCGCTGTTCCACGTGTTTCAGGTCTTTCTTTTGTATAACTCTCTGTATTAAACCGATCTTGTCTGCTCCTCGTGCCTTAATATAATGTTTTAAATATTATAATATATGTTACACTACAGTAGCTTCTGTTTCCCCAATAACATTGTAATACATACATGATTTATTGTGTCCTTGTGTCCACAATTATTGTGGAAAAGCAAAATGCAGAAGTTTAATACGCATGAAGTGCCTTTCCCTTTCAAAGCAGTAGTTACAGAATGTATGAACATTTATCTTCACGACAACTTGAATTATAATAACAATAATGTGAACATAATAAAGCAGTCTTTTTGGGCTTCTTGCACATTTTCAATATATCAAACAAGCAATCGATAATATTGGTACATTTTCCAGTTGTACAATTTCTGAAAAGGAAAAATGTGTGTGCGTGCGTGCGTGTGTGCGTTTTACGTCAGGAGACGTTATACATACAACAACTGATATATAACATCACAATCAACATGACTGGCGACATTGTTCTGTTTGTGATACGAGATGCAAAATGGCGGCCGACTGCAGTAACTCGTGGCGTCAGAGCGCGTGCCGGAAATGGCGAGTGACCGGTCTAGTTTGTGGCTCGCCTGGCATGGCGCCGTCGGACGTTTCTTGCCCGACGCCGTAGTGGACGCGAGATGGTTTGGCCGTGGACTCGGCCCCAGGCTCCGATAACGAACGACTCGATACGACATTCGTTCGTGCCCCGCTGTATCCGGAAGTAGCCATCTTCACCCCACTTCCGGCCCCATGAGTTAGCGCACAACTACAGAACAACCACCATCGGTGATGACTAGGACAACATCGTTAAGGGTAATGTTTAGTTGTTAATCAACACAACAGCCATGTAATGGCGGATGCAGGATTTAGCTGGTACAGTAACAAACATAACGTGGTCTGAGAGGGTATTGCGTTACCTTTCATGGTGTTATAGAAATGTTCCTGACAAATAATACATAGGCGCCGGAACGAGGTGAATATCGGGGGGGGGGGAGCTGAGCCTCCCAACTCCGTCCCCCGTTCCGACGCCTATGCAGTAATAGGTCCAAATACGATTAAAATAAGAGGGATTCCAACGAACTCCAGAAACTCCCTGGATCCGCCATGGCAAATGTTGTCGATATTATGTAAATAACAACCGTTTTCATGTACGATTACGGGATCACGAAATTGTTTTTAATTTACTAGGCCCCATAGACGGCTTGCTGCCGCTGCCGCCGCTGCTGCCGTTGCCACTGCTGCCGCCGCCGCCGCCGCCGCCGCTGCTGCTGCTATTAGGCCTACTATTAGTCTTATACCACAGTTATGGGAGATATATATACGGTTACTTACCCAAAATTTTAGTCGTCGACCAAAAGTATCGTCCGTACCCCAACTGGAATGGAAGAACAATTCTTAATGACAATTTAACTAAGTGCGCGCGTGCGCGCGTCTGTGTGCGCGCGCGTACACTTATTCCTGTATGCCTGTCATTAGCAGAAACAACAGCCATCGGCAATAACAACAGAAGGCCTATAGTATGGTAACGTCATGTTACAAGATCAACCTTGCAAAAACCATCCTGCAAGGCATTGTGCCGGAAGGAAGAAAGCGAGACAGACAGAGGAAGAGGTGGGAAGACAACATTCAGGAGTGAACTGGTTTGATCTTCTGCACGTCCCAGAGGGTGGCAGAGAATCGAAAGAGATAGCTTGGAGCGGTTACGGGATAGAAGAAGAAGAAGAGTGTGATCCGCGGCCGAGCGCGTGCCAGGAGACGTACCCGAGTATCTTGACGGAGTGGACGCCTGTGCGGCGGTGGTTGGGTGCGAGGTAGTCGGCCGGCATGGAGTAGCGGTACACGCCAGACCGGTACATGTAGAAGTCCTCCTTCACCTCCATCATCGCTGCAACACACCCGCCGACGACATTAGACCGTTCCAGTCATACGTTGTCCGCCCTACGTTGGTTAGTTATGTAACTTATCTGAGAGAGCTCCCTGCTACCCCTCCATGCACAAATGCATGTAAACGCTTGATGTCAATCTTGTCAAAAGTACCTTCAAATTAACCATAACCTCCAACCTAACCTTAAACCTAGCCCTTTTTGTACATCAGACCAACCATGAAACAGTATTTGTACGTGGATGGTAGCTGGACGCTCCCTCCTAACATAGCGGCCGGTCACGTGTTCTCCATAAGCGTTACGTCTAGATACGTATTTGTAAATGCGGATTTCATAGCTTCCACAAGTGATTGTTCTACTTATAGGTTTGCAGTTGGTATTTCACAACACATGTGTTTATGTTTTACTGACGTTTTACAGTAATTGACGGTCGAGAAATCGTCAACACACCCGCTGGTAGAACATGACTCAGGCATGGCCTCGTAGAAGGTCAAGAAGAAGAAGAATATGAAGAAGAAGAAGAACAACAAGAAGAACAACAAGAACAACAACATCAAGAACAAGGGAAGAAGAAGAAGAAAAAGAAGAACAGGAAGAAGAAATAAGAAGAACAAGAAGAAGAAATGAGAAGAACAAGAAGAAGAAATGAGAAGAACAAGAAGAAGACATAAAAAGAAGAAATAAGAAGAACAAGACGTTTATTTGTTTGACCCCCAAATACATAATTAACTTGTGTTACATCGAATTTGGTCCATTATCCTTCAACAAAGTTTATTTACCGTCTTTGAAACACACTTAACCTAATTGGCAATCACGTAAAACTTAGACTTTTATAACTGTTCAAAACAGTCTGTTATATCATCGTGATGCCCGTTAGAAGAGAAGCAATAGCAACACACCACAGCGGAGTGCAAGCAATACGAAGATACATCTAAGAATGTTCTAATACGTAACCGTGAGGAGGCCCCTGTTTACTTCAATGAAACTTATATTTTTATTGGATCAATATTAACTTACATGAAGACTGTTATGTACATACAACGGAGATAGTTGACGGAATCTTGAGCGACTAACAACTAACTTCTAAACACTAACGAGAAGTTTTAATTTATATAGGTGTAGAACTAATTTGGAGCACAATTTAGCATCGTATCGTCGTCGACAACCATGTCTTGGGTAAGTGGATAACAGATGCGGTCTGGTGTGTAAAGGTGCGATTATCGAGCAACTATTGCATTTAGATCAGCTTAAATTACCGTTTTTGTTCCTATGTCCATTAATCAGAAACATGGAGAAAATGTGTCCCGAGTCGCAATACCCCAAAACAAACGATGATAGTACATCATAATTATACCCAGTGCTTTCACTGAAACTTGCGGCATTGAACGCGGTTAAAACGAATTTGGTCCATTATCACTGAAACATGTTTGTTCACCGTCGTTAGTCTATCTGATGACCTACCTTGCACTGGCCCGTTCGCCGCAATCTCTTTCATGATTTCTCGCTCCTGGAAAGGTAGGTACAACATGTGAGATATATATTTATCAGCACAGTGCGTTCTTTGCTCTTTTTCACAAACATACGCTTGTAGGGAAAATGTCGTAGTCGAAAACGGCCAAATTTTCATCAGATGCACCACGACAGGGGCGGGTCCAGGGGGCCATAAAAACATCCAATTACACCCCTTGAGGCTCGCCGCTCAAAATCTCCATTAGCGGCCGAACCAAATTCATATTGGGTTGTCTGAGCCGGGGCTTCAACACGACTCCGCTGTCATCGCGCTGTCGCGGATCGTGACATCGGAAGACGTGTGTGGGGTGTTCTTGAAAATTGATCTAAGGGGCACACCACTCTAGCAAAGGCATAGCGCAGCCAAATTCCAAAGGTCTATGGGGGCACGTAGGCACCTGGACCCGCCTATGCCATATGCCTACGATTATCACTTGGGAACGCTACTCTAGGGAGCCTAGGTTATCGCCCCCAACAATAAAACACACAGCTCTACACACAAGGCTCTGCGTTGCGTAATCATCAAATACTCAATAATGGTAACTAAGGGTTGGGGAAGATATAACATCCAGGAGGTAAGAAACGTTCTGTTACACCGGCATGTCAGGCGCGCAAGACATGTGACATGACACATCATACTCACGACCCGCGTATCACAACGCAGAAATGGGGATGTTGTTTAGCAATTACCTTTGCTAAGATATATTACAGAATAAATCCTACATTTATTTATGTCACACCGACACACAGTCAGAACACTGAGTGCGGGCGTGAGGTAGCGTGCGTGGACATTGGTAGTGCACGGAATACTACGTTAAAGGGCGGAGTATATATTTACATTAGGCGATATCCTATACGGTGGCGATGCCCGGAAGAACGTGCTACTGTTGGTGTGCCATTTGCTGGTACAGTTGACTAGGGCTCGAGCGTGTTTGCCCGGGCGATACAGTTGGCAACGGCCCGTCGCCCTCGTGGCGCCGCTCTGGTACGGGTAACACGCCTCGCTGACGACCCTGGAACGTCAAGTACTACGGTTGTAATATTGAATGAGTGTCAACGTTACTGTGAGGTGATATGAAAACGTTGATGGAAAGTAGGGAGAGTATGAGAGAGGAATAACTGGAGAGAGAGAGAGAGAGAGAGAGAGAGAGAGAGAGAGAGAGAGAGAGAGAGAGAGGAGGAGGAGAAGGAGAAGGAGGCCAGGAGGGGTGGATTTGGGGAGAGAGAACGGTGGGAGGAAGGGAGATAGTCGAAGGAACGAACTAGGGAAGATGAAACATCAATAAGTATGGATATAGATTAATGAATAGTCGAAGGACGAAACGATCGGAGGGATGGAGATTAGGGGTGAAACGAAGAAAGCAATGGTGGAAACCGAAAGAAGGATGGCATGAACACAATTTAGGTGGACATGAAGGACGGACAGGCAGTCCGGTAGAAACATTATGAGTGAGTGGAGAGAAAAAATGAGTAAGCCACTGTAAGATACGTTTGACATAATGAGACATTTAAACAGTAGCCAATTACACATACACGTACCCGGTGTGTCTCATGTACCACCAGGCCCTGCCAAGATGGCCGCCCTTGCAGCCTCGTTGTCGCGAGTCATTGTTACACGAGATGAGATTCTGAGGCGAGAGCGGCTTTCTTGTGTGAGCGCCGCCGAATTGTATGCTCAGACGGTCTGAAATGACGCCTAAAACGACACATAAACATCGGAATGATGCAAAGCACCTCGAGGATCACACGAGTACATATAATCAGTCCTTGTAGTATGTATGCATGTTGACACATTGAGTAATTAGTAACTATAAAAACAAGTCATATACCATTCTGATTTGTGTCATGTAAATGTTTTTGTTGTTCATATTTATGGGGTGGCTCCTGTCCTAGCAATATTATATATCTTAATAGGAGTCTCCCGACCTTATCTATTACTTGCGTTATTCGTTGTATATGTATCGTATTTATAGGTCAAATAAATTGATTCTAAGTTCTGACGTGTGTCTGAGATTAGCCTCAAATATTCGCCGTCCATTTAGACGTGATGAAATGGTGATTAGACCTCATGGGAACACAAGGTGGGGTTGCATAGATCAGGTGGTCTTGCGGTTGTTTGTCGTAGCCGTTCAGAGTCAGTTCTAATTAGTTACACGTACGGAATTCTTTGGCGAGCCCATATCCTTTGTGTCGTTGTTGCAGAAGTGTGGTTTGAATTTTGCTTGCGTCTAAGAAATGCTACAAATTGGCAATTTTCTATGTACATATTCCGGGTTGTTGTTTTCTATTTGTACCGTTAAATAATTGCGAGGCAAATGTAGGATCTTGTTGTTGTTGTTGTTGTATGTGTGCATATGCGTGCGTGCCTGCGTGTGCGTGTGCATGTTTGTGTGCGTGAGTGGGTGTGTTGCTGCTTGCTACCTTTGTTTGGAGAACGTTGCACCTCACAAATTGCGTTATTGTTCAAGACACAATAACATCATAATTTCGGTTTTATTACATTAATTTGCACATTATGGAAACATACAGACAGACAGACAGACATACACACAGCCACACAGCCACACAGCCACACAGACACGCAGACACGCAGACACACATACACATTGACACACAGACTGACATACAGATAGATAAACAAATCAACAGATAGGTTTATATATATATATACATAACTACTTAACACCAGACCGACCGACCGACCGACCGACCGACCGACCGACCGACCGACCGACCGACCGACCGACAGACAGACAGACAGACATACATATAGACAGATAGACAGACACACTGAGACACCCATCCACACAAACAGACAGACAGTCAGACAGTCAGTCAGACAGACAGTCAGACTGACATATTGACAAACAGATTGACAGGCAGACATATAGACAGACAGAGAGACAGACAGACAGTCAGACAGTAAATCAGTTAGTGCGTGCTCCCTCTGTCTGTCTGTCTGTCAGTCAGAAGGGCAGTCAAACTGACAGACAGACAAATAGACAGAGGGAGCACGCACTGGTGGTGGAGAAGGCCCAGGAGGCGGCGCAGTTTCCCTGGTCCATGATGGGGTGAATGAGCCTGGGCCACTGGGTGCGGGCGTCGAAGGACGTCGGCACGGTCACGTTGCTGCGTCTTCGTAGTGGCGTCATCCGCTTCACCAAATCAATCGGTTCGAACGTTCCCAGTCGATATTGGACGCCTTCTGCCAGCGTCAAACCCCAGAAGAACGGGTACTTGGTCGCCTTCCACCTGCGCCGTGGGCACGATACAAAAATTTGCTTTGGCAATATAAAAATAGTTTATACTCTCGATATGAATACAAGGTTTGCGAAAAATAAGGGGGTAATGTTAGTGTTTTGGTTATGTATGCAAAATATATTTTTGTTGGACAAAGTAATGTTTTTTTATTTTGAAATGAACTGGGATTGTTGTGAGATGTAAAAAAAATAATAGTCATGCGCCATGTGTGTAAGTAATGCATTGCAATATTGAACAACGGTCATTAAACCAAACAAAAATGTTAACATGTCTGAGCTTATATGTTGTACATTAACAACAAATATGTATATTATCTTTCGAGACATTTTGATACCAACACTAGCTATGTAGCGCTGCAATTAGTAGATATATAACCTATTGTGTTTGAGTACGGTGGTTATGAAAACTAAGGGGATAGGTTTAGTGTTTTGGCTTTGGATGTAACATATCATTCGTTGTATGATATATAACTAATGTTATTTTATTTGAAAATGAGCTAGGATTGTTGCGAGATAAAAACAATTGTCATGCGCCACTTGTGTAAGTAATGATTTGAACTATTGTACACCTTCGGTCACTAAACCAAATGAAAATGTTAACACAATCAGAGCATATGTTGTGTTTTTCTTTCAAGTAGGTCTGCAATATTGGCATTCATATTAACTACAAATTGTATCTGACTTTTTCAAACATTTTGAAATAAAAATTAGCTATGTAGCTCTGCAAATGGTAGATATATAGTTAATTGTGTTTGAAGACGGTGGTTATGAAACATAAGGGGGTGGGGTTAGTGTTTCGGTTTTGTATGCAAAATATTACATTGTTTATTTGAAAATCTAGTGTTATTTTATTTGAAAATTAATGTGGATTGTTGGGAGATAAAACATAATTGCCATGCACCAGATGGGTAAATAATTATTTGTACCCTTCACGAAACCAAACTAAATTGTTGATATATCTTAGCATATGTTGTATTTTCTTTCAACTTCGTCTACAACATTGATGTGTGCATTAACTACAAATACGTATTCCACCATTCGAGGCATTTTGATAGCAAAATTAGCTGTGTAACCTTGTAATTAGTACATATATTGCAGATTATGTTCTTGGGCGGCGGTTATGAAACATAAAGGGGTAGGGTTACTATTTTGTTTGTGAATGCAATAAATCTAGTGCCGTTTTATTTGGAAATGAATTGGGAAGTTTCTGATGTAAAAATAGTTGTCATGTGCCACGTACGAAAGTAATTGTACACCGTCGGTCACGAAACCTATCTAGAATTTCAATATAATTTGATATATTGTGTGCTTTCATTTCAATTCTATCTATTGTATTGATGTAACATACGTGCCTCGTTTTTCCACACATGTTGACGCAAAATGTTATCCTGTAGCCCTATAATTAGTAGATATATAGCATATTATGTACATGTTGAAAGACCTTAAAAAATGCCACCATTTTCACAAAATAAAAATCACAATAAAAATTTTCATCCGGGCTTTTTGTGACTGGTAGAGGTGACAGAGTACATATATTGCGGATTGTGTTCTTGTAAGGCGGTTATGAAAAAATGACGGGCAAGGATTTCTATTTTGGCTGTGTATGCAATCTATTATCGTTTGTCAGATAATCTAGTGTCGTTTTATTTGGAAATGAATTGGGAAGTTTTTGATGTAAATGTAGTTGTCATGTGCCACGTATGTAAGTAATTGTTTTGAACTATTGTACACCTTCGGCCACGAAAGCTAACTAAAATTTCAATATAATTTGGTATGTGTTGTGCTTTCATTTCAATTATATGTATTGTATTGATTTAAAATTTGCTGCGCATGCGTGACTTGTTTTTTTCCACACATGCTGACACAAAATGTTATCATGTAGCCCTGTAATTAGTAGATATATATATAGCCGTTTATGTACCTGTTGAAAATCCTTTAAAAAAGCCCTGCGTCCATTTTCACAAAATAGCTCACTACGCAGTAAAAAATCTCAGTAGAAAATGTCGTCCCCCGATGTAATTTTTTATAGATGTTGTGCCTAGACTAGTAGACCTAGTAATGGAATACGTCTTAAAGGTAAACTAAACCAGCAGCTCTTGCAAAGTCGTTATGCGGTCGATGAATCCGGGATAAAATGTCGTTAACACTTGTAACTAAAACCGCTATCAAAGCCTACGAGTGTTTCGGGACTGGTTAGCGGTCAGGGTTTAATCCACCCAAGATGGCTTAGAAGTCGATTATCACCCCTCCAGTTCAGGTCGGTAGCGTGGTTGGTTTGGGTGCGTGCATTTTAAGACTTGCACAGACTCACCAAAAACTCTAACTGCACCCGTTCAGGTCTCCAACTGCACCTAATCAGACCTCCAACTGCACCCCCTTCAGACCTTCAATTGCACCCCCTTCAGATATCCAACTGAATCCTTCTGATGTACTGTCACATTGAAATGAAATACTGTGTTATGTTTATCACTAGAAATTATAATCATACCTTTCTATTGTTCAATATTCATAAATAAACTGGATTCCTAAATCCGAACTACACAGCGGCTAATGTGAATCGAGCAAACATGCGATGCATAAATATGTAAACTCTCCGTCATTAATCATACTAGTGAATATGGGAAACCAAGACTAAGTCTGTTTCCAGCACATATCAAACATATTTTAGTAATACAATAATAACATGAACACAGGGTTGTGGGTGAAAAACGAAGATCGCCAAGCATTTTATTATTATGTGACCACATGTCACATAATCACTCATAGCAGACATTATGCAGCTATACATAAATGCGATCTCCCAAGCACACCCCCCAATCCACCCATTGGTACAGAGTTTCCGTCATTTTACAAAGCTGAGTAATCTCCATCCAAGAGATCGAAATCTCCGCCATTCAATGTTCATTGAACAAACGATTTGTGTAGAAGTAAACAAATTATTTTCTTGATATTATACTAGCAGCAGGCCTATGTGAAATGGTATTTAAAACTATGCGATGACAGCTTAATCTTCCGTGTACCTGGAGCAGACAGTTAATTTGTTTAAATATTAAACAGGGATATATGTTACAAATCCAAGTTTTCCTCAACTATATAATTAGCCCAGGTATGACTACCTTGACTTATTGTTACACTGGCAATTTTTTCGATTACCAAATAATTTTTGCTAATAAAAGTTCACAAACAAACATAGAACCCACTGAAATGTGGTTCTTAAGAAGAATACTGCGAGTATCATGGACTGAAAATAAAAGCAATGACGTCATCCTCAAGACAGCCAAATCAAAATGAAAGATCATTAACACAATTAGAACACAACAAGCACGATTTATAGGCCATATAATGAGAAAGAGAAAATTAGAAAACATAGTAATAACAGGAAAGATTGAAGGAAAAAGATCCAGAGGACGCCAGAGGATAACAGTAATAGATAATCTGTCAATACGGTGTGGAAGGAGCGCAACAGAACTGCTACAAATGACCGTGCGGTTTGGAAAGCCATGACTACGAATGCCTCTGACAGACACGGCGCATAGAAGAAGAAGAAGTTTGCTAATAATCTCAGTAATTTTGATCACCACATGTTGACATGCATGATGACGTAACTCACCCGTAGCAGCCGGCGTTGACGAAGTCGAGCAGTTCGGGCCGGATGAGGCAAATCGTCTGCGTGCACTGCCAGTTGTACTTGTCCGCCGCCGCGACAGAGCACGTGCTGAAGACAAGAGAGAAGACACGCTCGTGCAGAGGTATGATATTGCAGGCTTCTTGTGCAAACAAATTAAATAGATCTTCTCTCCACGTATTAATTAGGACAAAAACAAACAGTATTCGTACTAAAATATGATCTTATTTCTATGTATTGGGTTTAAAATAAAGCATTCATAATAGTCATAGGCAAATGTACACCTTAGGTGCTCATTGATTGTGTCACTTAGATGTATGTATTCTAAAGTACGATATTTTATGTACATAAAATTATACAGGCGTTGGGTGAATATTACACTTTTGTTTAGTTTATTTTTCCAACACATTAGAAATAAATGCCTTAATTTCATATGTTGAATGCGGTGTTGTGTTCTATCACTATCATTATTATTATTATTCAATTTGAAGAGTTCCTTGAAAATAAAATGTTGATTGATTGGTTGTAGTGATTCTCTAACTAACAAAATGTTTGTTGAAAATACGAAAATACTTTCGGATCCCGAGGAATTTGGCGCCATAGATGTTTTTGTATTGTATTACATTATAATCATAGAACTAGCTTCTTGTTAAAAACGCAACCCCTGGAGAGTGGAAGGCGCCTGACTGCGGAAGAACCAGACGGGGTGTTGGGTGTCTTACAGGTTTTCTCTGACATCTAACGATCACTGAAGCAAAATGTGTCTCCGAAAAACATTGTATTGACTCCATTCTTGGACGAGGCCGTATGTCAGTGAACTAGTACTAAAGCATGTGTTCTGTAGCTAACAGCAGTGTAAGGTAGGGAAGAACTTTTGATTTGAAAAACCTCGGTAAATGATTGAGCTATTTAACTGTGCGAGAACGTCGAAAAAACAAGAGGAAGCAGATAGTCCACATCTATTTTAACAGCGTTCACAAATAAGCTATTTGTGAATTTCAGATGTGTGCTTAGATTGTGCATAAAAACAGCTCAACATGTTAGTTTATATACCATCGGTATGAGGAACTGTTTGTTTGTGACTTCCAAAAGACGCCGCTGCCAGAATAAATGTCACTGCGGTATTGTATCACAGTGTACAACTGTCTACAATTATGCTAAACAAGTGTTCACAGTATACACCTACATCCACATCACGACCTATTGCGCGCGCGCGCGGACACACACACACCACACATAACACACACACCACACCCACCACACCCACCACACACACCACACACACCACACACCACACACACCACACACACCACACACACCACACACACCACACACACCACACACACCACACACACCACACACACCACACACACCACACACACCACACACACCACACACACACAATCACACCACACACACACACACACACACACACACACACACACACACACACACACACACACACACACACACACACACACACCACAGACAACAAACACCACACACACACACACACACACACACACACACACACACACACACACACACACACATACACACACACACCACCACCACCACACCACACATACCCAACACACACACACCACACACATACACACACCACACACACCACACACACCACACACACCACACACACCACACACACCACACACACCACACACACCACACACACCACACACACCACACACACCATCACACCACACACACACACACACACCACACAGACCACAAACACCACACACACAGACACACACACACACCACCACCACCACCACCACCACCACCACACCACACATACCCAACATACACACCACACACATACACACCACACACACACCACACACCACACACCACACACCACACACAACACACAACACACATACCACACCACTACCACCCACACACACCACACATACCCAACATACACACCACACACATACACACCACACACACAACACACACCACACACCACACACCACACACCACACACCACACACAACACACAACACACAACACACAACACACACACATACCACACCACTACCACCCACACACACCACACGCACCACACGCACCACACGCACCACACGCACCACACGCACCACACGCACCACACGCACCACACGCACCACACGCACCACACGCACCACACGCACCACTCGCATCACACGCATCACACACCACACACACACACCACACACACCACACACACCACACACCACACACCACACACCACACACCACACACACACACACACACACCACACACACCACACACACACCACACACACACACACATACACACACACACACCGCACACACACCGCACACACACACACACACACACACACACACACACACACACACACACACACACACACACACACACACACACAACCACACACACATACCACACACACCACACACACCACGCACACCACGCACACCACGCACACCACGCACACCACGCACACCACGCACACCACGCACACCACGCACACCACGCACACCACGCACACCACGCACACCACACACACCACACACACACACACCACACGCACCACATACACACCACACTCACACACACACACCACACACACCACACACACCACACACACCACACACACCACACACACCACACACACCACACCATACACACACCACACACACACCACACACACACCACACACAGACACACACACACACATACATACCACACACACCACACATACACCCACCGCACCACACACACACACCACACACACATACGCACGCACGCACGCACACACACACACGTTCACATGCCATCTATTATATCTACGATGACAGGAAATGCAAACTCGGCGCAGGTTATAAACCAAAGATGCGAGGTCGTGTAAGGTTATCAGTCGTTTAAGACTATATTTATAAATCCAGTGTTAAATCCAATGAGACCGGTAAACACTCTTTTTCGGGGACTACTTGTGCAAAAATGTATGTGCGTGGTTTCGTGTCATGACTGACAACACACAACCTGCTAATTGCTAAGTTTTCTTCTTTAAAATGGAACTTTTGCCGTTATTACAACAAAACGTGACAACGCCTGGGTGGTTAGGCAACAAACGTTCGGAACGTTATAGCAAGTTTGTGCTCCACGAAGAATCACATGAATGTTATATTCGCACGAGCATCACATTTGATTGCGATGTGTCTTCTCGTCAACACAGTTTGTACTAGTTTTTCATCAAACAACATTCCCGTAGCGTTAGCCGTATAGGAAAATTAACACGAAGGAGTGTTGACAGACGATGGAAGTGAACCTCTACAATCTGTAGATATACACAGCACTTACCAGTTATTGCAGTTGGATGAGATCGTTGACCCCGGCTTATACGCTGTGCCCTTGTGGTGACAGCTTTCTGCGCAAACAAACGGCATGAGTGAGTACGCAGTGCAGCATTAAAAGACGTCGATGAGTGACTCGCTGTTCGCCCTTCTGTCACACGCACGCACTCACGCACACATGCACGCAAGTAAGCATGCATGCAAAGCAATCAAGCTCACGTACATGCATAAAACCAATCAAGCACGCACGCACACATACAAGCAAACACGCACACACACTTGCAAGCAAGCTCGCATACATGCATAAAACAAGCATGCACGCACGCCGCATACAGGCAAGCACACACACACACACACACACACACGCGTGCACGCACGCACGCAGGCACGCACACACACTATTTAAATCGCAGTGTGCAATACACAGACTTCCTACAGGATGAAAATGTGAACACCCAAGTCGACAGAAGCTACTGCAAACACCATCACAAATGTACGAACAAATTAAACGTTGACTATAACTAAAATTTACATTTCTGATGCGGACGACTGATGACGACTGTACCAAGTTTATGCTGGAAAAAATGTCGGATATGTCTAGAAATGACACATGAATCCCGCCGCGATATGTGATTGCCGCCTGTCGCTGTACCTCCTGTTGTTTCGCGAGCATAATCGTGTGACATTTCACGGCGACTCGGCTAATTATCGTCCGCCACCGAGAAACGGGTGCTCGCGTTGTTGGCGCGTCAGGTGATCTCAAAGCGGCGGCCATGTTTACACAGATGCGTGCAGTTGTATAGTTTTTCAGGCGAATTCTAATCGTAGGGGTGTGCTCAAACATTTAACTGTAGCAGGTGTTGGGTGCGAAAAATAATCCAGGTGTATAATGGGATGTCTAATGATTTTTTTTAAGATAAAATTACAAAAATGTTTGACGCTTCTCTTTGAGCTACATGTTCCAAACAAGCAGAGTTAGAATAGTGTAGAATATCTTTCCGGTTTGTAAACGCACTACGACTCAGATTCCTTATGGACGGTAGCGACCTCTGTAGTGAAGTCACTTCTGGTATTGTCTCTGTCCCATTTATGTTCGGGTACAATTTGAATCGCTACATAGGGCGATTCGATTTTCCGCAGCCGCATCCGCGTGAAAAACGCACCCCCTCTGTACATATGGAATGACCCCCTGTTAATGTTCATTACAGGCACTATAACCAGTGGGTTTTTGCATACTGCATGCGCATGCCGTTTCCGTTGACAAAGAATACTAGCTTTAGCAGAATTGTGACATCACTTTCAAACAAATCACATTCGTGTTTTTTTGTATTCCTAAATAATGTCTAGCAATTTACAGGAACATATTCGTTTAAGATGAGTCAACAAGATAGATGCCCGATTGACCGAACGCTCCGCCAAGTAAATTACCCGGCAGAATGTCTACGCACCTATTTATACATTTTGTCAGTAGTTGTTAATAACTATAGGTCAGTTGATGCGATGCTATGTGAACAATAAATAAATGTTTATTTAAGTCTCTCTGTCTGGTTGTAGAAGTTCTAATGCAGGCTGGAATAAAAACAGAACTCTTCGGTAAAATTCATAAATCCAAACTATCACTGATTTGCCATATCGTCAAACAAGAACACATTCAAAAGAACGGTTGATGGCAAAAGAGGCAGAGGAAGACCAAGAGCCAGCTGGACAGATAACTACAAGACATGGATGGGGAAGATGAAGTGGGAAGAACTAGGAGGGACACGACACAGGGAGGGAGGAGAGACTGTCTATGATGACTGATCCTCCCAGATGAGACACGATGTTACAGCATCTTCGCGCGCCGTGGGTGGTAATTGACTCAATTACCCACGGCAGATATACCTTACGCAAAGAATGAATGTAGCGGAATCTGTAATGTTTAGCGATCGATCGCCACGCGGCGTCGTGGTCACATGAACATTAAGCATGGAACATTTAAGTTTGAAATTAACAATATTCTGTTTATATGTAATCACGTTATGTTCTACTAAAACATTGTTCTATTTGTGTTTTGTATTCATTACGTTGGATACAGAATGTATCACTGAACAGATAATGTTCTTCGTTATAATTATGTATGTATTAATGTACTACAATTTAGGCAGGCTCATAGCATACATGATCTGGCCCTATGCAGATGTAAAATTGCGATCTCGGAATAAAGTCTGGGCTTGGCTTCTACCATGAGGCTTTCGCCGCGTGCAAACATATCGTGTCGTTTCGTGACGTGTTCATTGAGCTCTAACGCTACTTGCCCGCTTGGCCAAGTGTAAGGCATTCGTGGCATAAGGAGAGGGTTGACCAGGCTCATCCTGGTTGCCTTCTTTCCTCTGTATTAGTGAACGCAGTACTTCAAGGAATGTAACATGGTGTCAGTGCGGACGGCTAAATGGTAGGCTTTATCTGAATCGCAGCAGTGAAATCTCCAAAAGAGTAACTGCTAAAAGAGAAATTGCGAGAAGAGCCTACCAAGACGACGACAACACACAGCCGGAAGAGAAGTACATGAAAACGTACACGAGAGGCGTTCCTGACGACCCAGATGAAGGAAGAGGCGTTACGACGACCCACGCGAAAGAAGAGGTATCCTGACAAACCAGAAGAAAACAAGATGGCTACCAGACAAGTACCACCAATGGACATCGCTGGCAACATAAGCGAAAACTGGGCACATTGGAGAGAGCTGATGGAGCTTGTGCTAGCTGGTCCGGACGCAAACAAGTGGACCGAGACACAGAAAGCGGCCCAGTTCTACAACTGCAAGTTGCACGACCAAGACGAGATGCTGCGTGACATGCTCGTCGTGAACTCTTCAAACAGGAAGGTGCAAGAGAGACTCCTGGAAACGGACTCTCACAGGCTCTGAAGATCGCGAAGGCTCACGAGACAAACATCGAACAAATGAAACTCCTATCACGCCGCGACGTCCACTCTATTGGCAGAAACCGGAAGCCAGCCGCAACAAGCCATCACTCCCACACAGCGATCGCTGCTAGAAGAACGGACGGGACACATACTATCCGCCGACGGACAGCGACCAGACCCAGTGAAGATCCAGGGCATACGTGAGATGCCTCCACCAACCACAAAGGACGAGCTGGAGACCGAGCTTGGAATGACTACTTACCTGAGGAAGTTCGCGCCAAACTTGTCGGACATCACCGCCCCACTGAGACCTGACCAAGAAAGAGAACGGGTTTATCTGGGATGCAGTGAGGGAGAAGGCCTACGCAGACATGAAGCAGCTGTTGTGCAAACAACCAGGTCCAGTTATCGCCTACTTTGATCCCCGGAAAGACAGTCCTACAGTGCGACACTTCACAGAAAGGTCTTGGAGCTGCCTTACTACAGGAGCGACGACCCGTGTCATATGCATCGAGATGTATGACTCATCCTGGCTACCTTCTTTGCTCTGCACTAGTGAACGCAGTAGTTCAAGGAACGTAACAGAATCAGTTGTACTTTTTCGGGTAATTGTCTCCGCAGGTTTCTACTGTACTACCGATTAGATCAATGCAGGTGCCCGCACCCCGTATCAAATCAAAGGGGCGACTCCAGTGACTCCCATTCTCACGAGCAGCTGAGTGATAATGTGTATTCAAATAATTCTACTTCCAGAACCAAAACAAAAGCATAACAGACAACGAAATTACTGGCTCCGCTGGTAAAGGCCTCCCTGGGTCGAGAGAGATGTTAAGGGGGATTGCACTTTCTTTGTTACATGTCTAACCGATGCTGGCATAACACCTCACACACAGAGGGTGGATTGGCCTGTATTGTCCGACTGTCTGACCTAATTCCGTCTACCATACCCACGTTAGCACTCAATGCCACGCGTCCTACCTGCTGCGTTCGATCCAATCACCTCGTGAAGTCGTACACCACTCCTGTTCACCACCACGTCTACCAGCAGCGCGTTCCAGTTATTGCACGTAGTGCGCATGCGCAGGTATTGTTGATATTAGTTACATTTTTCTGTACGAGATAGTTGACCAAAATAAACATAGACATTTGTTAACGTTGTTGCGTAGAAGTCTTTGCATACTATGTCCACATATTTGCAATGATGAAATACGCTACGGCTATTAACGAAATCGAATGGCAGCGCAAGAGAACGAGGTAAAAAAACATGTATTATTGAACAAACTGTAATATCGCCCGCTTACATGTTCTTACGGTCATTGACGTTGCGCGTCTTCTTTTTTCTTCAGACGCTTCATTTATTGTACAGCCATTACCCGCATTAGCGAAATTATAAACTGTAAATGTAATGAGTCTACGCATGGCGTGAGCCCTTACTTAAACATTGTTTTATGTGTAATTTTGATGAAAAACAAACACTGCATTTTAATTGCTGCATGCATATTAACTACTATCCATTATTTGTTTAGTCCTGATTATTTTATGCGACAACATAAGGCCAAGGCAGAGCTACAACTGTATATGTTACTATAACATTACTATTATCCCTAATTATAACTCATATTAGTATATATTAAAATTGTAATAAGTTTTACATGGAAGTGTTAATTCATAAAATGAACACTGAACTGCACAGGCTACAAAACATATATGTTGATTATATCAAATTCATTTTATTTACCCTGATAATAAATAAAATAAAAACGTTTTGTCTTTTACATATGTATTACTCGTGTTACTACAATTTGAATTATTATGTTAAGAGTGTGTAAATCGTTTTTTCAGAAGATTGTTTGCTTTACGTCTACGAGAAGACCGGCATCCTGTGATGGTTGTGAAGACAGGGGTTCGTTCTGACCTGTTACTTATGATGGACGAACACACCTTCAGCAGACACATGCGTCTCAACAATGCCCAGTTTAAACGCTTTGTGAACTTTCTTCTCGAAACAGGCCACGACACACCCGTTAAATGTGGAGGAATGCCACGAATACCCATTGAGAAGAAAGCTCTCGTATTCTTGTGGTACATGGCAAACACAAACACTTTTTGCGAAATTTCGGACAAATTTAACATCTAACAGAACACAGCACATCAAATAATAGCACAGTTACTACATAATATTCCCCACTTTTTATATCAGCATATTCTTTGGCCGAACAGTATTCAGAAACAACACAGCACAAAATATTCTCATCGTGTGGTGTCTCAAACATCATTGGTGCAATAGATGGATGCCACATCATAATTTCTCGTCCGCAACGCCATGGCGATGACTATATTAACGGAAAGGGTTATTAGTCTTTTCTTCTACAAGGTATATGTGATGATAATGCCAAATTCATTAATGTGTTTGTTGGTCCCCCAGGCAGATTACACGATGCAAGAATATTTCATATGTCACCCATTTACAGTGCCAGACAGCATCGCCTGGGAGATAAATGGATAACTCCTTGGCGACAGTGCATATATTTATCATGACTTTTCTTGCATTGTTACACAGCTAAGAGATAACGGAACACTGACTCATGACCAAATTCTAAGAAATTCATCTGTTCGTCGGTCACATGTTATTATAGAAAATGCATTTGGTCGACTCAAGTGTAGATTCACATGAATCAAGGATATTAAAAACTTAATGATCATATTTCACATACTAATTGCTGCTTGTGCTCTACATAACATGTTAACACAGAATATGATTGTAATGAATATCTCGATGGATGCCCAAGGTTTGCTGACAATAATGAATAAATAGTTAGTCAATGAACATTCTAAATATACCTCTTTTGTTTGTCTGTACATTTGAAATGTACAACTTATTTTTTGTAATATTTTCAACTGATCTAACACTACGAGGGAGCATATTCCAAAGAGAAAAAGCCTTAGTTCAAATGTTAGTGTTGGCTCTAGGAACAGAAAGTAGGTCAGAACTAGATGATCGAAGCTGGATATGTTTTCGTACAGGCGTAAGCAGTGAATGCAATTAAGATGGTTGCTTACTGGACAGCGCCTGGTCTGTAATGGTACATCTCTTAAATACTGTACGATATCGTACAGGAAGCCAATGCAAAGACTTCAAAAGCGTTAACCCCTCTCCTAAAACATGCTGGAAAGGGTTCAAGCATTACAAGGAATGCCAAGAAAGCCTGATTTGTACTACGTTACAAAAACATTATTTTACATTCCTACAACGATCAAATTTCGCAAAAGAAACTCAAGTAAAACTCGACTTCCGCGGTTACCGTAAAATTTATATTGTGTCGAGCTTCACAGAAATTCCGTACAGTGGCGCTATCATTATTGTACGCATGTTCGCGCGCGCGATATAAATATAATATATCGTTAATATATACGGGCGCGTGAGTGTGTGTGCGTATGGTAGTTATAATATTGACATTGTTTCTATTAAAATGTAGCTCGATTAATTAAGGCATAATTATTATAATCAATAAGGTAATGAAAGGTTTCTACTTAATGTAAAAAACAAAACAAGTCTTACGAATAACCAATAATTATGTGTGTGTATGCTCGTGTGTGTGTGTGTGCGTGCGCGTGCGTGCGTGCGCGTGCGTGTGTGTGCATGTACTTCTTTTGATAAGAAAATTAATACGAATTATTATTCAATTAATGAAATATAATTATACCATCAGATATGTATTAATAATAATATTAATACATTTTTGGACATTCATTACTTGTTAAGTATAATGAATAAATGATATTTACACGAAATGTGAATATGGGATGGGAAATATGGTGGTAGAAAATACAAAGTTTTCAACGGTTTGGTCGCATTCTAAAATAATATTAATATCTTAGTGCTTTTCTTATCAATATCACAATGTATGCATAGTAGCAATTTCTTTTGGGGAAGTGTTGGTTGGCTCTAAAAAGAGCCCTTGTTTTTTTTTGCTCTTAAAAGAGCCGTTGTTTTTGTTCTCGATCTGTTCTGTACAGTTGGGCGACGTGGTTCACGATGTGGTGAAATGCTGCATCCCCGTAGCGCCTTCGCCAAATAAACTCTTGGAGGTAGGTGTCAAATAGCGGCCCATTCTTCCTCGTTCCCGACAACCTCTTGAACTTCCGTTTCACCTGCGTCCACACGCCCTCAATGGTGTTCGTATGGAGTGTCGCATCGTTGGGGTCCGCGTAGTGCTGGCTGTGGTTTATCGTCTTATGCGTGTACCCAAGTTGCTGTAAGGTGCCGTATGCACGCCACTCGTCGGTTATGATCGTCGTACCAGGCTGAACCCACTGCTGGATTATAGGAATCAGCGTCGCGGCATCCCTCTGTTGAACCGGACAAGGAAAATCGCCCCATGCTCAGCTCGGTCGACGCCGCCAAGCACCCATACCCCGTCGATGCGACGTCCGAGGTTGAACTTTCTTTTCCCGAACTTGCTTTCGTCGATTTCAACTGTGTAGCCGACACCGCCGATGCATATATATATATATATATATATATATATCCCTTACAAAAAAGAGCCAATGATATACCATTTAATATAATTGAATATAATTGAATATCATTGAATACCATTGAATACCATTGAATACCATTCAGTACCGTTGGACCATTCAATGGTAAATCAGTAGGACTCAGTGGTACTTTCAATGGTATTTGAATATACCCTTCAGTACCATTGGACCATTCAATGATAAATCAGTGTATCAATGGTAATCTCAATGGTATTTGAACATATCATTCAATACCATTCAATGATAAATCAATATGTCTTAGTGGTACTCTCAATGGTATTTGAACATATCATTCAGTACCACTGGACCATTCAATGATAAATCAGGTTTCAGTGGTACTCTCAATGGTAATTGAACATATAATTCAATACCATTCAATGATAAATCAGTATGTCTCAGTGGTATTTGAACATACCATTCAGTACCACTGGACCATTCAATGATATATCAGGTTTCAGTGGTACTCTCAGTGGTATTTGAACATATATCATCCAATACCATTCAATGATAAATCAGTAGGTCTCAGTGGTACTCTTAATTGCATCTGAAAATATCATTTAGTACCAAGATTTAACAAGATTTAACAAGATTGCCATCCAGAGAATTAACTATAGGTGGCAGGTGGACAAGGAAGCCCTTTGGCTTATCGAGAGTCCGACCCTTTTATCTATGTGTATCCCGCCCGTCTGAGGTATGTGTCGATTTTATTTTTAAACATATTCACGCTACTAGCACCCACACAATCAGCAGGTAATTTGTTCCATTCATTTACAGTCCTTTGTGAAAATTTTCTTATATCCAATCTACTCTGCTCCTTTGCTAATGCAAGTTCATGTCCTCTAGTCCTTCTATCTTTCTTAACTGAGAAAAACATATTTCTATCAATATTTTCATAACCATTCAATATTTTAAACACTTCTATCTGATCTCCTCTCAATCTCCTGGTCTCTAGTGTTGTTAAACCGCATTTTTTTAGGCGTATTTCGTAACTAAGATCCCTCAGATTTTGTATCATTTTAGTTGCTCTCCTCTGCACTCTTTCTAGCATATCTATGTCCTTCCTGGGATATGGCCTCCACGTTTGAATACAATATTCTAAATGAGGCCTAACTATTGTTTTGTACAGCGGTATTATTAGCTCTTTTTCCTTATACGTTATGTTTCGCTTAATTAATCCAAGGATTTGATTTCCCTTTGAAGCTGCAATTCCGCACTGCTCTGAAATCTTCATATCAGCACTAACGGTTAACCCTAAGTCCTTTTCTTTTACAGTAGTACTTAGTACAGTACCCCCCATTTTATATTCTACTTCTTCGTTCCCATGTCCTATGTGGAGGCATTTACATTTCCCAAAATTGAACAGCATTTGCCACTTTTCAGACCATTTGATCAACCTGTCAAGATCATCTTGTAAATGCTGTCTATCTCCATCACTTTTAATCCTTCTAAACACTTTTGTATCATCCGCAAATTTCAACACCTTGCTTGTTATTTCATCATCCAAATCGTTGATATATATTAAGAATAATATAGGACCTAATACTGATGCCTGTTGTACCCCACTCAATACCGATTTCCAGTTTGAAGCCTCCCCATCAACTACTACACGTTGTCTTCTGTCAATCAGCCATTGTTCTATCCAGTTTATTATACCATTTCCTATGCCATGGGCCTTTAGTTTAAGCAGTAATATTTGATGTGGTACTTTGTCAAAAGCTTTTTGAAAATCTAAGTAGACGATATCTACTGGTGATCCCTCATCTACCCACTTAGTGATGTCTTCCAAAAAACATAACATATTTGTTAAGCATGACCTCGCTTTAAAAAAACCATGTTGAGATGGGTTTATCAAGTTTTGTTTAACAAGAAATCCACCATGTGATCTTTAATTAGTCTTTCTAATAATTTACAAATCACTGATGTTAAACTCACTGGTCTATAGTTCTCTGACTTGTTTCTCGAACCTTTTTTGAATAACGGTATAATGTTTGCTTCTTTCCATTCTAAAGGAACCACTCCCTCTTCTAATGACAAGTTGAAAACTGTTGCAAGTGGTATACTAATTTGTTCTACAATTTCCAATAGTAGTTTGGGTGGAATACCATCCACTCCAGGCGATTTATTATCCTTCATACCCCTTATTTTCTTAGCTACCATTTCCGGGGTTACAATTAATTGTCCTAAATAGTCTGAATCTGCCCCCTTGATTTTAGCCTCTGGTATTGGCAGTGAACTAATATCTTCCCTGGTAAACACTGAACTAAAGTACTAATTCAGGTCTTCTGCCATTATGAATCCCTCTGATATTATATTTCCAGCACTATCTTCTAGAGGACCGACCTTATTTTGAACTTTCTGTTTGCTTCGAACATACGCATACAAACTCTTGCTGTCATGTTTTATATTACTAGCTAATTGTTGTTCATAGCTTCTCTTTGAATTTCTAATTTCAGCTGTAGCTTGGTTAAGTGCTTCTTTATAACTGTTGTAGTCTTCATCATTTCCAGTACATCTATATGACTTCCACATCATTTGTTTATACTAAATTTTTCTAATGGCTTCTTTCGATAAGTGTTTCTTTTTGGACCGTTTTCCTTGTTATTTGAAGGGTACAAATTTATCGACTATGCACTTAATTTCACTCTTTAATATATTCCAGCATTCTGTTGCCGTCTTATTTTTCAGTGTCTTATTCCAGTCTATCTTTGCTAAATATTTCATCATGTCCTTATACCTTGCTTTTTACTATTCCTTTCTGATTTTACTTTGATGGTAAAATGTATCTGGTTGTGATCGCTACTCCCCAGTGGCTCACATATCTTGACATTGTTAACTAATTCATTCTGTGAGGACAAAACTATGTCTAACACATTCTCACCCCTGGTTGGTTCTAGCACATGTTGAGAAAGGAATGTATCTTGAACTAAAACTAAAAACTTGTGGTCCTCTCTCCCCATACTCTGTCCTACGCGAAATGCGGAAGTTAGCCGAGTCAAACTAGTAATTGACTTCGCCAGTCGCGACTGCATCACCCGTGAGAACAGCGCAAATACCCACCCCAATTTGAAGACGGATAAACGACTTCTGGAAATCCCAATATATAATGACCCGTTCGCCCATTAGCACAAGCAGCTGAACGGTATTGTGTATTCGAATAATTGCTTCTACTTCCTAAACATTGCTTGTAACACGAGCCATGGTTGGTTTAAATTTGTTTTATTATGACCACATGACCTGCGTAGATATGCTGATCTAGTGAGCGATTTCATAGGCTGAGCTTAAATTCGGAGTTTCGCAAAGCGATCAGCCAGGGGATACTGCTGGCTGGCACTGACGTAATCAGCAGCAGCGACCCCTGGCGCGCGAGGATGGTGAACACGGCAATTCGTTGTAACTGCCGCGAAATTACGACGAATTTAATTCGGAGATGAATTTTATTGTTTAATCCATTCTTCCCACATTAAAAAAACTGCATTACGTAACCATCGTAGTGAATCGCAGGTGGGCCGGTGTCGTGGGAGAATGAACAACTTTCACACAAGTCGTTTCTGCGAAGTAGTGGCCACAGCCGGAAATGTATTACTCATTCATTACGTTCCCATAGACTTATCTGTGAAAGTGCATATATTTGCCTATGTTGCATGTTCGTCAGACGCAAGCAATTGGAACACATTTCCTGTAGTTGTTGCTAAGGCGAAACATCAAATGATCTCAATATTGGATCTGTTTTATTGGTGAGAAGGTTGTGTTTCTTTCCCATGAGCTTATTGGTATATAAAGTGGTGTTTCCGACTTCTACTTCATATCGATTTTCGGTTCTTTTCGAGATGGCTCAAGTAAATGTGAATCTTGCGGCTTGCGTTTGAGAAGTTTGGTCATCGCGACAAGATCGACCAGGAGGACAGTCACCTGGCAGCAAGCGAATCGCCTGCTTGCAGCAAACCTCAACTGTCCGGCGTGCCACGTGGCACGTCGTTGGGAGATGACGGCTGCGTTGGCCGATGGCTACACATGGCGCTGTCCCAACCAGGCATATCGAAAACGCCTTTCCTTACGGCATGGTAGCTTTTTCGCGAAAAGCCACATCTCGCTGCAAGATCTTGCACAATTTATATACTGGTGGAGCATGGACAGCGTCGGGCATCCCACCATCCAGTCCGAACTCGGGATAGCTTCAGGGAAAACGCTGGTAGACTGGAGCAATGTCATACGCGACATATGTGCTCAACACATCCAGATCAACCCGATACGCATCGGCGGTGTCGGCTACACAGTTGAAATCGACGAAAGCAAGTTTGGGAAAAGAAAGTTTAACCTCGGACGTCGCATCAACGGGGTATGGGTGCTTGGCGGCGTCGACCGAGCTGATCATGGGGCGATTTTCCTTGTCCCGATTCAACAAAGTGATGCCGCGACGCTGATTCCTATAATCCAGCAGTGGATTCTGCCTGGTACGACGATCATAACCGACGAGTGGCGTGCATACGGCACCTTACAGCAACTTGGGTACACGCATAAGACGATTAAACCACAGCCAGCACTACGTGGACCCCAACGATGCGACACTCCTCACGAACACCATTGAAGGCGTGTGGACGCAGGTGAAAAGGAAGTTCAAGAAGATGTCGGGAACGAGGAAGAATGGGCCGCTGCTTGACACCTACCTCCAAGAGTTTATTTGGCGAAGGCGCTACGGGGATGCAGCATTTCACCACATTGTGAACCATGTCGCCCAACTGTAACCCGTGTAGAGGACGAACAGATCGAGAACAAAAACAACGGCTCTTTTAAGAGCCAAGAAAAAAACAACGGCTCTTTTCAGAGCCAACCAACACTTCCCCAAAAGAGTTTGCTACTATGTATATATGGTGATATTGATAAGAAAAACACTAAGAAATTAATATTATTTTAGAATGCGGCCAAACTGTTAAAAACTTTGTATTTTTCTACCACCATATTTCCCATCCCATATTCACATTTCGTGTAAATATCATTTATTCATTATACTTAATAAGTAATGAATGTCCAAAAATGTATTAATATTAATATATATCTGATGGTAGAATTATATTTCATTAATTGAATAATAATTCGTATTAATTTTCTTGTTAAAATTAGTACATGCACACACACACACACACACACACACACACACACACACACACACACACACACACACACACACACACACACACACACACACATTTATTGGTTATTCGTAAGACTTATTTTGTTTTTTACATTAAGTAGAAACCTTTCATTACCTGCAAACTACACTGATGATAATCATTATGTCTTAATTAATCGAGCTACATTTTAATAGAAACAATGCCAATATTATAATTACCACACGTACACACAATCACGCGCCCTAATCATATTAACTATATATTATATTTATATCGCGCGCGCGAACATGCGTACAGTAAAGATAGCGCCACTGTACGGAATTTTTGTGAAGCTCGACACAATATCAATTTTACGGTAACCACGGAAGTCGTAGTACCAGCCAGCAGTACCCCCTGGCTGATCGATTTGCGAAACTCTGAATTTAAGCTCAGCCTATGAAATTGCTCACTAGATCAGTATATCTACGCAGGTCAGGTGGTCATAATAAAACCAATTTCAACCAATCGTGGCTCGTGTTACATGCAATGTTTAGGAAGCAGAAGCAATTATTCGAATACACAATACCGCTCAGCTGCTCGTGCTAATGGGCGAACGGGTCATTATATATTGGGATTCCCAGAAGTCGTTTATCCGTCTTCAAATTGGGGCGGGTTTTTGCGCTGTTCTCACGGGTGATGCAGTCGCGACTGGCGAAGTCAATTACTAGTTTGACTCGGCTAACTTCTGCACTTCGCGTAGGGGATCAGCCAGGGCTAGTTTTGCTTGGCAAACAGCTCTGGCTTGTGAGGATGGTGTTCACCGCCAATCGATGTATCAAAAGTAGTTTCCTTTTACATACAGAGTGGCAGCAAACTGTGCATAATCTGTTCCAAACCTGCACTTTTAATGGTGACACAAAAAACTAGCTGGAAATGAGGATTTGCGTCTTCTTAGTTCAGTTTGTCACATTAACTAATTATGGAAATGACTTTCCCAGCTTAGCAAAATGCACAATTTAACTAAATGTTCACAGAAACGAATATATATCATTCATCCTAAGTCTGAATGCCCCCCCCCCCAAATGTAATTCGTTGAAGCACCGACTCGTGCGTTGGTCATCAACTGAAAAATAATTGACCAACGGGAACACAATTATTGGCTATTCGTAAGACTTATTTTGTTTTTTACATTAAGTAGAAACCTTTCATTACCTGCAAACCATACTGATGATAATAATCATGCCTTAATTAATCGAGTTACTTTTTAACAGAAACAATGCCAATATTATAACTACCACACGCACACACAATCACGCGCCCGTATATATTAACTATATATTATATTTATATCGCGCGCGCGAACATGCGTACAGTAATGATAGCGCCACTGTACGGAATTAATTTTACATTCCTACATCGATCAAATTTCGCAAAAGAAACTCAAGTAAAACTCGACTTCCGCGGTTACCGTAAAATTGATATTGTGTCGAGCTTCACAAAAATTCCGTACAGTGGCGCTATCTTTACTGTACGCATGTTCGCGCGCGCGATATAAATATAATATATAGTTAATATGATTAGGGCGCGTGATTGTGTGTACGTGTGGTAATTATAATATTGGCATTGTTTCTATAAAAATGTAGCTCGATTAATTAAGACATAATGATTATCATCAGTGTAGTTTGCAGGTAATGAAAGGTTTCTACTTAATGTAAAAAACAAAATGAGTCTTACGAATAACCAATAAATGTGTGTGTGTGTGTGTGTGTGTGTGTGTGTGTGTGTGTGTGTGTGTGTGTGTGTGTGTGTGTGTGTGTGTGTGTGTGTGTGTGTGTGTGTGTGTGTGTGTGTGTGTGTGTGTGTGTGTGTGTGTGTGTGTGTGTGTGTGTGTGTGTGTGCATGTACTAATTTTAACAAGAAAATTAATACGAATTATTATTAAATTAATGAAATATAATTCTACCATCAGATATATATTAATATTAATACATTTTTGGACATTCATTACTTATTAAGTATAATGAATAAATGATATTTACACGAAATGTGAATATGGGATGGGAAATATGGTGGTAGAAAAATACAAAGTTTTTAACAGTTTGGCCGCATTCTAAAATAATATTAATTTCTTAGTGTTTTTCTTATCAATATCACCATATATACATAGTAGCAAACTCTTTTGGGGAAGTGTTGGTTGGCTCTGAAAAGAGCCGTTGTTTTTTTCTTGGCTCTTAAAAGAGCCGTTGTTTTTGTTCTCGATCTGTTCGTCCTCTACACGGGTTACAGTTGGGCGACATGGTTCACAATGTGGTGAAATGCTGCATCCCCGTAGCGCCTTCGCCAAATAAACTCTTGGAGGTAGGTGTCAAGCAGCGGCCCATTCTTCCTCGTTCCCGACATCTTCTTGAACTTCCTTTTCACCTGCGTCCACACGCCTTCAATGGTGTTCGTGAGGAGTGTCGCATCGTTGGGGTCCACGTAGTGCTGGCTGTGGTTTATCGTCTTATGCGTGTACCCAAGTTGCTGTAAGGTGCCGTATGCACGCCACTCGTCGGTTATGATCGTCGTACCAGGCAGAATCCACTGCTGGATTATAGGAATCAGCGTCGCGGCATCACTTTGTAGAATCGGGACAAGGAAAATCGCCCCATGATCAGCTCGGTCGACGCCGCCAAGCACCCATACCCCGTTGATGCGACGTCCGAGGTTAAACTTTCTTTTCCCAAACTTGCTTTCGTCGATTTCAACTGTGTAGCCGACACCGCCGATGCGTATCGGGTTGATCTGGATGTGTTGAGCACATATGTCGCGTATGACATTGCTCCAGTCTACCAGCGTTTTCCCTGAAGCTATCCCGAGTTCGGACTGGATGGTGGGATGCCCGACGCTGTCCATGCTCCACCAGTATATAAATTGTGCAAGATCTTGCAGCGAGATGTGGCTTTTCGCGAAAAAGCTACCATGCCGTAAGGAAAGGCGTTTTCGATATGCCTGGTTGGGACAGCGCCATGTGTAGCCATCGGCCAACGCAGCCGTCATCTCCCAACGACGTGCCACGTGGCACGCCGGACAGTTGAGGTTTGCTGCAAGCAGGCGATTCGCTTGCTGCCAGGTGACTGTCCTCCTGGTCGATCTTGTCGCGATGACCAAACTTCTCAAACGCAAGCCGCAAGATTCACATTTACTTGAGCCATCTCGAAAAGAACCGAAAATCGATATGAAGTAGAAGTCGGAAACACCACTTTATATACCAATAAGCTCATGGGAAAGAAACACAACCTTCTCACCAATAAAACAGATCCAATATTGAGATCATTTGATGTTTCGCCTTAGCAACAACTACAGGAAATGTGTTCCAATTGCTTGCGTCTGACGAACATGCAACATAGGCAAATATATGCACTTTCACAGATAAGTCTATGGGAACGTAATGAATGAGTAATACATTTCCGGCTGTGGCCACTACTTCCCAGAAACGATTTGGGTGAAAGTTGTTCATTCTCCCACGACACCGGCCCACCTGCGATTCACTACGATGGTTACGTAATGCAGTTTTTTTAATGTGGGAAGAATGGATTAAACAATAAAATTCATCTCCGAATTAAATTCGTCGTAATTTCGCGGCAGTTACAACGAATTGCCGTGTTCACCATCCTCGCGCGCCAGGGGTCGCTGCTGCTGATTACGTCAGTGCCAGCCAGCAGTATCCCCTGGCTGATCGCTTTGCGAAACTCCGAATTTAAGCTCAGCCTATGAAATCGCTCACTAGATCAGCATATCTACGCAGGTCATGTGGTCATAATAAAACAAATTTAAACCAACCATGGCTCGTGTTACAAGCAATGTTTAGGAAGTAGAAGCAATTATTCGAATACACAATACCGCTCAGCTGCTCGTGCTAATGGGCGAACGGGTCATTATATATTGGGATTTCCAGAAGTCGTTTATCCGTCTTCAAATTGGGGTGGGTATTTGCGCTGTTCTCACGGGTGATGCAGTCGCGACTGGCGAAGTCAATTACTAGTTTGAATCGGCTAACTTCCGCATTTCGCGTAGGGGGATCAACCAGGGCTAGTTTTGGATGGCAAACAGCCCTTGCTTGCGAGGATGGTGTTCACCGCCAATTGATGTATCAAAAGTAGTTTCCTTTTACATACAGAGTGGCAGCAAACTGTGCATAATCTGTTCCAAACCTGCACTTTTAATAGTGACACAAAAAACTAGCTGGAAATGAGGATTTGCGTCTTCTTAGTTCAGTTTGTCACATTAACTAATTATGGAAATGACTTTCCCAGCTTAACAAAATGCACAATTTAACAAAATGTTCACATAAACGAATATATATAATTCATCCTAAGTCTGAATGCCCCCCTAAACAAAAAAACAATTGTAATTTGTTCGAGCACCGACTCGTGCGTTGGTCATCAACTGAAAAATAATTGACCAACGGGAACACAATTATTGGCTATTCGTAAGACTTATTTTGTTTTTTACATTAAGTAGAAACCATACTGATGATAATAATCATGCCTTAATTAATCGAGTTACTTTGTAACAGAAACAATGCCAATATTATAACTACCACACGCACACACACTCATGCGCCTGTATATATTAACGATATATTATATTTATATCGCGCGCGAACATGCGTACAGTAATAATAGCGCCACTGTACGGAATTTCTGTGAAGCTCGACACAATATCAATTTTACGGTATCCGCGGAGCAACGGATAGTCGCCGCCGTAGAAGTCGAGTTTTACACGAGTTTCTTTTGCGAAATTTGATCGTTGTAGGAATGTAAAATATTTTTTTGTAACGTAGTGTGTGTATATATATGTAAGATATGTGAGAAGTTTAACGGCTGTAGGTGGTCGTTTTCATGGTTAGGTCAGAATCGAGTGATGCCCGGCTTTTGTGGTATGGATGCTATGGATTATCCCTGGCTCGACTGACCTATTTTGGTTCAAATATATAAAATTCTTAGTTTTAACAGGTAACACTTGTTTTGTTGTCACATTTAATGCAGACATGCTATTGGGAGGGCGATTACCACGATTTCGCTGATGTGCTTTTTTACAATAAACCAATACTAAGGATGCATACACCAAAAATCATCCACAGCAAGCCAATGGCATTGCTCCATTGCATATCGCACAACTGCTGGTGGTCGAATTTGCGAACGTGTTATTGTTGCTGCACTGATTATTATTAAAACTACCGTATAATTTGAACATGTTTATCCTAAAATCTTGCACTTGAACAAAAAATACTACAGGCGAGCCTGGCATAAGTCATCGCAGCCGCGTCCTATCCACAGCCAAATCCGGGCATCACACGAATCTCACATAGCGGATGGAGCAACGTGCTTTGGGGGCTTAATGTTAATTAATCACGAAGCACAAATACATGAAACTAATTCTTTGGATGGCGCGCATGTAATGAAGTGTCACCAATACATACACCCAAACCGTTGCACACAACTATAACGTCACGATAACATCGTAGATGCTGGTACGATTTTGATAGCAACATGTTTCTCTTAAATTCTCCATACAACGTGCGGACGGGGTGATGGAACGTCGCTGTCTCACACGGAACAACACGGGTCAATATCCGCATGTGGGAGCACATTCATCAGTGTGTAGGAGTGGGTTAGTTTGCATATACGTGACGGTTGTTGTCAAACCGTCATTCATCATTCTCTTGACTACAATATCGGCGTGAGGGGCAAACAAAAATGTGCGATGCTTGTCACACAACCTTATGTCCCAATGGTATTTAGTTGTAGCCATTGTCAACAAGACAAGGCAGACAGAGGGGAGACATATAACGAAAGAGAGGGAGAGAGAGGGGGGAGAGAGAGAGATATATATATGCTTACATGCATGCATGCATACATACATACTTGCATGCATACATACATACATACGTACGAACGCACTCACACACACATACGTACGTATGTACATACGTACATACATACATATGCACTCATGAGGCCTAACTATTGTTTTGTACAGTGGTATTATTAGTTCCTTTTCCTTACACGCTATATTTCGCCTAATTAATCCAAGGATTCGATTTCCGCTTGAAGCTGCAATTCTGCACTGCTCTGAAATCTTCATATCAGCACTAATGGTTAAACAAATCCTTTTTTATACTAGGTAGTACCGAGTTATTTTGGCCACATCAAAAAACATAATTCCCTAGAGAAAACAGTCCTAGAAGGCAAAGTGGAGGGAAAGAGAGGAAGGGGAAGACCAAGGAGAAGATGGGAGCAGGACATCAGCGACTGGTTGGAAGACGACATTGTGAGAGCAGGGGGACGAACGGCAGACAGAGCAGCGTATCGTGGGATCATCTGGGCAGCTACGTCTCGCAGAGATATGCTGAACTGAAGAAGAAGAAGGTAGTACTTAGTCCAGTACCCTCCATTGTATATTGTACATCTTCGTTCCCATGTCATGTGTGGAGGCATTTACATTTCCCAAAATTGAATAACATTTGCCACTTTTCAGACCATTTGATCAACCTATCAATATCATCTTGTAATGCTTTCTATCTCCGTCAATTTTAATCCTTCTAAAGACTTTTGTATCATCCGCAAATTTCAACACCTCGCTTGTTATATCATCGTTCAAATCGTTGATATATATTAAGAATAATATAGGACCTGGTACTGGTCCCTGTGGTACCCCACTCAAAACTAATTTTCAGTTTGAAGCCTCCCCATCAACTACTACCCGTTGTCTTCTGTCAATCAGCCACATTTCTATCCAGTTAATTAAACCATTTCCTATCTTTGTAATCTTAGATGTGGAACTTTGTGGAAAGCTTTTTGAAAATCTAAGTAGATGATATGCATAATGCATAAATGCATGTATACATACATACATGCATCCATGCATACATGCGTACATGCATACATGCATGCGACCTTTTTGTAAATGTACCGCGTGTCGCGTTGTTGATATTTCGACACACCATCGTTAAGTGAAGATAGGGTTCAGGCCTATTATACACTCCGGTCTTTAGATTAGGTAATATATTACAGCTGATTTTGTGTGTCGCCAAGTCGTACAAATATTCCGCAGTGATCGACTCGCTGTTTAAATGGCTGATATTTAGACCTATGTGTGCCGGGAAACTGTCTCACAACTGATGCTAAACTACACTACGATGTAATATCTATTTGTATTGATATTTTTCTGTGTCCCCGACGCACGTTTTGATTAGAAATGGTGTTGATGGTAAGACGTCGAATTTATGTTGGAATTAACAGGTCTGTCAGAGGGTGAAGTGTAGAACCAAAACGCTATTGTACGGATTCAGTTGAGTACCGGATATTGCGCTATGTCAGAACATGGTTGTTTACGCAGCACACATGACAAATGTTTGAATTTGGATGATCAGTAACATGATTTGTGTTTGCGAGATGTTTAACTGTCCCTGATCTCTCCCGAGTGGTACTTCAAGGTTACACATTTACTGGTTACATCACTGTGCGGTATTATCGCTCGTGAATGATAGTCACTACTTAATAACTACTTACTCACCCCATACATCAATTTTCGGGGTTGTTCCCCTTAACTGTCCTAGTCGGTGCTTGGAACGAGATAACAACTTCGCTTTGCCAATCACACCAGCATGAAATGTCGTGTGATTTGCAGCCTGCCTGGAACATTTGGCGTGTATAGAGGCTTCAAATCCAGCAATGAATATTGGATTACGCAATTAGAAATATGCAATATTTGATACTGAGCTTTGCCACGGTAAGGACACAATAGCCGGTACCAGTCCACGCGATGCTACATCCATCACAAGGTCGTAATCACCGTCTTGATATCTGCAGCATTAACGTCGTCGATATCCTCGTTGTCAATGTCATGGTCGTCATCATCGTCGTCGTCACCTTCACTGATATTTTTGCGTCCATCGTCACTGGCAGCGTTAACATATGTCGCCGTTTCATTAAAGGGGAATTTAGGTCGGATTACTTCATAGACGGTCATGCTCAATAATTTAACCGGTTTAACCTGTAAATAAAACAAAAAATTATACTTAATTGAATGAAGTTATGTTTCTTAATAGGACTTTTGTCAGTCCTGTCTCATCTAAGTAAACACTGTGTAAAGCAAGACATGATTCCCTTCCTCGCGAGTCAGGGCGCTGTAAACTATCAGTGTCAGTAATGTAGTCAACTACCACGCCGGGCTTGCGACGATGGTGAGGCCTCACCCCCGATAAAAGTAAAATAAAAGTATCCTTATCATTATCCCAGTACCGTGTCCCGTATGTACAAGACTCTGGTTAAACACGTCACAGAACCTATGATGTTATCGATGTAAGGCTGATATAAAGTATAAATGTACTAGTAATTGTGTTTAGTAAGCCTATTTGTTATTCAATTTGTTGCCAAAATCTTTTTGCAAAACCGGTATATTTCTACCGCTTTTCGACAAGCCTTATTTTACCTACAGTGTACATGGGCTTACATATTGTAACCGTCGTTGTAATTTTAGTACTAACTTCCTTGCACAAGAGACATCTACTTGATATTTGAAAAGCACGTTCATACACGTGGGTATGCAGTACAAAAGAAAGAGGTATATCCACTTCGATGGCATGCCCAAACACAAGTACGATTACTTGACCCTAACCCTGCATCCGAATGTGTTTAACTGTGTAGCGCCCGCTAACTATGGCCCCACCGGGCCTAGACCCGACTAGACGCTGATGGGATGATTCCCGATATATTTGAAGCCCTACGCGAAGTAGCTGTCGCATAATGACTTTTTCACAGTTGCCACTCAGTAAGATACGACGTTCTACGTGTGCCAGATTAAATGGATCCCGAACAAATGTTGTTGATCGACTCGACGGGATAAGATGGTTCGACCGCAGCGCAGCTGCAAGACACCGGTGTCGGATTGCAGACGTCCCGAGCGCGCAATAATACGAGATCACTCTTGAACGTAGCTTGTGAATGTCTACATTTCCAGAAACACACACGTTCCTTCTCAAACAATTCTGCGGAGAGAGCGAGCGAGCAAGTGACTGACTGACCGACCGACCGACCGACCGACCGACTGACTGGTTGAGTAAGTGAGTGACTGACAGACCACGAGGACTAGTAAGTGACGAACATTTGACTGTTTGCGTGAGTGACTGAATGAATGACTTCGAGAGTGAGCAAGTGGATTGGTAAGGTAATAACTGAACAAGTACGTTAATGACTGAAAAATCATTGTGAAGATCGATGTTGAGAACAGATTTGTCTCACTTTTAGTAGGTTTCCCCAAGATACTTCCAATACTCTGTTTAGAACACGTGTGAGTGCAACTACAATGACCAGTGACAGACCAAATTGTTAGCCTCGGCAATATCGTTCGCAAACACCAATAGTGGCTTTAAATAACGAGTGCAGTCAACATAATGCACGGGCATTCTTCCTGGTAGATCATCAGTGGGCATAGTGCTTCATTCTGTAGTTTTTAGCAACAACTGCGACGTGGTAGGTGAAATAAGCAACGAAATATGAGTGGCACCATGCGGAGAGAGAGGGAAATATTGACTGTGTAGATAGATGCTTTGCTGGCAAAAAGGTTGGATCATTCACTAGAGCCGCTGACAGTAATAACGATCATGACAGCAGCTATAATAACAAAGACAATAACAGTGGCCATTGCGAGGGAGCTATCATGGCTGAGCGTCCATACAGTAATCCTCTTTCGTGGTCAAGGATTGGAAGACGTCACGCTGTTCGCTGACTTAAGAGGCAAACATTTTCTAAGATCAACTCCATGGGCCTCAGTAACGGCAATTACAAATTAAACTCGCAGGAGAACAAAGTGCACAAAAGCCGTCGCTAACATTCAGCACACGTTCTCGGTCGACAGTGAGAATGTTCCACCCAGCTGTCATGTGTCGAGCTTTATTACATCGACTGGATGGCACCGAGAACAACACTATCATGAAGAGGCGGATATTTTGACTACAACTGCGTTAGTATTATCTTTCTGTGCATGGTTTATACACCGAACTACAAGGAGCGTTGTGAACAAACCAGCGAGGTAACTAGTGGAAGTGGAAGTCACGTGGTGTTGTGCACGAACCGTAGAACATGCCGAAGAACCGTAGAGAGAGGGGGGAGAGGGGGAGAGAGAGAGAGGGGGGAGGGAGGGGGGAGCGGGGGAGGAAGGGAGGGAAGGAGGGGTGGAGGGAGGTAGGCAGAGAGGCGGGGGGGAAAGGAAGGGCGAGAGAAAAAGAGGGATGGAGGGAGCAAGAGAGAGAGGGAGAGAAAGAGAGAGGAGGGAGGGATGGAGGCATGGGGGAGGGAGGGAGGGAGGGAGGTAGGGAGGCAAGGAGGGAGATGGGAAGGGCGAGAGAAAGAGAGAGATGGAGGGAGGAAGAGTGAGAGAGACAGAGAGAGAGAGAGAGAGAAAGAGAGAGAGAGAGAGAGAGAGAGAGAGAGAGAGAGAGAGAGAGAGAGAGAGAGAGAGAGAGAGAGAGAGAGAGAGAGAGAGAGAGAGAGAGAGAGAAAGAGAGAGCGAGAGCGAGAGCGAGAGAGAGAGAGAGAGAGAGAGAGAGAGAGAGAGAGAGAGAGAGAGAGAGAGTGTGAAAAAGAGAGAGAAGGGGAGAGAGAACGAGAGCGAGAGCGAGAGAAGGGAAAGACAGGGACGGGGAAAGATGATAAGATGAAAAGAAGCCGATTGACGACGTACATGGAATCAGTGGCGCAGATAAGTCAGAAAAGGCATCATTTGGTACAATGGCGCATATAGTCTGAACCTTGGCGATAAGGAAATATTGTGCTGCCTTTTGTGGACGCGTAGCTAGTATGAAAAGATCCGCAACTCCGGCGTGGAACCAATAACTCCAAATTTGCAAGTATCAAGCTGAAGCAGGTGTATGTTCATTGATTTATAACCCACGCCAACCAAAACACGCCGTAGTCCGCAGGAAGAACAACAAAGAGGACTTTGTGGACTTTATTTGCATCGCGATAAGGTAAGATGCAATGTTACATAGATGGTCCAATGTCATCATAACGGCCTTGGTACACTCAATAGAAAACTCCGTGGAAATGACACCATATGGCCGTTATAGGGTAAAGTCGGGTATCGTGAGCATAGCGGGTAATATGAGCACCCCCTGCAGCTTAAACCAAACATGCCAGTTGCCGCCACCCGTGATTTTCTTGAAGCACGTCGTCTGCAAACCGCCACCACCATTTCTGTCGTTTGCGCTGCCGAATATTTTCCGAGGTGAGGTCGTGTAAAGAAACTGTTCACTTTTCTTACTATATCCACCAGCACGGCGAATTTATTCTGATTCAAAATGTGTATCATTACGATGCGCAAGTGATGTGTAAATTAAACCTTGAGGCTTGTTGCGTATTGTAATGAGCGATAATGCAGCCTCTCGCGGATTATAGTTCGTCAAATTATCACCTTGCGGCGTGCATAGCACTGTGGCTAATATGAGCAGGCTTTCTGGAGGTATTATGTGCACGGTGCTCATATTAGCCGATAGGGTGCTCATATTAGCCTAGATGTTATTGGCTTTGTTTACCTACCGCCAGTCTGCGTTGCAATCATTTGAGGCTACAATTATGTTCAAAACAATAGTAATTGTTATCCAATGGTAATTCGTAGTATATGCTATATTTAAAGGGGTTCATATAGCAGCAGCAAACTTTTTTTAACAAAGTTTTCCAATTTTTGAGGTGTTGCTATCTGTTTTATTATAGGCTGTATTTCTAAACTGCCTGGAGCAATTTGTTTATACTGCTATATATATAAATGCCTTTAAAACTTGCAATAATAAACTCTCACACTTTTTTTATCAGATGCCTAATGTGAAGAAGAAGGTTGAACGCGTGAAATGGACATTATCAGATATGCAGTCGGCCGCACGAGACGTACTAATGTATCAACGATCACAGAAATCAGCTAGCCAAGCGCACAATGTACCGCGACAAACCCTGAGACGGCATCTAGAGAAGGCACGTGCGGGTGAGGGCGTCCACAAGTGTCTCGGCCGCAAACCGGTACTCTCCATAGATCAAGAAACAGAGCTGAAAGCCACCATATTTGAAATGGAGGCCAAACTCTTCGGCTTGACGCGAGATGATGTGAGGCACTTTGTATTCAAATTCTGCGAAGCAAAGAACATAACAAATAAATTCAACCAAACAACTCAAAGGGCTGGAAAGGACTGGCTGAAAGGCTGCTCAAAACGGCATCCAGACATCAGTCCGCGAATCCCCGAGCCAACGTCGATTCAGAGAGCCATCGGCTTTAACAGAACGAAGGTTGATCGGTACATGCAGCTTCTACAAGCCACCATCTTTGATGAGGTTGGGAAGAGGGTCATCCACGAAGGCAACATATTCAACGTGGACGAATCTGGTTACACTATTTGCCACAAGCCAGGGAAAGTGCTGGCGAAGAAAGGGAAGAAATGGATCGGGGCTATCACCAGTGCGGAGAGGGGAAAGAATGTTACAGTTGTCGCTTGTGTTTCGGCGACCGGCGCATACGTCCCACCGATGATGATCTTCCCTAGGGTTCGCATGAAGCCGGAACTGCTTGACGGGTCGCCTTCTGGCACTGTTGGGTACGCAAACAAAAGTGGTTGGATCAACGTTGAGTTGTTCGAATGCTGGATCGACCACTTCATTGAAGTTGTGCAGCCAAGCCACCGAGCATCAAAGGTGTTGCTCATCCTAGATGGCCACAGCAGCCACACGAAGAATGTTCGACTGATCGACAAGGCCAAGACAAACAACATCATAATCATATCACTGCCGTCCCACTGCACGCACCGGCTTCAGCCACTTGGTGTGAGCGTGTTCAAAAGTGTTAATGTCAATTACAACAGAGGAGTGCAGACATGGCTGCGCCAGCACCCTGGCCGGTCGGTCACAGAGTTTCAAATAGCAGCTCTCTTTGGGTCGGCTTACATCAAAGCTGCTACGGTGAGTAACGCGATCAGTGGCTTCCGGAAGTGTGGGATAAACCCATTCAACCCGCACATCTTTTCGGATGCTGATTTTGCCGCAGCCGATTTGACGGACACGCCAAATCCCGCTGCTGGTCTACCCCTTCCTCAGCCGAACCCCACCCCAGTGCGCGACACGTCAGTTGCTCCGAGCTTCACAGCAGTGCGCGACTCGTCAGTTGCTCCGAGCTTCACAGCAGTGCGCGACTCGTCAGTTGCTCCGAACTTCACAGCAGTGCGCGACTCGTCAGTTGCTCCGAGCTTCACAGCAGTGCGCGACTCGTCAGTTGCTCCGAGCTTCACAGCAGTGCGCGACTCGTCAGTTGCTCCGAGCTTCGCAGCAGTGCGCGACTCGTCAGTTGCTCCGAGCTTCACAGTACGGTCAATGGTTGAAGTGACGAGGTGATCAATAGACGTGAACATTCCGGTGTACCCGAACAATTCCATTTATAGACAAACACCGCGGGCCGCTTACCACGACCGCCGGCCCACAGCCCTACGGCACCAGACTTGATTTAGTTTAAACTGGTTGGCACAATTCCTAGACTTACCTGAACGACAGGGGACCGGAGCCAGTGAAACGCACAACCGCTTTGTGCTCGCGTCGTAGAAAATATCGATGCAGTTCTCCAGGAAATCGTGTTTAATGTTAAATCAACATAGAAAAGGATATTACCTAGACTACTGCTTAGCCAGCCTGCATGTGTGATATATCTTCAAACGTCATTATCTTTCTAGGTAATACTAATAATTAGGTAGAACGGCCTTCGACTTATTACGAAGTATGCCTGTATCAGTATATGATGAAAACCTGCCCCTCCCTGGCAAGACAATAGTCTTCACCTATCCCAATCATTTAGCCAATCATTCACCTCAATTATTGTTATCACGTGTTTAAGTACACACGACATTGTTAACGAGTCTTGTCTGGACAGTCAGACTAATAAAGCATTGTAAGACAGAGAAACGGGGCGTTTCCGTTGCTGTTGTAAGGTGATAGCTCTGGGCTAGTCGTCAATGCGATGTTCAGGTACATAGGACTCTTATGTATACTAAAAGGTGCGGACATAGAATACTACATCTTTCAAAAGGAGCACAGACACACGTCTCAAAGTGAAAGTGTCCCTTATCAATACGACTAAAATATTATTGATATCGTATAGATTATTTATTAAAACGACATTTATTTAGTCACACATTAAAAAGGAAGGACATGTTGATCAGACATGAACTATGTGCGTTCAAATGCGCGATTGATCAAAATTACGAAGTTACTTGTTGCGCCACCCGTTAACGTGCAATGCATAGTCCCCTAGATACCGATGTCACGGCGACTTAGCCTGTTGCACATTTCGGTGGGGTGATGACGTGGCATTAAATGATTACGTATTACACAAGGAGCGATTCATTGCAGCTCACAGTGTGTAATTATGATTTCTTGCGAACCTACATATTTGACCAATACATAGGCCTATATAAGACTGAACTCTTAACGAACTCACTCATAAATTTCAGCGAACCTGTGTGTGATATTAGAACCTTATTTAGGGAAGATAATTAGTAATGTTCATTGCCGCAACGGCTTAAATAGTATTTAACCCTCCTAAGTACATATTTGGGTGTCCCCTTGTACGATGTCCTCTGGTCTTACTTATCAGACACCTGAAGCCAAGAGAGTGTTTCCTAATTAGTGGTTCGACGACGTTCCTTCTCCTACGCACAGAGGCGACTAATGCTCGTAAATAAGCCGGGTCCTGAGAGCGTGCTGTCATGCAGAGGACAGGTTAAACACTCGACAGCCGAGAAGTCACTCGTACGAGTAACCCATCACTACTTGTGGTGGAGCCGCCAAAATGAACAACGGCGGTATGTTTTCGAATAAAGACGTCGTTTGATGTGGGTCAATCGTATCCATCTTATCACCGCACCGTTGTGATGATCAGTTAATTAGTGACCACGAGAGAGCTTCTAAGATATCATGACATCATTATTATAAAATAGCGGATTCTGAATTACTTTGTTGACTTAAAGCAGTAGTACTATCTTAGAAGATACCTTGTTACATTTTGATAATGATACTTTACTGCTAGCTATATTCTTATCATTAGACATTAAGCGAATTAAAAAAAGTGTAAGCTGAAATATTTGGGGATTTCAAAATATGTATGTATATGTACGTCGTACACATGTATGTATGTGTGTATGTTAACGTTTTCCTTCTAGACGGTTTGCATCTCGGGCGCCAACATTTTAGGGATTCCTCTGCGACTTATATACAAAAACGTGACGTTTTAACTTATCGATTCTCTGTGCATTAAGGGTTCGTCCGTTTCGAACAAGGTTTCAGTCATGTTTATTAAACGCCAAGTGCGAATACTTCTAGAAATCTAGCCACTTTAAGTGCGAGAGCTGAAGGATGGCTGAATACTCACTGATCTGCTGTCTGCACGTGTCCCGGAAGTCCGGACAGCAGTCGGTGGTGTTCCGCCGGCAGAACTGGTCGCAGTAGCACACGGTGTCGAGGATGGACACGGTGCACGCGTCGTCCCTGCCCGGGCAGCATTGCACGGGCTGTCTCACGGAGCAGTAGCGCCGACCGCGGGTGTCAGGTCTGTGCGGGAACCATGCTCCCGTCGCTGATGTCATCAGCGCGAGCGCCAGCAGGAAGTGGATCCAGACAGACATCCGGATACCCGAAACGCTTGATCCGTTCGTAGGTCCGTCAATAGAAACCGATGTGCTTGGTGTCCGCATGTTATTAAATATTGTTATGTCCGTACGGTGTTGTTAAGCATTCGGGGGTAAGACGGTGTATGGGACGCGAATTCACCGATCGTCGATGCGATGGATAAAATCAAAGTAGCGGTGTCTGTTTCCTGCCTGCGTAAATGGTAATTTACCGGCACACAGGCGGACAGTATATGGTTTGCTAATCGCCAGCGTCTGACTGCGCCGCCACCCCAGTCCGCCAATCAACCAATCCCCGTATGCGCGCACGGGTCAACGCCCGATATTCGGTGTTTTATACTAACAAGGTGCGCGACGGTGCATGACGTCGCACACACCAACGTACGTGTGTCTAAAAGCCAGACCATTCGTGAACATGACGTTAACCGCAAAATGTGTACCTATATTTAGCACTCGCATGGCGTTGTGCAGCGCCACGGCAGGAAATAGTTCCTAAGTGGACATGCAATTAGAGAAACTTTATATAATATCCATAATTAACTAACAAAACAGTAATTTCATACATTTTACGTTAAGCACGCTATACATATGTACGTTATTCTGTCGTGCGGCCCATTCCCAGGTGTCACTGTTCACGAACACTCGGTCTTTTAGTCTTTCCTAGGAGGAGAGGCTAAAAGCTCGACCATTCGAGAACACTTTTCTGATACATCCATATTAGGCCTTATATTTAGGTATAGGAAAAATGCTACAGAAGGATACTAACGTATTTGTTTATTATCCTACAAGAGTAGATATAACATATTGTCGTTCCCTTGTGTCACTGGTCCCGAAAACTCGTTCTTTTAGCCTTTGCTAAGGGGAAATGCTAAAAGCCGGACCATTCGGGACCACTTAATTTTTTAGTCTAAGCATCATATGCTTTATATATATTTTATATACTAAACAATGCTAAAATATATGATAATGGCGTATTTTGTAATTTCCAACAAGCAAAACTACAACATTGTCGTTCCGTTGTGTCACTGCATGGTCCCGAATAGTCGGGCTTTTAGTCTTTGCTAGGGTGATAGCCAAAAGCCCGACCATTCGGGACCCCCCCTTTTTAGTCCATGCATCATATATATATATATATATTAGTCCAGTAGAAATCAGCACATGTTTGACCAAACCCGGACATTTTGGTTAAAAAGCCAATTTTTTTAAGATGACTAGTAGTGTTTCCTGAACTTCAAGAAAAAACCCAACCAAAATCAACCCTGGGGAATCTCGATTTTTTTCATGAACACTATACGTACTCTGTCTGTCGCTTTTTGCAGCATTTTCTTTTTATTGGCTGTCCATACATAAATGCAAATGAGTCTTGGCACACTGACTTCCACTGGCCAGCAAGTTAACGGTTAGGATACTTGTGTTGATTTGTATTTGATGTATCCATTAACTCGCTAATATAAGAAATCAAGTGTTTGCCACAAGATTAGATCTTACCATTGTGTACCAAAAGCCAATGTTTTAAAATCAAAACACGAACGATAATATCACATATATATTAATTGCACTAAAATTCATGGTATTTAATAGAACAAACCGTTTTCGTAAACCCCCTTAATACATTTTACACAGTGGAGATATATTCTAAATAAATAATAGCTATTGTATTAATTACTTGCTCACAGATTGTTAGAAAAGGTATAATAAATTTATGTAATTATTGTTACGGATTATTATGCATTTGTGTTTGAGCGATTTGAAAATGTGCGGTATGGTAAGCCAAACATGTAACGGTAGACCTTGGATAATTTATCAGTAAAAAATTCAGAGTTAGTAAGATAGGATTTTAGATCCGAAATCTCTGTTTGAGTAATTATATAAAGTAAAGTTAGCAACTGTTGTTGAACATATTACCCATAATTATAGTACAATAGGCATATCATAAAGATTGCTTAGATAATAATCATACATCTTTTTCAGGAACGGGTCACTGACATGGAGCAAATTGTCATTTGTCAAGAAGGTGGTGGTGGCTTAATGGTTAAACTTAGAAAGAAAGGGATATATTCATTGGTGGAGGTGTCAAAACTACGAGGTGATGGGTTGGCTGAACAATTCAATAATGCAGGTGATCATTATGTCCATGACAAAAGTGGAAAGACTTACACTGCCTCAAGAAATGTGACTAAATCCTCTCAGGCAACAAACCAGGTTGTTGCATCAGAATGTATGCCAACTCGTACGACCTCGGAAGGTTACGATTATCAAACTCGCTGTCGCATCAAACAGGACAACATTGATTTGGCCCAATTCCTGACTTTTCTGCGAAGTCACAACCCATTTTCCACCGACAATGACGAGCACCTGCAAAACGTTGCTACTGGGTCATAGCTGATGAGAGAGTCAATGTAGACCAAGCTGTGAATATTGGAATGAAAATCCACCAGCAGAGCACAGATCAGAAGTACGGAGACATAGTTCTCAGGAAGTCAGACCAAGTCAAAACCTTCGCAGATATGAGGAAAACTGTCAAACTGAAAGATGGAAAAGAAGTGTGCATGTTGTTGGAGTTGTACCAGAGAATATTGGCCAGGGCATATACTTCTGGACCACCAGATCGTAGTGTCTTCTCACCTGAGCTAGCAGCCGTAGCCCCAGCTATATTCCACGACAATGGCACGATGCAAAGGCCAGTGAAGTCTAAATTAGTTTCATACATCACCACCCTCGATCCCCATGTTGTCTGCAATGATTAAATTGACGTCAAAGCCACAGTTGTGGATGGATGTGCCGTTCTGATTCAGATACTCAGGCCAAAGAAGGTACCTTTCATGAAGTGTTTTCATCTTATGTGATTATGTTCTACACTTGGCAGCACACGATAGGGCCTGGTTCGTTGTGTTCTACAGCTGTGAAATGCTCATGATCAAGGAACCCGAACAAAGAACCAGCACCCGAACATCTTGTACAAGCGATCCGTTGCTAATGCAAACGCTAAGATAATTTGTGTGTGTCTTGCAACTGCTCAAAGAAGCGTCTTGCCTGTAGCGTCCACTGCAAATGTCAAGGACAGTGCGCAAACGGCCCAACTCTTGTACAGCTACCCGACAGTGACGACGATGGCAATGCTGATGATAATGTTTAATACATTATATATTAGAAGATTACAGGTAGAACATTTATGATTTCTCCTAGTTATATTCAAGTTTGAATGCCATACCATTCATTGTTTCGGATATAAATGACTTTCATGTGATCTTAATCAAGATATTAATTAAATCCCAGAACAGCGTTGGGCCGGAGTGCTATATAAGAATATATTACTAATTAATTAATTAATTGGTTAATTACTTACTTGATTAATTAAACTCCATCACTAATGTGTGGCTTAACAGACCAATATACATATCATTACAAATGTATTAACCAATAATTGAAACAGTTAAAAATATGACTAACAAACACAAACAAAAAGTTTTACTTCGAAATTGGAATGAAACACCCCAAAACAAGGACTGGGGTAAAAACAAAGTTCCCCAGGATTGATTTTGGTTGGGTTTTTCTTAGAAGTTCAGGAAACCCTACTGGTCACCTTAAAACAAAAATTGGCTTTTTAATCAAAATGTCCGGGTCATCGTCGATTTTTACTGGACTATATAGGCATTGTATATACTGTATCTACTGAACAATGCCATAGTAGGATAATGACGTATTTTTTACTTTCCAAAAAGAGAAAATATAACACCATCGTTCCATAGTGTCACTACGTGTACACGGTCCAGGAAACTCGGGTATTTCGCCTTTGCTATGGTGAAATGCTAAAAGTCCGACCATTCGGAACCACTTTTTTAGTCCATACATCATAAGCCTTGTATTTTATATTTGTATATTATATCGAACAATTCTACACTATTTAATGACGTATTACTTAATTTTTCGTCGTTCCCTATATAGTGTTACCGGTCCGGAAAACTAATATTTGTGGCCTTTACATACTAGAGTGAAAGACGAACGTTCTTGACCAATCGTCCAGGTCTACTATATTCTGTGTATGGACACGCGTTCGACGAAATGATTATTATTTTCATAATTGATGTGTAATTGTCAATTATGACAATTATGTGACAGGTTTTAATTAATATAGTCACGCGAGCGTGTGCGTGCGTGCGTGCGTGCGTGCGTGCGTGCGTGCGTGCGTGCGTGCGTGCGTGCGTGCGTGCGTGTGTGTGCGAGCGTGTGTGTGTGCGTGTAGACTCTATGTGTGTGCACGTGCGTGTTTTTTTTTATGTGTGCATGTGTTTCGTTGCGCGTGCGTGCGTGTCATGCGCCCAGTTGCGAAGCAGTCGGCCGGGCCTTCTCGATCGGGGTGAGAAGTCCATTCTCTAAAAACTCCGTCATTTTGACGGTCACAGGTTGACCACATACACATGTATGGACAACGATTGTTCCACGCGTAATGTAGGCCTTTCTGAAGTAATCAAGAAGTAATTTACCACTTGTATTAGACACACTATACGTAATTGTCATATTCTGCCGTGCGTGCGGGCCATTCCTTTGTGTCACTGCTCATGAAAACTTGGGCTTTTAGCCTTTCCTTTCCGGGCTTTAAATTTTATCCAGGTGATGTTTATGAGCATATGTAAGGCATAATATTTAGCACCAGTAGATCACGTAGTGATAAATAATATCCAGTAGTTAAATGTGTTTCGTTTGTTGTCGTAATACAAGCGTTATAGTTGGAGTAGATAATTATAATTTGCTGTTTCAGATTTGTGACCATAAGAGTAAGTCACGTGACGTGTGCGTAGAGATTAAACTGTTTTACGACAGAAATTGTTTATGTCTGTGGGAAACAAACATTTTATAATTTAAGTATATATATATATGTATGTATATATATATATATGTAAATATATATATATATGTCTATATATATATATATATATATATATATATCTATATATATGTAAACATATATATACGTATATACATATGAGCCTGTGACAAAAGGTGGTGCCAAAAAGGGGGCATCTAGTCAAAATTTCATAATGCTTTTTTACTTTGAACTTGATGTTTTTCTGAATGTGTTATATCTTAGGTGTGTAAACTGATGGCAAGGTAACACAGAACCTCTGCTGTTGTAGAGGTTCTATGTTGGTGCATAAATTTATGTCATTTACTGAAAAATGTTGTTTGTGATGGTGGACATAAAAGTTCTTTGAATTTGACATTTTGGCACCATTCAAGAAGCTCCCCGTCCATTGTAATGATATTTTGCTGATTTTTGTTTAGAATAATGGACACTTTTGTAAAATTTTCCTAGTGCTTTATTTCTTTTCAGTCTTGATTTCATGTCCACCATCACAACATAACGCTGAGTGCTTCAGCAACATTGACATTCACATCCCCAGTGGCAGAGTCGAGAGCTTCAGCAACGTTGACATTCACACCCCCATAATCGAGTGCTTCAGCAATAGACTCGTCGTCAAGCAAATCCTGGCCTTCAACCACAGGTACTGCAGCTGCAGCATTTGTCCTCACTTCGTTTCTGCCCTCAGTCTATTTCTCGTGTTCTTCGTTTTGCAACTTTGAGTTGTATGTTGTTCCACCAGTTGACAAACGTCTTGCTGAGACATTCTTGTGTCTTGTCTTGTCTTGCAAGCATGGAGGGTAGAGACACTTAAGATTCCTTGTAGCCAACGTGTTATTTTCCACGCGATTGATGCTGTGAAGCTGACGTGTTCCTGGAACGGTCATCACAGCTGATGACGGAATTGATCTGTCAATCTGCTCTGTTGTGATCTGCGTGAAGGATCGCCTGGTGTGGCAGCATTGGTCTGAAGGGGAATCGGGCAATGACAAAGTGTAGTTATCACAGCAGTGCTGGTACAGTGCTGCAGCACTTTGTACAATGCATTCACCCGCACGAATGTCATCATCAACTGCTCTCTTGATGACGCCTCCATAAGCATCACATGCACTGTTGTCATGTCTTGAACCAAAATAACATCTCTCAATGGGAATGTTGCCACGCGCATTTGAGAGGTGAAAGAATGGGAGTTTTGATTTGTACTGGGCTGCACACCCATCTGAAAAGACAACCATCTTCTCAACCTTATCCATCACATACAGAAGGTGGTCTGTCGTCTTGTCAAAGATCGTCTTTACATGTTACATGTTTGCCTTCCATGCACGGTCTACCTTGTTACATATTTGCCTTTCATACATGGACTAGCTTGTTACACGTTTGCCTTCCGTACATGGTCTAGCTTGTTACATGTTTGCCTTCCATACATGGTCTAGCTCGTTACATGTTTGCCTTCCGTACATGGTCTAGCTTGTTACATGTCTGCCTTCCATACATGGACTAGCTTGTTACCTGTTTGCTATCCATGCATGGTCTAGCTTGTTACATGTTTGCCTTCCATACACGGACTAGCTTGTTACGTGTTTGCCTTCCATACATGGTCTGGCTTGTTACAAGTCTGCCTTCCATACATGGTCTAGCGTGCTACATGTCTGCCTTCCATACACGGATTAGCTTGTTACATGTTTGCCTTCCATACATGGTCTAGCTTGTTACATGTCTGCCTTCCATATATGGTCTAGCTTGTTACATGTTTGCCTTTCATACATGGACTAGCATGTTACATGTTTGCCTTCCATACATGGTCTAGCTTTTTACATGTTTGCCTTCCATACATGGTCTAGCTTGTTACATGTTTGCCTTCCATACATGGTCTAGCTTGCTACGTGTCTGCCTTCCATACATGGTCTAACTTGTGACATGTTTGCCTTCCATACATGGTCTAGCTTGTTACATGTTTGCCTTCCATGCACGGACTAGCTTGTTACATGTTTGCCTTCCATACATGGTCTAGCTTATTACATGTCTGCCTTCCATACATGGTCTAACTTGTGACATGTTTGCCTTCCATACATGGTCTAGCTTGTTACATGTTTGCCTTCCATACACGGATTAGCTTGTTACATGTTTGCCTTCCATACATGGTCTAGCTTGTTACATGTCTGCCTTCCATATATGGTCTAGCTTGTTACATGTTTGCCTTTCATACATGGACTAGCATGTTACATGTTTGCCTTCCATACATGGTCTAGCTTTTTACATGTTTGCCTTCCATGCACGGTCTACCTTGTTACATATTTGCCTTTCATACATGGACTAGCTTGTTACATGTTTGCCTTCCATACATGGTCTAGCTTTTTACATGTTTGCCTTCCATACATGGTCTAGCTTGTTACAGGTTTGCCTTCCGTACATTGTCTAGCTTGTTACATGTCTGCCTTCCATACATGGACTAGCTTGTTACCTGTTTGCTATCCATACATGGTCTAGCTTGTTACATGTTTGCCTTCCATACATGGTCTAGCTTGCTACGTGTCTGCCTTCCATACATGTTCTAACTTGTGACATGTTTGCCTTCCATACATGGTTTAGCTTGTTACATGTTTGCCTTCCATACACGGATTAGCTTGTTACATGTTTGCCTTCCATACATGGTCTAGCTTGTTACATGTCTGCCTTCCATATATGGTCTAGCTTATTACATGTTTGCCTTTCATACATGGTCTAGTCTGTTACATGTCTACCTTCCGTACATGAACTAGCTTGTTACATGTTGGCCTTCCGTACATGGTCTAGCTTGTTATATGTTTGCCTTCCATACATGGTCTAGCTTGTTACATGTTTGCCTTCCGTACATGGTCTAGCTTGTTACATGTCTGCCTTCCAAACATGGTCTAGCTTGCTACATGTCTGCCTTCCATACATGGTCTAACTTGTGACATGTTTGCCTTCCATACATGGTCTAGCTTGTTACATGTTTGCCTTCCATGCACGGACTAGCTTTTACATGTTTGCCTTCCATACATGGTCTAGCTTATTACATGTCTGCCTTCCATACATGGTCTAACTTGTGACATGTTTGCCTTCCATACATGGTCTAGCTTGTTACATGTTTGCCTCCCATGCACGGACTAGCTTGTTACATGTTTGCCTTCCATACATGGTCTAGCTTGTTACATGTCTGCCTTCCATATATGGTCTAGCTTGTTACATGTTTGCCTTTCATACATGGTCTAGCCTGTTACATGTCTGCCTTCCGTACATGGACTAGCTTGTTACATGTTGGCCTTCCGTACATGGTCTAGCTTGTTTCATGTTTGCCTTCCCTACATGGACTAGCTTGTTACATGTTTGCCTTCCATACATGGACTAGCTTGTTACAGGTCTGCCTTCCATACATGGACTAGCTTGTTACAGGTCTGCCTTTTATACATGGTCTAGCTTGTTACATGTTTGCCTTCCGTACATTGTCTAGCTTGTTACATGTCTGCCTTCCATACATGGACTAGCTTGTTACCTGTTTGCTATCCATACATGGTCTAGCTTGTTACATGTTTGCTTTCCATACATGGTCTAGCTTGCTACGTGTCTGCCTTCCATACATGTTCTAACTTGTGACATGTTTGCCTTCCATACATGGTCTAGCTTGTTACATGTTTGCCTTCCATACACGGATTAGCTTGTTACATGTTTGCCTTCCATACATGGTCTAGCTTGTTACATGTCTGCCTTCCATATATGGTCTAGCTTATTACATGTTTGCCTTTCATACATGGTCTAGTCTGTTACATGTCTACCTTCCGTACATGAACTAGCTTGTTACATGTTGGCCTTCCGTACATGGTCTAGCTTGTTATATGTTTGCCTTCCATACATGGTCTAGCTTGTTACATGTTTGCCTTCCGTACATGGTCTAGCTTGTTACATGTCTGCCTTCCAAACATGGTCTAGCTTGCTACATGTCTGCCTTCCATACATGGTCTAACTTGTGACATGTTTGCCTTCCATACATGGTCTAGCTTGTTACATGTTTGCCTTCCTTGCACGGACTAGCTTTTACATGTTTGCCTTCCATACATGGTCTAGCTTATTACATGTCTGCCTTCCATACATGGTCTAACTTGTGACATGTTTGCCTTCCATACATGGTCTAGCTTGTTACATGTTTGCCTCCCATGCACGGACTAGCTTGTTACATGTTTGCCTTCCATACATGGTCTAGCTTGTTACATGTCTGCCTTCCATATATGGTCTAGCTTGTTACATGTTTGCCTTTCATACATGGTCTAGCCTGTTACATGTCTGCCTTCCGTACATGGACTAGCTTGTTACATGTTGGCCTTCCGTACATGGTCTAGCTTGTTTCATGTTTGCCTTCCGTACATGGACTAGCTTGTTACATGTTTGCCTTCCATACATGGACTAGCTTGTTACAGGTCTGCCTTCCATACATGGACTAGCTTGTTACAGGTCTGCCTTTTATACATGGTCTAGCTTGTTACATGTTTGCCTTCCGTACATGGACTAGCTTGTTACATGTTTGCCTTCCATACATGGTCTAGCTTGGCGGAAAGTGAAGGAGCTAGTGTCTGCTGCTGAGGGGGAATTAGCCTGTCACGGGACCGACCTCCTAGTGGAAGTAGTACCACCTGGCGGGTAATGAATGGGTAATGAGGGAATATTAAAGGCTAATTGACGTAGACTGAGTCTGCTGATATATATCACTCTGGGCTGGAGCACCCATGGGGAAATTCTAAGATGGTGCCCGTCTCCACGTGACCTACCCCCTGGAGGAAAGAAGTGTAAGTAGTAAGGATATTTTATTTGCTATTTTGTTTGTATGACTGCCAGTTTAAATGGTTATTTATTATGATGTCTAAAAAATTGAAATTGATGGCACATTAATTTTGTCATGCATTTTCCGACATGTCATGTCTCCTTTGTAACACTTTGTCGTGATTGTCCAAAGACACACCACTCCCAATATAACACTTTGTGTCACTATTGCCCAAAGACCCCCACTCCTATGTAACCTTTGTGACTATTGCCCAAAGTCCCCCACTCGAATGTAACACTTTGTGTCACCATTGCCCAAAGACCCCAACTCCCATGTAACCTTTGTCACTATTGCCCAAAAAACCCCACTCCCATGTAACACGTTGTCACTATTGCCCAAAGACCCCACCCCCATGTAACTCTGTCACTATTGCCCAAAGACCCACACTCCCATGTAACACGTTGTCACTATTGCCCAAAGACCCCCACTCCCATGTACCACTTTGTCACTATTGCCCAAAGACCCCCACTTTCCCTTGTCACTATTGCCCAAAGACCCCCACTCCCACGTAACACTGTCACTATTGCCCAAAGACCCACACTCCCATATAACACTTTGTTACAAGACCCCCACTCCCATGTACCACTATGTCACTATTGCCCAAAGACCCCCACTCCCAAGTAACACCTTGTCACTATTGCCAAAAGACCCCACTCCCATGTAACACGTTGTCACTATTGCCCAAAGACCCCCACTCCCATGTACCACTTTGTCACTATTGCCCAAAGACCCCCACTCCCATGTACCACTATGTCACTATTGCTCAAAGACTGGGGGTCTCCATTCCATGTAACACTTTGTCACAAGACCCCCACTCCCATATAACACTTTGTCACAAGACCCCCCCCCACTCCCATGTAACACTTTGTCACTATTGCCCAAAGACCCACCCTCCCATGTAACACTTTGTCACAAGACCCCCACTCCCATGTAACACTTTGTCACAAGACCCCCACTCCCACGTAACACTTTGTCACAAGACCCCCACTCCCATGTAACACTTCGTAGTAACACTTCGTCACATCATCAGTGTGACATACTTTATGGCTGCCCCCTGTGTATAAGAACCATCACATGACACGACTCACCGAGCAGCCTTCGACCTTCTCGAGAAGGAAGGCGAGGCTCTTGAGGGTGTCCTCCTCCACGGCCTCCTCCTCTACGTCCTCCGCATCCTCTACTGCAACACCAAGGCACTACATCACAACACAGCATCACATCACAACACCACATCACGTCCTCCAGTACAATACCACAGCACAGCATCACATCACCACTACATCACATCAACACATGATTACATCACAATACAGCATCACTACATCACAACATAGCATATCATCTCATCGCATCACTACATCATATCATCTCATCACATCACTACATCATATCATCACATCACTACATCATATCATCTCATCACATCACTACATCATATCAACTCATTACATCAGTGCATCACATCACTACATCATATCATCTGATTACATCACTACATCACATCACAACATCATATCATTTCATCACTGCATCATATCATCTCATCGCATCACTACATCATATCAACTCATTACATCAGTGCATCACATCACTACATCATATCATCTGATTACATCACTACATCACATCACAACATCATATCATCTCATCACATCACTACATCATATCATCTCATCTCTACATCACATCATCTCATCGCATCACTACATCATGTATGTACGTATTTTGTGAGTTCTACTGTCAAAAGAGTGAAATGTTGTGAGTTCTACTGTGGTGTCCTAGTCTTACACGCATGCACGCACCCATGCACCCACCCACCGTCGCCGTCCCCACCCGCCCTCGCCGCTCTGTCTCCCTCTCCTCTCTCTCCTCGCCTTCTCTGCCTTCCTATCCTCCTCTATCTCCCTTTCTTCTCTTTCCTCGCCTTCTCTGCCTTCCTATCCTCCTCTGTCTCCCTCTCCTCTTTTTCTCGCCTTCTCTGCCTTCCTATCCTCCTCTATCTCCCTTTCCTTTCTTTCCTCGCCTTCTCTGCCTTCCTATCCTCCTCTGTCTCCCTCTCCTCTCTCTCTCCTCGCCTTCTCTGCCTTCCTATCCTCCTCTGTTTCCCTCTCCTCTCTTTCCTCGCCTTCTCTGCCTTCCTATCCTCCTCTGTCTCCCTTCTGTGCTTGAGCTTTTCTAATCTCTTTTGGTGGCTTTCTTTACCTCCTTCTCAGCTAGTGTGTACTGTGCTTGAGCTTGTCTTGTCTCTTCTGGTGTTTTTCTTTACCTCCTTCTCATCTAGTGTGTACTGTGCTTCAGCTTGTCTTGTCTCTTCTTGTGCTTTTCTTTACCTCCTTACTACTTACACTTCTTTCCTCCAGGGGGTAGGTCACGTGGAGATGGACGCCATCTTAGAATTTTCCCATGGGTGCCCCCGCCCAGAGTGATATATATCAGCAGACTCAGTGTACGTCAATTAGCCTTTAATCACATCTATTCCACACGGCCATATGTTTTTCCCATAGTCCATTCTTATCTCTCCCGTCTGTTGACCTAGCATGCCCTTTTATCGTGTTGGCTACCTACGCGGTGTCTGGTTACATCGCTGGCCTATTCCATCCGACTGTACCTCGCACGACGTATGATATCATTTTCAAACTTTTCATATATGTTCCAGAGAGGAGTTACGCGTTGAACACGAAATATTCTTCTGCAATGTCATGCGGGAACTGCTGACTACACGAGAGCATATCGAACCACCTAGTCCGTGATATGATCCGGATGATGTGCCTTCTGTGGACACGGGGGATGTTGAAAATTGGTTGTCGGACGCTAGTGATGATGATGATGATGGTTTCGTGGATCTTATTGAATAAATATTATTAAACTTTGGACATCAGTTGTTTTGTTGGTTATTACCTTAGACATAATTCTTCTTTCATACATACATACATACATATTTTAAAGTTTCATATATACTCTTTCGTTTATTCCTCGTTATACACCATAACACATAGTACGATTTATAAATATTATCAACACATCTTTCAGTATACTATTTATAACCTACTTACCACGATTCTCATTCTCTGCAATGTATATACATGTTGTGTCTTGGTCCTTTCTTATCTATGCGTATGTTGACCTAGCCTGCCCTCTTGTCGTTTCGGCTAGGTACCCGGTGTCTGGTTACGTTGCTCCAATCGCGTCATCAGACGTCTACGTATTGTGTCATAGTCCATTCTTATCTCTCCCGTCTGTTGACCTAGCATGCCCTTTTATCGTGTCGCCTACCTATGCGGTGTCTGGTTACATCGGTGGTCTATTCCCTCCGGCTGTACTTCGCACAATAAGTTCTTTCATTCCTCATATACATGATCCCACAAGTCTTGCTGTTCGTGCGCTTGTCTTCGCTTAATAAAACACGGTTTCATGTTATACGTATATACGCTTGTATCTTTCGTCAATAAAATTCGTGTGCACTCGTATACTCTTCTGTTTCGTTAGTTCTTTCATACACGCGCATTCATACACACTAATCACATTCAACTTCTAGCCCTCTCTACATCACGCGCAACACTCCATCAACCCATAGCCACACGCCCTTGATCTTTCGTTCCTTTCTTCCACCTTTCACCACCTTTTAAAACTTTCCTCTTTGATCTTTCGTTATTATACTTTCCTCTTTGTTCTTTCGTTCCTGCAGACTTACCTATCACTTCGTCAATACATCATTCAGTTTACTTCTTTATCTCTATTGATACACCTTTCAACACCTTTTACAACTTTCCTCTTTGATCTTTCGTTATTACTCTTTGATCTTTCGTTCCTTTCTTCCACCTTTCAACATCTTTTAAAACTTTCCTCTTTGATCTTTCGTTATTAAAAAAAGGTTTCATGTTATACGCTTGTATCTTTCATCAATAAAATACGTGTGCACTCGTAAACTCTTGTGTTTCGTTAGTTCTTTCATACACGCGCATTCATACACACACAAATCACACCCTCTCTACGCTCCCCTCCCATACACGCGAGTCATTCATACACACTAATCACACCCTCTCTACGCTCCCCTCCCACCGTCAGGGGGCGTCACCTACTATTTCAACTCTGACGCCACCGTCAGGTGGCGCCTCTCGTTACACATACGGTCACGTGACTACTCACTTCACTCGGGGGGGCGGACGTCTCAATCTCCCAAATATCACTCAAAAATGACCAAAAAACTCCTCAGGATACCCCTCCAAAAACACCATACTACTACTCCCGCATATTCCAGCAAAACTGTCTAACAAAGTGAATATTTAAGAAAATAATATACCCCCGTGTTTAAAAATGTAGGCCTCCCCTCTCACTCAACAAGGCCCTGAGCGATATATCGGCGTATGTTGATGCCAACCGAGGCATTATTTGTGCCTCAAGAGTGCGCTAACACGTAATATTCTTAAACGTAAATATGCCTGGGATAATGTTGAATAATGGAACTAACGCACTGATGTATCAAAGTTAGGCAAAATTCAAGTTATAAAGGCAAAATCGAGGTGGGTCCGGATTCTACACAAGTGCCGTTTCATGTTGAATAGTTGTTATAGTATAGTATTATCGGATAAAAGTGTATCCTTATTTAATTTGTTATTTCATAGTTGGCCTGAGAGCCAA
>OZ023208.1:41729659-41734659 GCA_963995525.1 Escarpia spicata | reverse complement strand
TGGAAAGGCAAGCTGCAGAAGTTTAATACGCATGAAGTTTTGTCATTGTGTTCACAATTATTGTGGAAAAGCAAGCTGCAGAAGTTTAATACGCATGAAGTTTTGTCATTGTGTTCACAATTATTGTGGAAAGGCAAGCTGCAGAAGTTTAATACGCATGAAGTGTTGTCATTGTGTTCACAATTATTGTGGAAAAGCAAGCTGCAGAAGTTTAATACGCATGAAGTTTTGTCATTGTGTTCACAATTATTGTGGAAAGCAAGCTGCAGAAGTTTAATACGCAAAAAGTGCCTTTCCCTTTCAATGCAGTAGTTACATAATGTATGAACATTTATCTACACGACAACTTGAATTATAATACCATAATAATGTTAACATAATAAAGCAGTCTTTTGGGGCTTCTTGCACATTTTCAATATATAAAACAAGCAATCGATAATATTGGTACATTTTCCAGTTGTACAATTTCAAAAAAAGAACAATTCTTTTGCCATATTGCATGTGACGGTCCATCGAATTCCACAATTTTATACCACATATTGATACACACTGGTCTTTTCGGGTCGTCCTTCTGAAAACTTGTCTTAAAATTTTACTTCGACGAAAGTTACAAACAGAGCTGTTGCAGAGACAGGTGACGCGGACCGCAAGTCCCTGGAATTCTGGGGCGTGACTGGCATTGTTTCCTCCGCAATCAAGTCTCCAAGTGAAATTGATTCAGTGAATGTCCTGCAAACTATTATTATTATTATTATCCCTGGCTTGACGTGTTGATTCTGGGTACCGGAACAGACAAGGTCGATTTAAACAAACCGTATTCCGCAAACATAGGCCTTTTCTCCACATAATGCGCAAACGGCGTTTCAACCAGGTTATAAATAGGGCCTACTGACAAATATGTTGCCTAGTAGTAATACTACTCATAATAGTAATACTACTCATAGTAGTAATACTACTCATTGTAGTAATACTACTCATAGTAGTAATACTGAAAAGCCTGTCAGCCATCACCATAAACAACTACCAGCTGGATGTGGTGAAGGAATTCACATATCTCGTCTCAACAATGACCGACAACCTCTCCATGGACTCCGAAATCAGCAGACGGATTGGCCGAGCCACATCAACGCTTGCCAGGTTCTCAAAGAGGGTCTGGGACAACGCCAAACTGACCCTGAACACCAAGATGACTGTCTACAGAGCCTGTGTCCTCAGTGCCCTCTTATATGGCAGCGAGTCATTGACTCTGTACTCGAGGCAAGATAGGAGGCTCAACACTTTCCACATGCGCAGCCTGAGGCGGATTCTGGGCATCAAATGGTCGGACCGCATAACAAATAACGTGCTGCCACACCCAGCATCTATACTCTGCTACGACAACGTCGCCTTCGCTGGCTGGGACACGTCCGCAGGATGCAGGACGGCAGGATCCCCAAGGACCTACTATATGGCGAGCTCGCAACAGGCAAGAGAGCTCGGGGCCGCTCCCAACTCCGATTCAAAGATGTCTGTAAAAGAGACATGAAGGCCCTTGACATGAACATTGACGGATGGGAAGACCTTGCCCAGGATCGCTCCCGCTGGAGACAGGAACTGAATCGCAGCCTGCGCAGAGGGGAAAAGAAGTTGTAACTTGCGTCAGACGAACGGAGAGCGAGACGCATAAACGGCCAGCAAGCTCCACCTGCAGACACCGCTTTCAAGTGCAACCGCTGCGACAGGGACTGTCACTCCCGCATCGGCCTGCACAGCCACAACAGGCGCTGTTCCAGTGCCAACTGACTTTTCAGGGCGCAGAACCATGGCCACTTGTGACCGACGGATGCCACTAAGAAGTAGTAATACTACTCATAGTATATATAATCACATAAACTATCTTAGTAAACAGCAAGGACGAGTTCTGTCACTTGATTGTCGTGGTAAACTATACCTACTTCTCCATTGCCTAACTACAATTGCATTTTCTAAATACTACTTGGTGATATTGAATACTTCTCTGTTACAAGTAAATATTATACAGCTTTATAAAGACACAGTGGTGGGTCGAACATATATGTCCTTGTTTGGTGTTGTCTTGCTTGAAACGTTGAAGATTCTATCTGGTGCGAGGTGGAGACGTCATTTCTTTGTTTGCCTGGCAGTAGACTATTTCCAAAATAGATACTGATCTATACTTAATTAAAGTAAACGCGATACATAACGCGATACATAACGCGCACTCACACTCAATATGAAACAACATATGTAACAATGCTGGTGAAGATTAACGATTCACAGACCATGTGATGCCACGAAAGAACCAGACATGACAGCTGTCTGCATGATGCACACACGTTTAAAATTTCATACATTGTCAACTAGTCCTGTATACAATATCGCGGGATACGCCAACTGCTCTGTCGCATGCTATGATTACATGAGATTCCATTCTACTAAATATCGACCTACAGACAGCAATATTCGCTGTTTCCATCCGCATTGACAAAACTTCAATATTGCTGCAGGATGTGCCTATTATCAACATGCTAACGATTGTAACGAGTAAGAATGAACAATGTAATTTACAGTGCTTTGTTTTGCGGGAAAGGCAAGTGACAATCTATGTAAAGTGGTGCGTAGATTATATACAAATGGAAAGGCTGATGTAACCGAAGACAACTTAGAAAGATTCCAATATTAGAAGATTCCATATTCACGCAAGGCAATATTTCAACACAATGGAGTTTCCTAAATGATGCATATATTTTGTGTCCTTCAATTCTTCATAAGTTCGTTTGTACGTTATGTAATTACTCTTGTTCACTTTAAACAATTGCATGTTACGATATCACAGTTGTGCCTGCGTGTGTGTGCATCTGTGTAGGTGTGTGCGTGCTTGCGCGCGTGCGTTCGTTTGTGCGTGCGTGTGTGCATGCGTTTTTGCGTTTGACGTCAGGAGACGTTATAAATACAACAACTGATATATAACATCACAATCAACATGACTGGCGACACTGTTCTGTTTGTGATCCGAGATGCAAAATGGCGGCTGACTGCAGCCACTCGTGGCGTCAGAGCGCGTGCCGGAAATGGCGAGTGACCGGTCTAGTTTGTGGCTCGCCTGGCATGGCGCCGTCGGACGTTTCTTGCCCGACGCCGTAGTGGACGCGAGATGGTTTGGCCGTGGACTCGGCCCCAGGCTCCGATAACGAACGACTCGATACGACATTCGTTCGTGCCCCGCTGTATCCGGAAGTAGCCATCTTCACCCCACTTCCGGCCCCATGAGTTAGCGCACAACTAGAGAACAACCACCATCGGTGATGACTAGGACAACATCGTTAAGGGTAATGTTTTAGTTGTTAATCAACACAACAGCCATGATGGCGGATGCAGGATTTAGCTGGTACATTAACAGACATAACGTGGTCTGAGAGGGTATTGTTATATAAATGTTCCTGACAAATAATACATAGGCGCCGGAACGTGGTGAATATCGGGGGGGGGGGGCTGAGCCGGAGCCGGAGCCGGAGCCGGAACCGGAGCACTTCGATGCAGTCGGGACATGACACCGGAAGACGAATGGTAGTGTTGGACAGTTTTCATCGTTCGAGGGGGATGGTGTTGGAGTTTTTCGCGCTTCAAAGGGGTAGAATTGTAGATTTGTTGGGAGTCTCCAACAGCACAACCCTTCACGCTCACTAAACATATATTATTGGGGGTTCAGCCCCCACTTTAAATAATGGAGGGGCTCAGCTCCCCAACTCCGTCCTCCGTTCCGACGCAAATGCAGTAATAGGTCCAAATACGGTTAAAATAAGAGGGATTCCAACGAACTCCAGAAACACCCTGGATCCGCCATGGCCAATGCTGTCGACATTATGTAAATAACAACCGTTTTCATGTACGATTACGGGATCACGAAAACATTTAATTTGTTAGGCTCCCTAGACTGCTTGCTGCCGCTGCTGCCGCTGCTGCTGCTATTAGGCCTACTATTAGTCTTATACCACAGTTATGGGAGATATATATGTACGGTTACTTACCCAATATTTTAGTCGTCGATCGAAAGAATAGTCCGTGCCCCAACTGGAATGGAAGAACATTTCTTATGACAATTTAACTAAGTCTGCGCGTGCGCGCGTCTGTGTGCGCGCGCGTGCACTTATTCGTGTATGCGTGTCATTAGCAGAAACAACAGCCAACGGCAATAACAACAGAAGGCCTATAGTATGGTAACGTCATGTTACAAGATCAACCTTGCAAAAACCATCTTGCAAGGCATTGTGCCGGAAGGAAGAAAACGAGACAGACAGAGGAAGAGGTGGGAAGACAACATCCAGGAGTGAACTGGTTTGATCTTCTGCACGTCCCAGAGGGTGGCGAAGAATCGAAAGAGATAGCTTGGAGCGGTTACGGGATAGAAGAAGAGTGTGATCCGCGGCCGAGCGCGTGCCAGGAGACGTACCCGAGTATCTTGACGGAGTGGACGCCTGTGCGGCGGTGGTTGGGTGCGAGGTAGTCGGCCGGCATGGAGTAGCGGTACACGCCAGACCGGTACATGTAGAAGTCCTCCTTCACCACCATCGTCGCTGCAACATGCCCACCGACGACATTAGACCGTTCCAGCTATAGGCCTACGTTGTCCGCAGTACGAAGATACATCTAAGAATGTTCTAATACATAACTGTGTGCAGGCCCCTGTTTACTTCAATGAAAGTTATATTTTTATTGGATCAATATTAACTTACATGAAGACTGTTATGTACATACAACGAAGAAAAGTGATATATTGGTGCACGGAATCGTGAGCGACTACAAATTCTAAACAGTAACGAGATGTTTTAACTTATATAGGTGTAGAACTAATTTGGAGCACAATTTAGCATCGTATCGTCGTCAGTAGTATATAAGTCCATCACAGTATCCATCGGATTATGAGATCAAAGGAACATCAAAGGGCCTGCTCATGAGGTGAAATCCATAAGGGACCATTGGGAAGGACCGAAACTAACGCAAAT